>BSUD01000001.1:165869382-166007336 GCA_033239045.1 Fagopyrum esculentum
AAAAAAAAAAAGAAAAGAACTTTTTATTTTATTGATTTTTTTGAAATCTTTTTTAATGACAATCCACAATTGTAAATTGTAATGTCAACCATGATTAACAGATTTTTGAAAAAAATCGAAATAAAAGAAGTCTTTGAAGGGGAAAAAAATTCAAAAATTTTCTATTAAAAAATAACTTTTTGGTTAAACAGAAAAAAATAAAAATTAACAGTTATATTTTCAATTTTCATAACTACAATTAATAACCCTACCAACTTTTTACTTTCACCAAAATCATCTTATAAACACTTTCTAGCAATCACAGTCATCACATATATGTTCCATACTTAAAATAGATACGAAACATGCCAGTGAAATTTTAATAAAGTTACTAAAGCAAATTTTAACAAAAAAAAAAGTATATAAAAGATTATTTTATTTTTTTAAAATTCAGAATCCATTATATACTATAATGATGATTTTCTTGATTAGAAAATAGACATCCACGCGGGTTTGAACAAGTCCAACTTCCATAGATTCCACTTCTTCTTCTTCCTCCAGAAAATTCAAACACTTTTGAACTCTAATCTTCAATTCTCATTTCAATTTACTGACAGACATCACCAAACACATGTAACTAGCTTCCCTGTTAATTCTGCTGTTGCTTGGAACTTCAGCTACTGTAATTTCTGAGTAATTTATCAGATAACTTCTTGATTATATTATATGTAATTCAATGAGTTAAATATATTATTATTTTTGAAACTTTGGATCCACATAGTTATATGTTAAGTTATTTCAAATTACTACTTGTTTTATTATACTCTAAAAAAATATTAGGGGAAGATGCATAAAGCCACTTATTTGCTATTTCCACTTATATTAGAATATTGCCCTTAGAAAAAAAAAAGTTTGAACAAAACACTCCTTATTTCAACCTTTTGTACAAAACCACCCTCAAACCTGAATTTGCAAAATTATTTTTCTTTTTTTTTTGGTGAATTTAGGTTAAAAACATGAAATCTAAGAAGACAACAAGTGAACCCTAAAAATTATGAAACATTAAATTAATTTGTTGTTTCATGTTGATTTTACGTAGTTGTGTAGTTATATGAGATGAGCTATTTGGGTTGAACTAGAGTTGTTATATGAGATGAGCTATTTGGGTTCAACTCGAGCTCATTTAACATATACACATTTTAAAACCCGTTTATAAATAAGCCGAATTTGAGCTTGTCAATGTCCGACTCATATAACAGCCATACGCCGAACAAGGAGGGGGTTGAGTGATTGTTTTAGACAAATGATGAATAAGTGGCGGTTTTGTACAAATAAGAAAATATAAGGGGTGGTTTTACAAATGAAGTATAAAGGTTTGAATTGGTCAGCAACAATGCCACACCACATATGCACTTAATACCCATTTATTTTTTGCCTTTTTATAGATTTATTATAATGTAAGACCAATTCAAGCCTCTCTCATAAATATTTCACTCGGTTTCTACTATTCAAAACTTTGACCTCTTTCTCTATCATCTCCAAATTCACCAACAAACAAAGCAAAGTAGTGCTTATAAAAACACTAAAAGCTTCATTCTCCTACATCAGCAGAATTTCCCATAAGAAGAACCTTAAAAACCAACCAACTCAACAACCTCAACAAACAGAATTCTTTCTTATTCACCTGAAAGATCAAATCTTTTCACTCTCTTGTATCACAGCCTAACTCAATTTCAAGCATCCTCCACCATTGATCTCGGCAGAGCTCGTGTTAATGGATGCCCATGTTTATAGCAGCTGTGGACAGTCTTCTCTGATCAATGAGCTGCTGAAGGGAATGGAGGTAGCTAACCAGCTCAGAGCTCAATTGGGTCCGGAATATTCGGTGGATACCAAAGAAATGCTTCTTCAACGGATTCTTTCCTCGTACGACAAAGCTCTTTTCATCTTAGGATGGGGGCGGGCCTCTGAACAGCCACATCAGCTTTTGCCCGCACCATTGCCTATAATGCCGAGCTCTTCAGTTTCCACTATGGGAAGTCCTAAGAGCGAGGATCTGCATGTTGGGTTCAACAATTCTTATCAGGATGACAAACAGAAGTCGAAAAAGAGGTACGCAATATATTTGAGCACAGTAGATTAAGCCAACTTCTCGTAAAACCATATAACCGTATCTGATATCTTTAATGGTAAAAAAACTCTTGCAGGAAAGCCGAGTCTACGTGGACACAAAAATTGACAGTGAACTCAGGAGCTAGCCCTGATGCTCCCCCAGCTGATGGCTATAACTGGAGAAAATATGGCCAGAAAGATATCCTCGGAACCAAGCATCCTAGGTAAGGAAATCCTCTTCTATAAAAAAGTAGGTGATCAATGGTCCAACACTGGACTGGTTTGGACAGAAACTCAAATTTTGGTGGTCAGAGGACTGGATTTAATAAAATCGGTCTGGTCGGATTTGGTCGTGTTTGTAAGACCAATAAATTTTTTTATCTTTTTGAAAATCAACAACTTCAAATTGATGGTCTAACAACTTCAATTTGACAGTCTTCCTTGAACTCTATTTTTTTCTGCTGAAAAAAAAAATAAAGAAAGAATTGGGTTAAATAGACTATTTTTTATAGGCTATTTTTTGTATATATATATAAAATTCCCCTAGATGAAAAAAAAATGGGTATATTTACTGATGAGTTTATGCTATGGGTACTCTTGATATAGTAATAATGGTAAAAGGCGTAGTTAGTGATTTTACCAAAAATAAATTAGCTAGAATTAGAAAGAGATAACCAACCTTTCAAGTGGTGAGCTGACTGTCTTCTAACCGAAAGCTTCCTCTTTCTGCAGGAGTTACTATAGATGCACGTACCGAAGTGTCCATAACTGTTGGGCCACAAAGCAGATTCAAAGATCAGATGAGGACCCCACAATGTTCCACATCACATACAAAGGAAAGCATGCGTGTACCGCGGACAGTCGGTCCAAATCAGCACCCACGTCACCAGGAAAACAACAAGCCAAACCAGATAACGTTCTGAACATGGAATACCAACAGGATTCCGCCATGAGTTTAAGCCTTCAGAATACACCAATTGCCAACACACAAAACACAGATTTTTTCCCTTTCTCTTGGACAGAATTTGGTCTTTTGAGAGGTGAAAGCTCACATTTCTTGCCATCTACCATCAACAACACAGACAGCTTCTATAGAAGCTTTTCCCCATCACTTACTCCATCCACTTCAGGTTCTAATTATTTCTCAATGTCTCCATGCACCACCGACACCTTTGCAAGTCTTCACCACCAAGAGCACAACTTCGAAACTGATATTGCTGAGATGCTCTCGGTCACCATCTCGGGTACCGAGTCAGCAACCATTGAACAGGATTTCTCAGCTGATACTTGGATTTTCAACCCGAATCTCCCAGCGAACAACCAGTGATTTTGTTCCTTTAAAAATTAAATTATCCCCTCACAGAAAAGTAGAAAACACATAAACATAGAGAACCATGATTAATTTCATGAGTTTGTTAGGTACAGTAGCAAGGACAGACAATTCAGCTAATGTGACACCGTAGAGAAGATGAAGCTCAAAATGAGCTTGTTCACTAGGGTATAAGTGAGAATAAAATGCAAGTAGAAAGCTTTTCTTTTATTTTTTGTTACTTCAATTCTGAGGATACCTTCCCATTGCATCAGGATATAAGATGAATTCTTCTCTTTTTTGTTTTTTTTTTCTTCTCATGTAATCAAGGCCGTAACTAGCATTGAAGTATGTAATTCTCATTCTTCTAAATGAATGTATAAAAAATTTTCTTCCATGTATGATTAGAGATCTTAAAACTCGAGAGATACAGTCATCATTAACAGTCACAAATCCAAGGAAATAATAAAGAAAGATGAACACCATATTGAAACTTTGTAAGATAAATAGCAAAAGAAATGAACAACTTGATATACCTATACATCACAGGAAATGCTCGAGTAAAGACAACTTTTTTGGTACGGACGTACAGTGCAAATCCTTCATACTTTACTAAGTAATAGGTCATAAAATAAAAGGTTCATATTTTTAGAAATACTATAGTTCATGACCAAAATGTTCATACTATAGTGAGTAATAATTAGTTTAATAAACAATATATAGTTTACAAACAATAGTTAGAAACAAAAGCATTCATATTTATATTTATATTTCATATTTTAACATAATAATTCATTTTCATACAGAAGAGTTATTTTGTACCTGAACTTTTGTCATATATCACGGGGAACTTTCTGTCAATGAAGAGAATAACATATATTACTTGTCACTTGAAATAGGTAGACAAGAAACGAGAAATAATATCTATTCACAACCTGAAATTCCTACACCATTCAAGATAACTAACAAGTTACAACATAGTAGGAAATCTAAAAGACCTCTCTTTCTCATTTTATGATTGAATTGTTTGCAGAGACCAAAAAAGAGGGGGGAAAAGTGCACAAAAAAGCAACAAAGGGCAAAAGACAAGTAATAACAGATTAAAAGAAAGAGGCCTGAAATAATCAGATTCTGCTCAATCCTCAGATTTCCTTAGAGCTTCCCTTAGTCCCAAAACAACAAACAAGTTGGAAACAGTGAGTAATGACTCGGCTCCACCATGCAACCAGTCCACATTCGACAAAGAAGTCCCATATTGCACCTTTGCTGTGATCGAATCAAATCATAAACGGCTATTACGCATGGCCCAAAATTTGTGATCTACTATAAGTTTCATCCAATTTTTATAACAAATGTGCACCAACTTACCATAAATCCCAGCAGGTACTGCAACACACAAGGCAAAATTGAAGATGAAATGTCAGAATAAGCAAAAGCAAAGCTATAATCATCTGGAATATATCGAATTATCAGCAAATAAGAAACTAACCACATTGATCTTGTCACCATACTTCATGAAAACTAGATTGTAGTAAAGAAAATCTTCAATTTCTAGTTGGTAATGAAAGACAGAAATTCATAAACAGATTAACTAATTTTAAGTGTTGTAATGGTTAAATGCCTGATAGCTCCCAGTTAATCCTCGTTTCATTAGAAGTTTTCCTCAAATCCTCAATTTCATAAAGAAAATCCCTAAATTTCAGTAATATCAAACAAACTACTGAGTACTGACCACCAAATTCTCCAAATTTTTTTTACCTCTGCTCAATTTTCATTTCTAGTTATACTGACGAGTGATGAGAGATCCCAGTGGACCCTAATTTCATCACAACGTTATCCTCAATTTGATGAAGAAAAACCCTAATTTTCGATAACTTGAACCATGCTACCAAACATCAAATTCACATGATCTAATTTCTGCTCAATTAAGCAAAATGAAGAAATCGAATGGGATAATCAAAGACAGAAGCTTACTGGTAGCTCCAACGAACGCAAGCAAGAAGTAGAAGCCAAAAAGTGTGAGCTTGGGAGCAGACTTGACCTTGCTGAGGAAATACAAGAACCCAAGGTAAGGGAAAAGAGAGAAAGCAAAGAGCTGAGAAGCTACGCTCTGGGAATCAATGGAGGGTGCCCAGGGGTCCACTGGAAGCAAGCCACACACAATCCTTCCTCTTCCTACGATTCTCTTTCTTGGATTCCCACACTTACATCTGCCGACGCCATTAATGATTGCCGAGCTTCTTCGAAGGAAACTAATTTGGGCACTGGTAGGAAACAGAGATGAACGGAAAGTAGAGGAGATGGAGATTGGAACCGAAACTGAGACCCGTGAGTCGAAGTTGATTGCCATGCTCTTCAATTCTTAGTTGGAAATTGACACTAGTAGACTGGCGGTGCTCATTCTCTTGTAATCTGCAACATCTTGCTGGTTGTCTGGTTGCTCACTACAAATCTCCCTGTGACCTCCATTACAAAAATATTTGCCTTGCAGATAATAAACGATTTAAAAACATTAAATATTAATGTAAAAGGATTTAGTACAAAATTAGTGAAAATAAATGTTAAAGGATTTAGTATATTTATTTCTAACTATGGTAAGGAAAATCATAAGATATCGCAAGTTAATTGTAATTACAATAAAGCAAAAAGTAATGATTATGGTATAATGGTATATTTCATAGCTTTATGAGTAAGTGTGTAAAATGCTAAAATGACAACTACTTGTGAACGGAGTGCGTATATTCTAAGTTGAATCAGAATTCGGTTTTAAAATTACTTAAATTGATCATTACATTTGATAAATGTTAGAATGAATCATTCCAATTTCCTATAAATGAGTAATCTCATATTTTTCATTTTTTATTTGTATGAGTCATTTTAATTTGGCTCTTCGATAATTATGGATAAATTAGAATATGAACCATTATTTTATAAAATCGATGTATTTTCAAGCTAATTTTATGTGAAATCTTAACATAACACCAAGTTTAAGAAATCGAAGAAATAATTTATTATTTTATTTTGATTATTACTTTCAACGCGATTCTTACACATACAAACGAGCCTCAAGACCCTGCACAATGGAGGGTCAGGACCCGAGGGGCTTCTGAGACCCTCCATGATTCTGAGAGCACCATGTGGCAAGGATTTAATTAAAATAAAAACACTCATTTCCGTATAAATATTAATCAAAAAAATTTATTATAACTTAATTTTATTTATTCAATGACAACCACTTTGCATATGTTTTCATTCAACAAATTTTTTTTACTTCTTATAACATAACGTATATAGAGTTTTACGTAATGAACGTTTAGTGGTTTTTTAACTTTCTTTTTACATAAGAATTTAAATTTTATCTATCTAACAAGATATTTTTCTATTTATTTAAATTATAAAACACAATTTAAAATAGATGTTACACATAAAATGAGATTAACTTATAAATAAATTTTCATAAAAGAAAACTTAAAATGATAAATTAACATCAACATAAATAAAAACACAAACGATAATTCTAAACACACAAATAAGTAACTGCTGAAATAGGACTACTAAACAAATGTGACAGGAATTTCGTTAACGTAACGGGAAAAAGAAGTTTTGGACTCTATGTTGTGGATGATCATATTGTCCGATAGCGACAGCATTTTATAGATAAATTGGTATCGAAAGAATCATTTTAAATGACACCACAAAATTAAAGTCTGTTGTATTCGATTTGGACGTAAAACAACACTAACTATTCTAATAATCATAAATAAGAAATTCAATTATGCATACAACCTCAATCAATCCAAAAAATGACGACAATCAAGAACTGCATTTCTCAAAGTATCCGAAGAGCGCCAACGACCCATGTCCAACCAATAGCACATTGCAAGCAACACACATTTTGTTAGGATGTGTCCAATATTTCCCGTAAGACTTTGCAAGTTGAAAATTTTACCTTATTTTCTTTTTTCCCGACTTCTATTGAAGTAGAATTAAGCTGGGGCAAACATGTCCCCTGGAATGGGGAAAATTGTCTCACGTCGACAATCATCAATATCCAAAAGCTATTCTGTGAAAGTGTTCATCCTTGCAACAACTGAACTTAAAAAGCTCCTACTTTGAACCTGAGTACATATTACCAGTTTAATACCGAACTGTTTGTGATAGCTCGTAAAGGGTAGAGATATCGATGTGTAAACCGGTTGCCTATGAAGTGGGTTGAAATACTGCCTGTTCTTGCCAAACTCCTTTCAGATTAGATTGCCATAATCTTACCAACCCATCACTTCCTGTAGAAGCTAATGTCATCCCGCTCATATCCCACTCCATCTGCCAGACCTACCCAACCATCATAATGAAACATCAATTTAGTCTTGAGCAATAACAAAGCATCATTTGAGATTAATAGAACTTGGGTAGCAAGAAGAGCCAAACCCACTGATAAACCCTGGAAAATAACAAGGATAGAAATCTGAGTGCAAGAATCTACCAAACAGCCAATTTCAGGAATCTTCAGTTCTGTGATTTGATTTCAATGATATAGTTTTCCCTCATACAAATGTAGCACCTCTTTTTATAATGGAAAATAAGTAACTCTCAAATAAAAGATAAATCACGTAATCATAAAAATTCGGCAACTGAACTAAGTTTGGGAAACATGGAGAAAGTCGGAAAATGGGAGGTTGAAGTAACTGGAAACTGAGAAAATGAACCTAAGCAGTAAATCTATTGTAACTTGTAGCTGGGTTTGTATCACACACAGAAGCCAAACAAACAACTTGCTAAAGGAAGAAATTATTCCTGGAATTTATATTGAAGTGATATCAGCAGAGGGAACCTCTAACCAAGGAAACAAGCGTTGCATAACTCTGAGCAAAAAATACGGGTGCCTAATACTAGGAAGTATTTCTTGAATAATAGGTGAGAGGCTAAGGTAATGTAAGTAAATTAGACTAACTACCTTTGCAGCCTACTGTAACAAATGGAGTTCAACCGTTTCTAATCCCTCTCAATTCCACCAATCCAACACTAGTTGCCCACCTCTTTATTTCATTACAAGAATATGGTCTGGCGACATTTGAAAGTCAAACAGAGTGACTCAATGCACAAAGTCACACTTCTTTTCTTTGAGAATTTGTGTACCACGTGGCATTGTATGAATCTTGGAGTAGATGGTGGTCAAGTAACTACTTAAACATTTTTAATATATGAAGGGCAATTTGGTTGAAGAGCTAGTCATGAATAAATTTATAATAAGCAACTCAGGGGTGCTAACAAGATAGAAGAGAATATATTTTCTGTCTACTTACCTCTCCTTTATGCCCATTTAGCGAGGCAACCTGATCCACTGGAAGGCGTCCGTCGACATCAGGATGCAACCCAATGTGCCATATAGCAATACCTTTCATTGTAGAAACAGCTATAATCTCGTATGGCCTGTAAACCATCATTTTTGGGCATCAAGGTTTAGTCAATTTGGAGAGAGAAAAAAGAGGGGAGAATAAAACAGAATAGCTTGCATATTGTTGCTAGATGTGAAACAATCGTCTTCTGGGAAAAGTTTGACGCAGTTTATGATCAGTCTATAATTGTGTATTCGACGATTAGTACACTGATTGGGCAGATTGATACCTCCCAATATTAGGTGCCCATGCAACCGCATATACAGGATCGCCATTGTCCTCGGATACAGCCAACCCAGCAACTGGAAGCCATCTTTGATGTGCTTGATCAAATTCCCAGACCTGGAGAAATATAAATATTAGATTCATTTCGTAAGCTAATTTGTTTATGCGCTTCATCAAGAACAGAGTATATATCCCGAACAGCTACAACTCTAGCAGTATAGGTACATGTGAAGCAAGCATTTTGAAAACAAAATAGATCAGAATGGCATGCCAAGTAAGCAGAAAGTTATTCAATTTGAGATAGTAGAAACAGTTTGATAACAGAACATAACAGAATATAAGAAATTGTAACCAATGAAGCATAGCAGCTAATTAGTTATTACCTTGGCTGAATTGAGCTGTGGTATATCTGAATTAAATCCAACCACAAAACTCAACTGTTGGTTCTCAATTTTTTGTGGTATCCAAGATATTGAGGCAGATGAGCATGATACTCGTCCAAATTTGGATACTGCATTTGCAACATTCTGAAACTCAGCCTGAAATTTATGCAGACAAAATCATCATTACTCCAATGATGTACATGACAATCTTGCACTCCTCAGCAGTTGCAAATGCTTAATCATTTCAACCCACAATGAAGTTGCAAGACATATGCAAACCCCACTTACCTGTAGTTGCCAATTCTTCAACTCCAAAGGATCCAAGAGTTCATAGATCTTAATATAACCATCTGAATGTGCAGCAACCTACATGTACATGATAAAGAACAAAGACTGTTAAGACTACCAGGAATTGATTTTCTTGATAACTTCTAACACTAGGGAACCACAAATTTTATATAATCAATACAAAATTAACTCCAAGTCCATGACATAATTGTTTTAATAGAATCAGATACATTCAGACGAGCCATTCAGAAAACATGTGTATTGAAGCTATTGATGGCTTACCAGCTTCAAATTGGTTTCTGAGAATCCAAATTGGATATCAAGAGCTCGTGAGGAATTACTTTTGAACGTCTTGCACAGCTTCCAGTGAATAGACATACTATCTAAATTAACAAGACAAAAACCACACAAACATAAGGATATACAAACTAATACAACATAGAGAGCAGAAAGCAAGTGCTCAAAATCCAAGAATGGAATATCAGCCCATACAATTATACAAATACACAACAGATTTCAATTCACATTAAAACAGAAAGAAAAGCATATCCTGCTAAGCAACATACTGTCACAGAAAACTCTAAGGGCCTGCTCATTTACCATATCCTGATATCAGATATGGATATCACGTATCTGATATCCGTGTTTAGTAATTGAATATATCGATATCAAAGTGATATACTCATATCTACATATTTTACTTATTTATGGATTCTGATATCCCTACAAATGATATCCTTCTCCTAATTCTATTCTCGTTACTGCTCTCTCTGTTTCTGAACAAGTTCCCCGCCATCTCTACCTCTTTCTCTTCACAATCTCATCGTCATTTCCGACATCTTGCTTCTCTGTGACTGTGAATTGTACCTCCACATCCTTCGCTTGCCTTTTACCTTTCTATGCTGATCTTTTGCAAGGTTCGGTTTTTATTTTTTTTACAAACATCTTCTCTGTGTTGAATATATGAGGATGTGAAGGACATAGTTTATTACACGGATACCGAGTTTGTTGATATCTGATATACTTCACCGTATTGTCAAACGCAGATATCAGATATCAGATATCAATCTCATATCGATATCATCGATATCCATATATGATATATGGATATCAAGATATGGGAAATAAACAGGCCCTAAAAATCAAAAAAAAATAAAATTTCGTAGTTGGAAATTACCGTCCGCCACTTCTTCCCACAATGAAAGGGATCCATCTGCCAAAATGCAGGCCACCGCATCCCCGAACTCCGGAGGAGACCACAAGACCTTCAAAACGGCACCGTCGTGCACCTTGACGGAAACACCAAATTGAATATCATGAACCAATACTTGGCCCAATTTGAACAAATTAGGGTTATAAAAAGATCGCGAATGCTCGAATTGAGTATCAAACCTTGGTCCTGAACGTGCAATCGAAGGACGAAGAAGCCGGGTCAGGAGAGTCGAAAATGGCGAGTGTACCATCGATTGAACCAGTGGCAAGCCTCTGACCACAGTAGTTCCATGAAGAGCAGATCGTTCCCTTCTCCAGCGTTGCTACTGGCTTCTCCATCTCTCAGATTTTTCTAGTCTTTATATCTGGCAGTTGTTCTTCGAAGGTGAAAATCGACCACTTAGGGTTTATCGTTCTCCCGCGCTAACAGTTCTTTCATATGCAAGAGATGCTGCCATTCGCGAGATTTTTTTTTTTTTTTTTTTTTAATAGTTTAGAGCACCTCCCGGTTCCATTGCTCTAAGTCATGGAAGACTATAAGTTGCGGCTCAATTTTCGAATTCACTTAATCACCACAACCACTGGATTAACTGAGTATTGATGAGATAATTTTTTTGACAAAAGACGCTTTCGGTAGAAGAGGTTATGGGGGTTTATTAGGGGTGTAATACTAGTCGAGCATCACATTATGTTCCATTTTGCAGATTTAGTCAGCGATTGTTTGGGGTCCAGAGACGGAGTGCTTGAGTATTTTTGTGCAGAATTATGAGCGAGAGTCTCGTTTAAAAATGAGATGAACTCGAGCCGAATCTAAATTTTATACGACATTAAAATGTGTTTATATTCGGCTCGTTTAAAAAGTGAACGAGTTCGAACCGAGCTCTTGACTAGTTGATCCGAGTAGCTCGGCTAAAATAATGTTCTTAGTGTTATTTAGCCGAATAAGCCGAGTTTTACCGGAGCCCGAGCCGAACCTAAATTTTATATGAGTTTTAAATATGTTCAGATTCGGCTCCTTTATAAAATGACAGAGCTCGAGTCGAACTCATGTAACTGTCTCATATTATCGTCCCAGATTATAGGGTCCGTTCGACAATTTCTCTAGATTATTTTAAGATTATTATACTCAATAATCTTCAAATAATCGATAGTACAAGTGCAAATGAATTAAAAACAATTGTTCAAATAATCTCCAAAATAAGCTACTTTTAAATAATCCCTCCAATAACCGAATTTTTTATGCTTGACGAGCGAGCCAGGAGATTATTTAAGGAGATAGTTATGGTGTTTATTTATAATTTAGCTTAACTTGCATTATTTGGATTATAGGGCGCGTTCGGAGTTTCATATCGGGTTCCCCGTTAGGATCCTTGTCAAGTTTGGTTTCAGATTGGGGAGCAGGAGGATACTCCTATCTTCATCCCCATCCCCAAGCGATAATCAATTTTTTCCACATTAACATCAATACAATGTGGTTCTCCCACCAACGTTTATGGGATTCTAAACCTAAATCCTAGATCTATCATGATAACAAAGTGTTCCGCCTAACGGTGCTCCCGATCCTATTTTCCTCCTGCTACGCCATCTACATTGACCCTAACATGTTGGCCGCCCAAAAAGCTCCTAGTGATGCCGCTCACGTGGCCACCCTACAACCACTCTACCTCTACCCGGCTAGCCCCTGCAACCCCCCGCCCATACTACCTTGTTCCTTGTCTCCCAAGTCTCAGCCTAGCCGATGCCAACAACCCTTACACAACTTCTCCTTCTCTCGTTTTCTTCCTCAGCTCTCCACCTGCAACTTCAGTTACTCATCTCTTCAACCTCACCCTCATCGTCTCCTTCTCTTCTATTCATCTTCTACTCTCTCTCAACCTATATCTTCCCTCACTCACTCTTCTTGCCCACCTTCTTTGGATCGCTAGGATCTCCCTTCAACTCCCTTATGAAAACAGCTTATGTTTCCCATGTCAAACAACCATCAGCCTCCTCGAGCCCTCGATCTCGCCATCTCTACCTCCCAAGCTCTTTCCCTCGCAACAACACCTTAACAACCCTCGACTTACCCTATGTTCTTTCCCTCAACGTCCTTCAACCTTAGCTTCCTTCACCTCCATAACAAACATCAACACACAATCTCCCTCTCTTTCTGTCGAGTCACCGGAAGCCGTAGTCCACTTTGTCACCACCATTGTCGGATTTGTCGCCCTTTTCCTCCTCTACAACCAGAAGTAGTCGCCTCTTCGTCAACTCTTCTTCCCTTGGAGACATTCTTGTCGAGCCTCGCCGGAGCTTCGACCATTGCCTTTGTCGTCACTTGTTTCGCCGCCAAGGAACGACACCTTCACCGCCAACGGAGAAGCTTTCCCTGCCGTCGACCTCGCACGCCAGAGCCACCGAAGGTCCCTCGCCGCCCCGAGGTTGGTCCCCCGCAACACCTGCGTTTCATCCAACGAGTTCTGAAGAAAACCCTATTGTTGAAATTAAAATCGGGCCCCTTCTTTTATTGCGATTGCAATATATAACCCACATTTTGTAATTGTGTTTATATTTCAATCTTCTTAGTTCGTTTTACCACGCTTCGATTGCGGGAGAATGTTAGGATACTAAAGATATTAGAGATAATATCGTAGTTATATTATGTTATTTTGTATTTGATTATATATTTACAATCTTTATTATTTTATTGTAATTCCTATATGAAGAGTAACATTAACATCAATGCAGTGTGGTTGTCCCACCCAGTGTTCCAAAATACGTAAGACGTAGACGGGACGGAGAGCTACCGTCTAGACGGATTTGAGACGGACAAGACGGATATGAGACGGACAAGACTTTTTTTTATTATTATTTTCATCTATATTACCCTGTGTAAAATATTCATATAATGCAAATAAATATTCATTTTCATAATCTTCAACATTTTAAGCTTATAATCTACTAAAAGTGTCATGCAAATGATGAAATGAAATGCATAAAAACGTTCAAAATAAACTAACACGGCAAAAGAGGATTCTTGATAACTAGACACAACTTCTCAACTTGAGCATATTATCTACTCTTCCGTCTCTTCATGTTCATACTCTTGAACTTGGATCTCCTTGTCCGACTCAAAGTCAAATTCTTCATCATCACCATCTTCATCCTCCGTGCCATCGGAGACAAAATCATCCTCATCAAGCTCTCTCACTTCCTCTACAACACCTCCAAGGCGACCACTTCTTCATGGTTGCAGTTCTTCATCCGCTCCCATTACCTCACTCACCGTACCCCATGTAAGGTCGGAACCGGGAAAGACCTCTTCTTCTCCGTCATCTACTCCATAAACTATCCATGCGTGTACATGTGAAGCCTCATTTACTAGAAGCACATCAACTTTGTCTTTTCGGCTTTTCATTTTCTTATTCAACAACCTTGCATTGAATTGAACATAAACTAGGTTGTTCATTCGGACGGTATCTAGTCTATTCCTCTTCTTTGTATGAATTTACATTGTTAAAATCAATAATCCAAGTTATTATAAAGACTATATAATAACTAAATAACTATTCAAATGAGAGCTAATTAATTACCCCTTCAAAGACGCTCCAATTTCTTTCACATCCGGATGAACTCGTTGTCAATTAAGGAAAGTATCCTAATTGCAACCTTTAGGAGATTTGGAGTTTGATTGCCATATGACCTCCACCAAACAACTATATATTCAAAAAGTAGATATCAAAACTCTTAACTAGTTAACTTTTGTATAAAGTTAAATGAAAGAGAAATAATTATACCCGGATCATAACGTTCATCATTCTTCGAACACCCTTTTGATGCCAAAACTCTTCCAAAGGCACCTTCTCTATCCTTGTACATAGAAAGCTCCACATTTATCACTTGATCTTGCATATTAACATCGGGATAAAACCGTTCAATGCACTTTAAAGCCCCATCCATAAGACGCTCCCATTCTTCAATGGACCATTCTGAACCGAAATTGTATAAGTAAAACGGATTTAACAAGTAAACCATCAAGTGAAGTGGAGTATCAACACAACCCTTTCCCTTTGCATCCACTATGTCAAGTATAGGCTTATACTTCTCCTCTTTATTCCTATAAGCCGTTTGTATCTCTTTTCTCACCTTTAGCATCTCATCATGCACAAATCCCATGGCCGGTTTCAAGTCTCCATCTACAAGTCGGAGCATTCTTACTAAATGTGTAAACACCTTCAAAGACATGCTTACACCACTCCAAAATGTAGAAGACAATATAGTAGCACAAGCCTCTTTCCCCTTTTTGCTCTTTGACCATTTCGATTTCTCCCACTCCGTGGAGGTCATCATGTGCTTCTATGTCTCTTTTTTCTCAAGTAAGCTTTGTAATGTCAAGTAAGAAGATGCAAATCTAGTCACTCCCGGACGGACAATCTCTCTTCGTGTACGACTTCTCATTATTGCCAAGGTCTTGTGATGAGAGTAGATGAATACGGTGAAGTTCTTTGCTTTAGTAATTGCATTTTTGAAAAATGGGAGCTTACCGATGTCTTCAAGCATGAGAATGATGGAATGAGTAGCACAAGGAGTCCAAAATATTTGAGGCATCTTCTCAAGCAATAGGTTTGAAGCCGCAATGTTGTTTGAAGCATTATCGGTCACCACTTGGACCACATTCTTCTCCCTAATCTTGTCAATGCACTCATCAATATACTCAAATATATATTGCCCGGTATGTGCATGTAAGGAAGCCTCTTTGGAACCAACAAACGTAGTTGAACCACCGGAGTTCACACACAAGTTCATTATACTTCTTCTCTTTCTATCACTCCAAGCATCCATCATGATAGAACACCCGTTCTTTTCCATGCTTCCTCTTGAACTTTGAGCGAGGTTTTCACTCTTTCCACTTCACCCTTCAAGAGTGGTTCCCCGATTTGATATTGAGTTGGAGGTTGGTACCCCGGACCAAACTGTCCAACCGCCTCAACAAATCTTCTAAATGCATCATTACCAACCGCATGAAAGGGTATGCCGGTCTCATACACCCACCTAGCCATGTACTGACTCACTTTAAGGCTCTGTTCTTTGAAGAGAGCGTCGTTGATGCTTTGTTGCCTTTTCCTTTTGCTCTCACTCAAGCTAATGTCATCGGGCTTGATTCTTGAAACAAATCTATCCATTTCTCCAAGAGAACGAGGTAGCTTTTGGGACATTCATCATCACCATCATCTCCATCTACGTCTATCACATTAACTTCTCTTCTTATACTTTCATCATCTTGTCTTCCAACCACCTTTTTCTTTTTGGCTTGTAGAATTGCATCTTTCCATCTTTTCTTGTCTTCATCCGAAGACTTGGTACAAGAGGCAATATTGCCCCTAATGCCGGCAATATGTTGCTTAACACGGTTAACTCATCCACTAAACTCCTTCTCACACTTCAAACATTTTCATTTTTTTGAGTTGCGATACTAAGTATTGCGTACTCCCATCCAATGTCTCAACTATTTCGTTTCAATTTTGGAGCACCGCTCATAGACTCGGTGTTATAAGTTGATTCAACCGGAGCTGATTGAGACATGATCTACACAGTGAATTCAGTATTCAATATTTCAATTAAACTAATCTCAAATTCTCAATAATGTTGTTATCTTGATTAAACTAATCTCTTTGCACAGAACCAGAAGCACTAGTGGTCCAGTGCACTGTGCACCACAAATTCCCACAGAATTACAGAAGCACTCACTCAGTTTTTGGAAACCATAAATATTCAATCTAGTAAATCAAAAAATTACATTATTCAACCACAATCTGTCTGTCGTGACGGTCTGTTGAGTACTCGAGTTCTTCACTTCACCTTGACACCTTGACAACACCTCTGAGAACAGTGAGAAGAGAAATCGAGTTACAGTATAGACGACTGGATGAGAGAAGAGATCGAGTTACACTTACATTACAGACGAGAGAAGAGAGAGAAGGTTGAGTGAGAAGTGAGAAATTAGCAAAACTGCAACAGAAGAGCTGAAGAGGAAAAGGTTGAGAAGTGAGAAGTTGTACCGTGTTCTACGCAGACGAGAGAAGAAGAGATCGAGAAGTCGAAGAGGCGAAGAGCACTCGCGGGCTGGTGGCGGCTATCGGAGAGCACTCGGCGGCGACTGTCGGAGAGAAGAGAGCGTCGTTCTTCGTCGCATTCTCTTGTCGCCAATGTGGGGTTCGCAGTTCGCCGTTCGTAGTTGTGATTTTGGGAGAAGCCGTAAAACCTAAAATCGAGAGTAAAACGTCTCACCGTCCCGCCCCGTTTCACCCCGTCCCGCCCCGTTTCACCCCGTCCTGACCCGTCTTAACCCGTCCTAACCCCGTCCCGACTTCAAATTCTACCAAAAACGTCCAGACAATCCCGTTTTGGCCAAATACAGGACGCTCACCCGCCGTCCAGCGTCTAGACGGAATCTAGACGACCCTGGACGACGTATTTTAGAACACTGGTCCCACCATCTTTTATGTGGTTCTAAACCTCAACTCTAGATATATCACTTCTACCTTGATTAAGTCAATTTCTTTGCTTGATCGACTCGATCATTTATTTTTGTTTTTACTTTTTAAATTTCTTTTCTCTTATTCTCTATTTGCTTTACAAGTAATTTTTAAAAATCATTACTTTTTATTGCGTCCCTGTTTGAGCCCTAAACTACGACCGAGTATTATAATTATCTTTCGAGACATGAGACATTCGTCTCTGATCTCGTCAAGTATATAACTTAGTGCTTGTTTGGTTGGATGTAAAAAACCCAGTAAAGTAAATTAATCCATTAAATGAGATCCAATTAAGGTGTTTGGTTGCAAAATAAAAAACGATAAACACATTAATTTAATTTACTGGATATTTTGCAATTACCTCAAATGGAGTATTTACAATTACCCACTCCTCCCTAGGTAACAAAACAATTAACGTGTTATTTTGATATCAAATCTTTTAATTACCCTTAAAATTTCCATCTCCCACCTAAATGAATATGACAATGAAGGTTATAATTGTCATTAACTAATAATGCCTATGAATTTAACACATTGCAAATTACTGGATATTTTTTTGCTACCAAACATATTTTCTCAATTCTCATCAATTGTAATTCCCAGTAATTTAATTCCTAGGAAAGTCAATTCTCGAAAATTGTAAATCCATTGTTTAACCAAACAAACACTTACAACATATTTCGGCATTATAATTTAACACCGCATAAACAATACTTTGAAATAACATTATGATTTACTTTTTAAAAGCATTATAATTTACATTAAGTATTGCATTTGTTTAATTTGAAATTTCAATAGTATAAAATAAGCTAGATATCCAAATCGGTCCTACTTTGAGCTCTTCTTTATTTGATTAAAGAAGTTTTCACCATGGTGCAGTCTCTTCTCTGTCAGCATCGATTCCTTACGAATCATTGACATCACATGCATGCGATTAGCAAAATATGACTAATTAATTATATATCAACCTGCAATAATATAAATAATTAATTCTACTTTTTTAGATATATTTATAATATTATAATGTAAAAAATAGTAGGTGGAATGACTAATTAATTCTATTTTGTTAGACATCGACATGCATGCCACCGTTATGTAGGGACAGTTCCAACTACGCCTACATATACATTCACTTGCACTGCTAAAACAACCGCCCCTGAGAAAACGGCAGCATGTCCACCGCCACTGCCACTGCCACTGCCACCCACGTCTTGGTTGTTCCGTACCCGGCACAAGGCCATATGCTTCCGATTCTTGATCTCACCAACCAACTCGCAATCCGGGGAATCAAAATCACCATTTTAGTAACCCCTAAAAATCTCCCAATTTTAAATCCAATTCTTTCTGCGCATCCTTCTATTGAAACCCTAATTCTCCCTCTTCCTCACCACCCCAAACTCCCTGCCGGCGTGGAGAACATCCGTGACATCGGCAATAGCGGCAACCGTGCTTTGGTCGCCGCCCTCAGTGGGCTTGCTGACCCGATAACGGACTGGTTCACAGCCCATCCTTCTCCTCCACACGTCATCCTCTCTGATTTCGTCTTGGGATGGACGCAAAACTTGGCCCAAAAGCTTGGTGTCCTTCGCTTCGTGTTCTTCACTTCTGGATCATTCGGTTGCTCTGCGATGATAAATCTCTTTACAGACATTGAGAGGCTTAAGGCACTTGATTATGTCGAGCTTATTGGCCCAAAACTTTGGGTTTAGCCTTGGAAAAAAGCGGAACCCGGTTCATATGGGTTGTCCGGTCTGAGCATGATTCACATAGTGGAGGACCGGCTTTCCTTGATGAGTTGATGGGTTCGAAGATAGGGTAGCCGGCCGAGGGTACATTGTGAAGGAATGGGCCCCACAGGTGGAGATATTAGGTCACCGGGCCGTGGGCGGGTTTTTGAGTCATTGTGGCTTCAACTCGGTGCTAGAAAGTGTGGCGGCCGGAGTGAAGATACTCGCGTGGCCTATGGAGGCTGACCAGTATTTCAATGCTAGACTATTGGAGAATTTGCAGGTGGCCGTCCCGGTTTGCGAGGGCCCGAACACGGTGCCTGACCCGGATGCATTAGGCCTTGCCATTAAGGAGGCGATAGATGGGGATGTTTTGCAAAAGGAAACGATTAAAGAGTTGAAGGAGATGACACTTGAAACTGTTAAGGGGGGTGGGAGTTCGGCTAAGGCTTTGGATGATTTTGTCAACGAGTTGATTCGCATTGGCTCAATTTAATTACTTACTTTATGCTTTCACTTATGTTTGCTTATCGTAATTAAGTCAACGAGTTTTTTAGTTTGTACGTAGTCAAGAGGTAATTGTTTTGATTTTTTTGAAAAAGGTAATTTTTATATTGAATAGAGAATAAGGATATACATTATTGATTAAAGATAATTGTTTAACGAAAAGGACGATGCGATTCACAAAATTGATGGTATTGCATTTTCTGTTGAAGAAAATGACTTCATTCCGAGTTTTTCAAGTGTGGTATATAAAGGCAGTAAAGCTCGATCTTTTGACTTGATGAATGTCTTGCGTTTTCCTGTTGAGCTTAACCAACGTATCCAATCTCGAAGGCAAATAGATCTTTGCGATACGGATCCATTTTAATGTCTAAGACAAAACTTATGAAAGAACAAACACGGTAACTTAGAAGGGTGGACATCTTGGAATGCCCAATCAACCAAGTAATGAAATTGCAGTTTTTAAATTTAAGGCTTCCTCATATCCTTTGCACATAACATTTCGGATTCACAAACCCGTAGTAAATTATAGGCGTCGGAATATTATGTGGTTTCTTGAACTATATAGTTTGTGCTCTCATTTCGTTGGTTCTTCATATCGACATTGCCTATGTCTTGGTTCATCCAATAGGCCTCGGATATGTAGGAGCTTCCTTTGCAACCTCCATTTCATTATGGATCTCTCTTTTCATGCTGGTGTTGTATGTGGAATTTTCCAAGGAGTTTAAGCTTACATATACTGACTGTCATTGGAATCATTTAGACATGTTCTGAGAAACTTGAATCTGGCCTTGCATTCTGCAGTTCTGCTGCTATGGTTTGGTACTACTTTTGTCCAAAAGTATTTTTGAAGTTTGTCTAGAGTTCAAATTATTTTTTTTATTTTTGATGTACTCATTTCAGTTTGGAGTATGGCTTTCGAATCCTCTAAGTTGGTGGACTTGTTGATTTTGATTAGTGTGAACATATAAACAATTGCTTATATAATCGCATATGGCTTAAGTGTTGCAGCTGTAGGAACCAGCAGTATAACAATAAGGTTCAGAATTTCATACTGTCACAGTGCGTATGTTGACCAGAGTCGAGATCGGAATCTCTTTCCTTAATTCTAAAAACACCCCGTATTACGACGGTTACCGGTGTTTAAGAATCCCAGGATACAACTGTTGTTCGAATCCGTTCTTCGTAATAGAACCGGAGCTCTCTATTTATAGGAGCTCTCTATTTATAGGAGCTGGAGGAGATGGATTGGGTTATGGGCTTGGGAGCCCATTACCAACCCAAAAACGGAGCCAATAGGATGCTGACACTTGCCCCATTCTAGAGTCGCCACTTGCCCAACAACCCTTGATTTTCGGATTTGTTGGATTGGGTATTTTGACTGATCCGATGGGCTTTCATATCCGATCCGTCGATCCGTTTGCACAGATGGGCCTGGCCCAAGGCCTTCCTCATCTGGACTGTTGGACTTCGAGTTGGGTCGGCCCAAAAATAATATAGGTGGTCAGCCCAAATTATAATTAGGTCCACCCGCCCCGCAGCACGGCTCGGACTCGGACTCGGCACGCACGACCACGAGCTGGAGCTCGGCTCAGCTCGGCGCGCGCGTGTGGTGGTTTGCCTACGCCGTTCCCCCATTGAAAATGGGTAGTGACCCAAGGCCACATGCCTTAGAGCAAACTTGCCCCTTATATCCTACTCCCTTTTATCTCCATATAGTCGATGTGAGACTCTCCCAATTTTGACTATTCTCCCAAGTTATTGCCTATCACGCAACCAACCTTGGACCTCCATTTCTCATTCAAACGGAACTCAAATTTAACGTATGAATATACCACGAGCAAGAGCTCGTGGAGGCGAAACCAACGCTCTCACTTTCCGGTGTTGATAGTGGCCGGAGCCCACCGGAAATGTGTCCGGAAAAGTGTCTGGCGCACACATGTGTTAAAACATGTTTAATTCAATCTTTTAATAAATTTAGTTCCAACAATCCCCCACATGAACAGAAATGATTCTAAACATATGCTTCTCTGTTTTTTAGACATACAAAATTCTCAAGAGTATAGTCGAAAAATCACTGCATCTAGACTGGTGCCATGTTTCATGCTTGAACCGTCCGTAGTGAATAGCTATCGGAATCACTCGACCAGGTAGTAACTATGATGTCTTGAACCACCCAGACTTTTTTGTAAACCGAGACAATAACTATCACATAGTTTCATTTTCTCGCAGAACGTTTGGTTCTCTTGTTGTGTTCATTTTGGTCTTGAACATCCCATGTCACACTCACAAGGTGATTGACCACAAAGAATATCTTTCATACTCCCCCTTTGTTTCAAGGCGATGGAATCATTAAAAGTCAAGCTTAACCTTAACTCATACAGTTTGCACTGTCTATCATCCTTAGGAACTAGGTAGAGACAGTGCTCCACTCGATTCAACTTGGTTAGGTTTTCCCCTTGAACCTACATCATGGGATCTTCAGTCACGTAGGTAGGGTTTTCCTTCAAGCATCCTCTTTCGTAATAGGCTTTAAACCCATTCCTTTTGATGATTTTAAAACTTGATCTCTTGACAAACCCTTAGTAAATGGATCCGCTAGGTTGTCAGCTGATTTGATATAGTCTATCGAGACTATACCTGTTGAGATCAGTTTTCTAATGGACTTATGTCGCCGTCTAATATGACGTGACTTGCCATTGTATAAAATTCTCAATGCCCGAGCTATAGCCGATTGACTATCACAATGTACACATAATGCCGACACTGGCTTTTCCCACATCGGAATATCTTCCAAGAAGTTCTGAAGCCACTCAGTTTCTTCTGCTGCTTTGTCTAGCGCAATGAACTCAGACTCCATTGTGGATTTGGCCAATAACGTCTGTTTGGAAGATTTTCAAGACATTGTTGCACCACCAAGTGTAAAAACATATCCACTTGTGGATTTTGAGTTTCTAGAGTCGGATATCCAGTTTGCGTCACTGTATCCTTCTAGAACTGCCGGTTGGTTACTATAGTGCAGCCCATAACTTTGAGTATAACGGAGATAGTTCAATACTCTAGTTATCCCTTTCCAGTGTTTATGTCTTGGGTTACTTGTATAGCGACTTAGTACATTAACTGAGTGCGCTAAGTCAGGGCGTGTACAATTAGTTAAGTACATAAGACTCCCAATTACACGTGCATACTCAAGTTGTGACACTGAGTCCCCCACACTTTTGGTCAGGTGGAGTTGAGGATCCACATGACTCTTCGCTGTTCCACTCGAGTAGTTCTTGAACCTCTCAAGGATCTTTTCAGCATAATGTGCTTGGGACAGGGTAATGCATTCGGAGTGTCTAGTGATTTTAATCCCTAGAATGACATCCGCTAATCCCATATCTTTCATGTCAAACTGACCCCAAAGTAAATTCTTAGTTCGGTTGATCATGTCTTTGTTGGTTCCAATGATAAGCATATCATCGACATATAGACATAGCAAGACATATCCCGTAGGAGTATTCTTGATATATATGCACTTGTCGCATTCATTAATGTTGAAACCATTCGACATCATTACGTTGTCAAATTTTTCATGCCACTGCTTCGGAGCTTGTTTGTCTTTAAAGGGACTTTACAAGTCTACAAACCTTGTGTTCTTGTCCAGACACAACATACCCTTCAGGTTGTTTTATGTAGATCTCCTCTTCTAAATCTCCGTTTAGAAAGGCAATTTTTACATCCATTTGATGGATTTCTAGGTTCGTAATGCCACTATTGCTATTAGCATTCTTATAGAAGTTATTCTCGTAACAGGAGAATAGGTGTCAAAGAAATTCAACCCTTTTTTTGTCGGAATCCTTGCACTACAAGCCTAGCCTTGTACTTCTCGATTGAGCCATCGGTTTTCAACTTGGTTTTGAAAATCCATTTGCACCCAAGTGCTTTACACCCTTTTGGTAAGTCAACTAACTCCCATGTATGGTTTTGTATAATGAAGTCAATCTCACTTTTGATTGCTTCCTTCCGAGAAGGTGTATCAGGTGTAGACATGGCTTCTGTGTAACTTCTTGGTTCTTTCTCCATGAGAAATGCCGTTATGAAGTCATCCCCAAACGATTTTTCCGTTCGAGTTCTTTTGCTTTTTCGAGGTTCTTCCTCGACTATTTCATTTCCAGAACTGCCTTCTTCCCTTTGTTCACGAGTTCGTTTTGGATTTTCTTTATCCTTACACGGAAACACGTTTTCAAAGAAAGAAGAATTCCTAGATTCCATTATTGTATTAACATGTATATTTGGTATATCTGATTTATGTACCAAAAATCGATAAGCACTATTTTTGTGTGCATATCCTATGAAAATACAATCAACGGTTTGAGGTCCGATGGTGACCTTTTTAGGAGGTGGTACAACCACTTTTGCTAGGCACCCCCACACTTTGAGGTATTTGTACGATGGTACTTTACCTTTCCAAAGTTCATATGGCGTTTTTCCAGTTACCTTATGAGATATTTTGTTGAGGATGTAATTGGAAGTAAGCAATGCTTTCCCCCACATGTTTTGGGGTAACCCAGAATCCTGCAACAGAGTGTTCATCATCTCTTTCAGAGTTCGGTTCTTTTGTTCCGCAACTCCGTTAGATTCAGGTGAATAGGGAGTAGTTGTTTGATGAACTATCCCGTGTTCTCTACAGAACACGTTGAAAGGTTCATCGTATTCCCCTCCTCTATCACTTCGGATGACTTTGATTGTCTTACTAAGTTGGTTTTCAACTTTCAACTTGTATTCCTTGAATTTTTCCAAGGCCTCATCCTTGCTTCTTAGCAAGTAGATATCACAATATCTTGTACATTCATCAATAAATGTGACGAAGTACTTTTTACCTCCTCTAGTTTGTATAAACTTCAAATCACACAAATCAGTGTGAATTAAGCCTAGAGGTTATGTGGTTCTCTCCACTTGTGGAGATGGCGTTTTTGTGAGTTTTGCCTGTACGCGGACTTCACATTTGTCTTTGTTTAATTTGCATTTTGGAATTAGGTTTAAATTCATCAGTCTTCGGATAGACTTATAATTTACATGTCCTAATCGTTCATGTCAAATATTGAAAGACTCAACAACATAAGTAATAGTAGTTTTATTCATTGAACCATCGGTTACAACTTTTGGGATGACTGTCATTACACACATGTTGAACAGTCCATCCTTGACATAACCTTTGCCTACATAAATCCCATTCTTCATGAGAGTGAGCTGATCAGAAACAAGCTTCACGGAGAATCCATGCTTGCTGAGCAAAGCACCGGAAATCAGGTTCTTTCGGATGTCGGGCACGTGTATGACATTGGTGAGAGTCAGCTCCTTCTCATATGTCATCTTCAGCACTATCTTACCGTGTCCTTTGACCTTTAAGGTGGACGAATTCCCCATAAGCAGGTGCTCATCCTGCTTATTCTTCTGATAGGTGGAAAACATCCCCTTGTCAGAACAAATGTGGCGGATAGCACCAGTGTCATACCACCATTCCATCGGGTTGCTGCCGACCATGTTGACTTTAGATGTCACAACACATAGATCAACATTTGTTAGCCCATCCTCAGCAATGTGGGCCTTTGCTTTGCCCTTTCTCTTGTTAGAGTTACCCTTGTTCCGACATTCGTCGGATTTGTGACCTATTTTGCCACAGGCGTGACACTTGCCGGCGAACTTCTTCTTTGCCGGTTGCTTGTTGGGGGCCTTGGGTTGAAACTTCCGTTTCTTATCCTTCGGTTCAGTCAGATGAGCTTTCTCTGTCTTTTCCCCTTCAGTGCTCTTGCGGTTGCTTGATTTAATCCGCAACTTGACCATGAAATCTTCCACAGTCATTTCCTTTCGCTTGTGCAAAAGGTAGCTCTTGAAATCCTTCCAAGATGGAGGGAGTTTTCCGATGAATGCTACTACCTGAAATCTTTCACAGATATTCATCCCTTCAGCAATGATTTCATGGGCTAGAAGTTGTAGCTTCTCAGCTTGCTCCATTACCGGCTTGTTGTTTACCATTTGGAATTCCATGAACTTCTGAACAACAAACTTTTTATCCCATGTATCCTCAAATTTGTACTTATTTTGTAAGGCAAGCTAGAGCTTCCTAGAAGTGTCGACTTTGATGTATACTTGATACAGTGAGTCGGACAGACGGCTAAGAATCCACCATTTGCATGCATAGTCATTGTCCAAATCAGCTTGGAAGGATACCTCTTTATCCTCGGTCACGTATCTGTCCAATTTGTTCATGGCTAAGAAGAACAACATCTTCTCTTGCCAGGTTTTGAAATTAGTTCCATCGAACTTGTCTGGCAGCAATCCCGCGCTCAGAGAGCCAGGCATCGGTATTGTTTGAGGGACAATTTGTTGACCATCCTGTACACCACTTGAAAGTGGATTAGTCTTGGTCGGTGGGTTTGGCAAATTAGACGGTGGTAGACCCCTCCCAAAATGGATTTGGGACGTCTGCTCACCCCCATTTGCAACATCAGTCAACATCCGTAGGATACTATCATCATCGGTAGTGTTTGGATCCATGGAAGTGTTTGGATCCTTGGTAGTTTCCTTTGTCTTATCATCCATTTCTGTGACACGGAAACAACCACGGTCAATATTTCAATTTTTTGATCGGAAATCAAAACTCAAAAACCGAGTTTTAATTTTTTTCGGGTATAAGTCCGTAAAAGAACAGACTTGTTTTCGATTTAATATTTAAATCGAATTCAGGTTTAAAAAACAAACTCTTGTTTGTTTTAAAAATTAATTTTGAAAACTGAATTTAAAAATTCAATTTTTAAAAATAATTTCGGTAGATAACCCGATTTGACTATTCCAGCGTCTTATCTACAACACTTAATAATCGGTTAGTGCATAACAGTTTAACAAGTTTTTAGAATTAAGACTATAGGAACCTGTAATACGACAGTTAAACTGTATGCAGTATAACAATAAGGTTCAGAATTTCATACCACCTAGTGCGTATGTTGAGCAATGTCGAGATCGGAATTTCTTTCCTTAATTCTAAAAACACCCCGTATTACGACGGTTACCGGTGTTTAAGAATCCCACGATACAACTGATGTTCGAATCCGTTCTTCGTAATAGAACCGAAAGCCTACGAACCAGTAGTGCGTTGCACTCTTGAGATCAGAAAAGCTCGTAAGCTTGAAGAGAGAATGATTGAAATGAGAGGAGGAGCTCTCTATTTACTTGCCCCATTCTGGAGTCGCCACTTGCCCAAAAACAGAGTCAATAGGTGGTCAGCCCAAATTATAATTAGGTTCACCCGCCCCTCGGGCTGGGGCTCGGCACGCGTGTGGTGGTTTGCCTACGCCGTTCCCCATTGAAAATGGATAGTGACCCAAGGCCACATGCCTTAGAGCAAACTTGCCCCTTATATCCTACTCCCTTTTATCTCCATATAGTCGATGTGAGACGCTCTCAATTTTGACTATTCTCCCAAGCTATTGCATATCACGCAACCAACTTTGGACATTCATTTATCATTCAAACGGAACTCAAATTTAACGTATGAATATACCATGAGCAAGAGCTCGCGGAGGTGAAGTCAACGCTCTCACTTTCCGGTGTTGATAGTGGCCGGATCCCACCGAAAATGTGCCCGGAAAAGTGTCCGGCGCACACATGTGTTAAAACATGTTTAATTCATTCTTTTAATAAATTTGGTTCCAACAGCAGCAAGGTAAATCAACACTTTGAGATTGTATTTAAGAAAACTAGCTTGTTAAGTAAATCTAGTAATGTGGATCAGCACAAGGGTGTCGAATGAGCTAGGAGCCGGAAACCCCTAAAAAGCGAGGCATGCAATATGGGTGATCCTGTAGATTGGCAGTAGACTATAAGCAAAATTCAGGTGTCAATTTCATAGCACATCCTCGTACACGAAAAGATTTCATCAACGTATATAAATTTCGAATTTTTTGATAAATACCCGAACAAAACACGACCTATAAATTAGTTATTTAAATTATATAAATGAATATTTATCCATTTCAAATAAAGTATAACAAAATTCATTGCGTAATCCGAAATTTAATATATCACAGTGATCGAATTGTTTATTTTTTATGGAATAACCTACCACAAGGGTATAAGACTTCCGATATAATTCATGGTATAACCTGTCATGTCCTTTAAATGATCTAATTTCATTTGTATATATTTTACTTTTTTATCATTAAAAGAGATCCTTTGTTTCACTTTGTTTGGTTTAGATGGACTGGTTTTCAATGTGATGTGGTAAGTTTCTCTTGGAAGAAGGTGAGATTTTGTTCATGAGAAGGAGTCGAGGAGAAGTGATTGAAATCCGAAGGCTTAAAAAAAGGAGTCCAAATATGAGCTTTTTATCGGTGGTTTCTAGGAGTTGTACTCTCTGAACTGCTTCTACTTTCATTGTCTCGATGTTCTTGCTCTATATGCTTGTCTTGCTCTTCTCCACAATCCATCGGCTCGTTGTGATCAAAGCTTTCTTTTGATGTTTTTCTTCTTTATTTATTTTTTCTTTTTGCTTGTTTGGGTTTTCTCATGCCGGTTAAGCCATCTGTCAATTTATTTCACCTTTCGATCCATTAGACGGCGTGTCGTCTAGTGCATCGAACCGTTTTTTTTTTCTTCCATAAATAGATTTTTACATGAAACTTTAATGGTCATTCTCATGCGGTCCCTCCCCTTATAAGTTTAGCATGGAGTACAAAGACAATAATTTTGAAAGGTATTGTAATTTCAAGGGTACCTTTACGTGGTGGCTGGCGGTTGACGTACATACCACTAATGTGAAAAGTGTATGCGGACCAAATCTCTCCACGAATATTAGTTCAATTTTTACGTTAAGAGTTATTTTGGTCCCTAATACCTAACGTTCAAAATTTTAACCACACTTTGTCACTATCAGAGCAAAACTTCACCCTTCTACACTTGCACTAACGAACTTTCTATCCTCATACCCCATATATATATATATATAATAATAAATCATACGTAAACAACTCTTACCATCTGAACATGTAAACACCGAATATATGTGACTATATCGTTGAATATATGTGACTATATCGCCGAATATATAGAATCAGGTACAACGAATATTTCTTCCATTAATAACACGATTTTCCCCCTTTAATATCGTCAAATCTCAGTCATATATTTAACGATCTAACGGATTACACGTTAGTCAAACTATATATATATATATATATTCTACACTTTCACTAACAACTTTCTATCCTCATAAGTCATACCCTATATCTATACACATTCACTTGTGCTGCTAAACCAGCAACACACTGTAACTTCAACAAATTCAGTCCAGAAAAAACTGCCGCCATGTCCAACGCCAACGCCACCCATGTCTTGGTTGTTCCGTACCCGGCACAAGGCCACATGCTTCCGACTCTTGATCTCACCAACCAACTCGCAATCCGAGGAATCAAAATCACCATTTTAGTAACCCCTAAAAATCTCCCAATTTTAACCCCAATTCTTTCAGCGCATCCTTCGATCGAAACCCTAATTCTCCCTCTTCCTCACCACCCCAAACTCCCTCCCGGTGTCGAGAATATCCGTGATATCGGCAATCACGGCAACCGACATTTGGTCGCCGCCCTTAGTCGGCTTGCTGACCCGATAACGGACTGGTTCACGGCCCATTCTTCTCCTCCACACGTCATCCTTTCTGATTTCTTCTTGGGTTGGACCCAAAACTTGGCCCAAAAGCTTGGTGTGATCCGGTTCGTATTCTACACTTCCGGTTTATTTCTTTGCTCTGTGCTAACGGTTCTCTTTACAGACGTTGACCGGTTTAAGGGACTTGACTCGGTCGAGTTTACTGATATGCCGAATTCCCCTGTTTTCAAAGATGAACACTTGCCTTCTGTTTTCAGATTTTACAACAAATCCGACCCGGATTCTTTGATTTTTAAGGACGGGTTAATTGCCAATTTGTCGAGTTGGGGTTGTATTTTTAATTCGTTTCGTGCACTTGAAGAAAACTATTTAGAGCATTTCAGAAATCAAACCGTTCACGGCCGAGTTTACCAGGTCGGCCCGCTCAATTTGTTGCAGGGGTCTGGCAGCCTTACCCGGGCAAACCCGGTTCAGGAGACTAGCGGCGAGCTGCTCAACTGGCTTGATAAATTTCCGGATGATTCCGTTTTATACGTTTCATTCGGCAGTCAGAAGTGGTTGACCGAGCCGCAACTAGAAGCTTTAGGTCAAGCCTTGGAAAAAAGTGGAACCCGGTTTGTATGGGTTGTCCGATCTGGACCCGATTTACAGAGTCCAAAACCGGTTTTTCTTGATGGGTTTGAAGAGCGGGTATCCGGACGAGGGTACATTGTGAAGGGGTGGGCTCCACAAGTGGAGATACTAGCCCATCGGGCCGTGGGCGGGTTTTTGAGTCATTGTGGATTTAACTCGGTGTTGGAGAGTGTGGCGGCTGGAGTTATGATACTCGCGTGGCCAATGGAGGCTGACCAATATATTAATGCTAGGCTCTTGGTGGAGGATAAGGGTGTGGCTGTTCGGGCTTGTGAAGGCCCGAACACGGTACCCGATCCGGATGCTTTAGTTCGGGTCATTGAGGTGGCAATGAGTACGGATTCTTTGCAAAAGAAGATGGCTAAAGAGTTGAGGAAGAAGACGCTTGAAGCTGTTGAGGATGGCGGGAGCTCTACAAAGGATTTGGATGAATTACTACATGAGTTGACTCGCATTGGCTCGAGGTTATCCTAAACTTATATGATATTACAAATTCAATAATGTATCAATCTATGAGTTGAAACAAAATTTGTATGGCGTGACAAATGTATTTGTATGTTGTAAGACAGTCTAAGAGCTCGTTTGGAAGTGATAGGAATTATTCCGGTAACAGAATGACTCTGAATCATCAAAAACTACATTTGGTTAGAGGTTTTTTAACACATGAACGTAATGTCATCATTTCCATTTCTTTTATTTATTATCCGATTCCATTTCGTTTTCATTTCACCGCTTTAACCAAACGGACACTAAGATTCTTCAAGTTACTCATAATAAAATTGAGCTGAAAGTAATTATGACGTACAGTTAAAAAAAAATATCAAATGAAAGATAATTGAAAAGTATTGTATTATCTAATAATGTTATTTTTAATGGTGTAGTCGACTTAAAACTAAGAAGTATAAGTAAGTGGGACCCTTTTTAAGCGAGTGAGAGGCTTGAGGTTTTAGCGGGCGATGGAGGTTACAAATAAAACGCACCGTGGTTACAAAACCACCTTGGGGTGACGGAGTCGAAACCCAGCGGTATGATACGGGTATTTTGACCCATCTTATATTTTTGGGTTATAAAAAGCTTTCGTTTTTCTTACTCCACATTCTACTCGATTTCACAACACTTAACCTCGCTCGTTAAGTTAGTTTTGGACTGTGAATTATTTTATTATAATAAGTTCCGTAGTACAATCTCACAATAACTCAAATTTAACTTAAAGAGATGAAAGAATAAAATTTTTATCCCTTAATTTAATCATCTTATAATAATTTTCAATAACTTCATAATAATTTCTTCACGAAACTAAACACGTGGAAATTAGTCTAACCTTGTTTCCCAATATAATTTTTGCTATGATCCGTTTGATAAAGAGGATAAATTAAGGGGATTAAGATTATGAAAATTAATTTATGATAAATAATTATCGTAATCTCGTTTGATAAGGGTATTTAGGAGATTAAAGGGTTAGATTATGAAGATTAAGATATTTAGATTATGAGAATTTTGTAATCTAATAAAACTTAGATTATAGCGATTATATAGGTTATTGTTGTTAAAATCTCATTACCCCTCCCCCTTTATTTCAACTCTTTCATCTATAAAAAAAATTTAAAACGTATTTTTTTCGTAATTTTACCAACAATCATATTCATTTTACCAAATACTCATTTCACTTATTTTTTATATTCATTCTCTTAAACAATTTGATCTCCTTAGTTCTTCCTCTAAATAATTTTCTTCATCCTCATCTTCATATACGTAATCTTATTATACTAAATGGGTTCTATATTTATTACTTTAATTTCATTTTGCCCTCCTTTATTGTAGTGACTTGTAATATAGAGATGAGACAAAAAGGACCATTGCAACCACAAGTCTAGAACTCGCTTACGCGCTAAGGCCACTATCACTGAAAATTAGGTTAATTTAGTGTGAACAACAAACATTCAAATTATTAATGTAATATATATTATTATTTTATTTTTTTGTTAGAACGAGGTCCGGCACCCGCCGCGCTAAGATGGACATATCCGGATCTCCGATCCAAAAACTCGGATATTCGATCCGACAATATTATAAAAGTCTGATCTGAATTCGAGAGTATCCGGATACCCGACAAGTTTATCCGGATCGGTGCCTGATCCGGATACCGAACCGAGTTTTATTCTTAGACTAATAGGATTATCCGATCCGATCTTTCCCTCAAAACCTCGATCCGTATCCGATGATCCAAAAAAAAACAAATCGGATCGGACTTGGATCTCCAATTGCTAGATGTTGTCGGATTCGGATTTTTTCGGATCGGATCTTCGGATTAGCATATCAGATTTGTCGGATTGGATATTTTTGCTCACCACTATTCTGCGCACCTAGTCGCGCATTCCATATATTAAAAATAAGGTTAAATGATCAGTATTCCGCGCACCTAGTCCAACCTCTTATATATCTTTACGTAGGTCAATCAATACACTTACATAAAAAAAAAAAACTATCCAGATAGGCATGTATGAATTAAAAAGACCGGTTATTTCAAACCGTTGATAACTAAACCATTAATAAATGATAATTAATTAAAATTTATACATGGCTGGCTGATTGCTTACATTATTAAATTGCAAAATACTCAACTAAACAAATAAATAGATGTACCAGTTGTGATCTGTCTTTGACTTGCTTCGTTAGCAAACATTCAGTAAAATTTCTGACCAATTAAATAATTTCAGCTGCTTTCAGGAATGTTTAGGCTCTCACTAATATATACTGGTATTTTATAATAAAATGGTAATTGTTTTCATTCTGAAATAAATTTGATTTATAATAAAGTATTTCCTCTGATCATAATTAATTGTTATTTTAACCTTTAACACAATTTGTTTAAAAAAAATATTAAATAATATATATTTTGTAAAGTTTTTCTTAATTTTATCACTTATTTAATATTCAACCTTCTTTTAAACCAATAAGAAAGATTTTAGAACTAAAATTAATCAGTTACATCAATTTTCAAGAACAGTTCTTATAACTATTGTTTATTTATATTGAAACAATTTGGTTTACTAGGTTTTTTCTAGTTTTGTGTTTAGTAAATGTTGAGAGAAGAGTGTATAGAGTTTGAAAATAAATATAAGGGGTACATTTACTTAATTGAAACATTAAAAAGCCTAGTTACTACTCTAGTTTTTTAAAAAGGTTTAGTTACCAAAATTGCCCTTATTTATTAACCTATAAAACTTAAAACGACATATAATTATGATCAAAATTTTAATGCTAAAACGACACTCATTTTTGATCGGATGGAGTATTGTTTTGTCTCAGTTTTTCTTCATTCTACTCTATTGTGCATATTTAGTAAGTAAGATTAATTCAGTAGATGAGTACAGGAGTCCTTATAAGAATCACAAGTTTATTGACGGTTCAAGGTGAAATATTGGATAGATAAACCAGATATATTTGAATAAAACTTTTCATTTTTCTTGTATGTTTCATAAATAGTTTCGAAGAGTTTATTGGAGTTAATGTAAGTGTGAATTATGAAATAAGGGTTAATTTTTTATAAATTAGAAAATATTTAGGGTATGATCCATAAGGGTGGATTATGTTTATTAGACTTACCGGGGATGAAAATTATGAGAAATTATGAAACAAAATTCAGTCTTATAAAAATAGATGAAGGAAATTACGAGGAGAATAGGGGTTTATATAATCTTCATCAAAGTTACTGAACACGCCCTTAAATGATAGTATTTGGTAAAGAATATAAAAGGATCAAATGATATATTATCCAAATTTTAAAAAATGAAAGAATTTGGTCGAATAGACCATTTTCAATTTTCATTAGGTTTGTGTACCCTTCAATTTTTACAACTTTCATTAAATTAAAGTTGGAAGATAAGATAGAAATCTAAAAAAGACGTACTTAGCTAATTTGATCAAATAAAATTTTACCCGATTTCAACTTATATCAAATCATCTTCGACTACAACAATCTACTGATCATCAAAAATGCCTCATGGGTCTAACCATGCGAAATTTGTAGAAGTCCTAAAATACCCGTTTACTTAACAATTTCCAAACTCAACATTCAGTGGCATTAAACGAATCATACAAATCCCATTAAAAGAGAGCATAAATTGAATGTAAATTATATACACTCACATTTTCAAGCGAGGTATTGTTACAAAATAAAATCAAGGGGATTTGTAATAACACTGAAATAAAACAATTTCAACTCACTACAAGCTGAAAGCTGGCCTTAGGGCCTGTTTGGTATTAGATGAGGTTTCTTTTTTTAGATTCTTCGAGATGGAGTTTCTTGAGATTCTTGGGGATTGTTGTAGATGGGTATTCTTATAGATTGTTTTTTACGTATGATTTTTGCGTTTGATATAAGATTATTGTTAGAGATTCATTTTTTTAAGATTACCAAAATACCCTCAAAATTTAACCCCAAATTTGTCTTTCTGCAACCCTAATTGACGATGGAAATAACATTTGGCACAACACCAGCGATGGCGATGGTGAGGGGATGAAGCAGGGCGGCGGCCTGCAGGCATGGATCCGGCCGGGAGAAGCAGGGCAAGGCGGCCCAAGGCTGCGCTGGATCTTCTGTTTAAGATGACTTTTTTACAGTGGACTTCTGTTTAAGATGGCTTGCACGCATACCTAATGTTTCATCCGGTGGGGCTGAGTAGCCAATTCCAGAATCAATCTACTGCTTCCACTGTAAAAAAGTTAACACTGGCTTGCACGCATACCTAATGTTTCATCCGGTGGGGCTGCGCTGGATCTTTGGCAAGCTAGGGCAATCGGCGAAAGAGGGGCTGGCAGGGCAGGGCAATCGGCGGTCGTCCCCGGCATGGCACGGCGGATGGTGGCTGCAGAGATGAGACGAAAATGGGTGCAAGCCATCTTAAACAGAAGTCCCCTAGCTTGCCAAAGATCCAGCGCAGCCAAAGATCCGAAGAGAAGGAGGAGAGAGATGAGAGAGGAAGAAGAACTAGAGATGAGACCAGAAGAAGAACGAGACTGGAAGAACGAACTGTGAAAGGAGAGGTGAATGAGGGTATGAGAGGAAATAATAACAATCTAACTCAAAGAATCTCGAAGAAGCTTGGGGGTCCAAGCTTCTTTTTTCGGGATTCTTTTAGCAAAAGAATCTCGTAAAAGAATACAATACAAAAGCTCAAACCAATACCAAACGCTCACAATTTTTCTATCCCGAAGAATACACTAGAAAAGAATCTAAATGAATCTCCATCTAGCTGATACCAAACAGGCCCTTAGTGAAGCAAGAAGACTCAATATAAAAAAGATTGAAATTGAGGGTGATAATTTATATGTTATCAAGACACTCCAAGAACTTTAGAGTTGTCCCTGGAAGGTCGAGATAATCTTATCCGACTCCTGACTGAATCTTCGCTTATTTGAGGAAGTAATCAACTGTGTTGCTGACCGATTGACCCATCTGGAAATTTCGAACCCCAACACACCCTTTTCTAACGATCCCAAACTTCTTGTTCTCATCAGTAAGGATGTTTTAGGGTGGACTACCTCTAGAAGGTAGTTCGTCCTAACAGCTTTCCATTTAAAAATAAATAAATAAAAATAACACTGAAATAAATAAAAAAAAACGTCGTGTAGTACATTGGTGTGACATTAATTTAGAGAGAAAACTATTAAAAAGTTATATAAGATGACGCTAAAATGCAACGAATTGAAGTTAAAAATAATCAACAGTATCCGGTCTACTTTTTCATTTTTGTGAACCGATCATTAACATAAAAAAAATCGTAGATAATAAGTTCTCACATCGTAAGTTTATGACATTCAGGGCCCGTTTGTTTAAAATTGTGGAAACGGAAACGGAAACGAAAACGGAATGAAAACGAATCTAGTTCATACGTATATTCTTGTTCATGATTTTTTTTTTTGAATCATTCCTTGTGGTTTGAACTAATTGGAGTATAATTAGATTACTTTTGATACCCTATAAGGAAAAATAATAGGAGAAACAAATACATTTTGCATGATACTACAAGAAATGATTCTAAAAAAATCCATGAACAATGTGCATATATGGACTAGATTCATTTTCATTCCGTTTCCGTTTCTGGAATTTAAAACAAACGGGTCCTCAGAGTTTAAGGTTGGTGGATTATCCGTAGGATGAAACTCTGCTGGACTTTCGTGTTGGGTTTGAGTCTAACGCCGTCGTGTGCTCTCGTATGCACGATATTCATTTTCATTTCGTTTCCGTTTATGGAGTTTAAAACAAACGGGTCCTCAGAGCTTAAGGTTTGTGGATTATCCGTAGGATGAAACTCTGTTGGGCTTATGTGTTGGGTTTGAGTCTAACGTTGTCGTGTGCTCTCGTATGCACGATTCCTGTTCTCTAGTCCATCTGTATCGGACTTTGATAAAAATATTTTACTGTGTAAATTGTAATTTCGTGTCCATTAACCCAATTCATTATATAAAATTAATGTTAAAGTAATTTTTTTTAAAAATCTTGATTTAGAAGCTTTTAATGCTAACTTGTGAAAGGCATTTTTTGTTACTAGTGGGACACCGCGCGCTTTGCGCGCGGTTGCAACAATAACGATAGTATTGAAGTATTTCGCGCGCGGTTGCAACAATAACGATAGTATTACAATATGTCTTCAAGCTATGATAACAAAGGATCAAATAAATCTTACTAAATGAAATCACTTGTGCAGGGGTATGTATATTAAGTATACATGTCTTCTTGCCTCCTGAGTTTTGCAAAGCCCAGATTACAGTTGACTTATTCTCTTTGACAATTTTGCCTACTGCTACATACAGATAATCATCATCAATGGAAGATGTTGGATGTTGTTGATCTTCTTCACCTTTGATTGTTCCAGAGAAGCAAGTTGCTCCATTGATTATCTACTTCAATCCAAAGGCTTAGAATCATATCATATGACTCGACGTTGGGTTGCGTCAAAGACCAGAGCATTTCCATAAGAGGTGTTAAACAAAAACAAAAACAACTTCTGACGTTCTGGGCACAAAAGCAAAGTTGTATAAATCAAAAATCTAACATTTAGCTGTAGAAATTCAGGATTAAGTTCAGAAGCCACATAACCTATACTTCATTTTCAAGTCATTTATGGTTGCAAATTTGCAACTTTGGGTTGAAGCCATTCTTAAATATAGGGTCCGTTGGATTCAATTCACAACTACTATGCTTGGCATTAGTTTGAAGTAACCTACAACTACAAATAAGGAAACAGACAAATGGATTTCCTGTATATCGTTGAGTACATGCCATAAAAAGTAAGATGGTCTGAGGAACAAGGAATTTTCCATAAGTAAAAATACTACAAGCACACGAAAAGGAGGAGGAAATGAGATTGGGAAGCAAGCATTCATGCCAAGTCATTAGAATAACAATTACGAAAGTATTGCTTGTGAAGAATACCTCAGGGGTGTAGTTGACAAGGGTTTGTCAGTGCCTTGATTTACTCTTGCCCCTGTGACAGGAAACAAATGTCACTTATTTCCCTTATATTTTTGTGAAGGTAGTAAAGCAAAAATGTGTTAACCTTGAAGAAGGGGATCTAGATTTGGAATGAGATCGAGAATGGGACCAAGAGCGGGACCGTGAACGGGAATGGTGTCTTTTTGAATTCATTCCTCTACTTGGACTTCTACTACGCCGGAACCGTCTACAATAAAGAAACCATAAGACAAATGGATGTGAAATCATATAGAATGAAATGACAAACCAAGAATCGGTACAATAAAGAATGCTCATATATATTTTTTCCCATTAGTACCATAGGATATCATGACAAGCACATCACTTCAGCTTCTTACTAAGTCAAGCAGGAAGACATCCGATGTTATTACAAGAAAACAATCAGGAATATCAAGCACTTTATATACCTTTTACCACTTTATTGACTTTGTATACTGTTAGAACTAAACTTGAAAGGCATTTGCAAGAGTATGCCACGAAGAGGTTACATGGGCTGCAACCTAGAGCGGTAGGATTTATTGTCAACTGAATCTGTTTAAAGGGCAACTTGAGTTCATGTGGGGCAGTTTAGTTATCCTATTATCACATGGTGGTGATGACCATTAGAGAACAATCCATTTTAACTACAAACAAAGCAGGTAAGCACCGGGTTTGTTGACCCAGTTTTCCATTTTGTCTTCGGTCCTTTAGAGTGTTGTCCTCCTTTTGGAATTTGGCCTTTTAAATGTTTTTCTTAGGAACGTGTTGTTTCCCTTTGGGTTTGATTTCCTTTGATCAGTGAATTTTGTCAAGTTTGGGAAGTTTCCGAGTGTATTCTCGTACATGCTGTCCAATTGAGGTCGTTCCCATCATCTCAATTAAACATATACCTTATTGACGTCGCAATAAAAAAAAAGTCACTTATTAAGCAAACAACCAAGAGCAGCAACAAAAGTAAAACCACATACACTAATAAAGTTAGTTACATAACAAGTATACCAAAACATATTCACCCATACCTAGGGGGAGAACGATTATAGCTCCTGCTACGTCTTCGACGTCTGTGACGACCCTATCGACTTGTCTCTGCTAACTTTTCAAGTCTCTAACGCTCCTGCTCACGCTTGTTCAATTTTGTCAGTGCTGGAGCTGTGCTGCATTTTGCAGGAGATAATTCAAATGAGAAAAAATTATCAATTAACTGAAAGCCATAAGGTATAAAACATTTTGTTTCCTTGAATCATCAAGTTTAGATTTAAGAGTTTGGAATCCTAATCTTGCCCTTGTGGATATACATCAAAAATACCTAGACAGTGGCTTCATCACTTTCACACTCTTCTCCTTTTCTACGGAAACACCAGAGGCGGGATCAATATGCAGTACCTCAAAAGTATGGAGTCGGAGGATGGCCTGTAGAAAACCCAATCATTAGTACTATACATCTCGCAAGGTCCAAACCCTTTTGAAGAGAACTCAACTTCTAATAGAATCTCCCTTGGGTCTACCCTCTTCCCAGTTAGAAGGGCAACTCAAGCTCATCCACTATAATCATCTAAAGTTTTTCAGGAAACAAAAGGGAGGTTTAAGCTTCAATAGAGAAAAGACTTCAAAAATAATAATTTTCATATCTTGCAAAAGTGGCAGTAATAATAAATTCAAAGTTGAATGCAATTTTACATAAATGAGAATATTGACAGCTTAAAAAACTAATTTTAACCATTCGCCAGTAGTTAAGCAAAAATTGTAGTTGGTCTTGGGCAAGAGTGTGTCATTTCACCTCCCTCCTAAGTTTGACATTGGAAGTTGAATGCAATTTAGAATAACTGAGCACATTGACACATCAATAGCTAATTCTAATTTCTAATCATTCATCAGTATTTAAGCAAAAATTGCACATGGTTTCATTGTTCACTATTCACTATTCACTATTCACTAATGATGATCTTATTTCTTCTAAGAAAAAAAAAATAGAAACCCTAAATTCAGATAATAAGTTTACAGCACATACAAATTAAATCAAATGAAGCATAAACTCTTCAAGAATCATAGAACCTATACTATCAGTATTTGAAGAGAGAAGACCTAAATTTCAGGCTACGAATTCTACAAGATCATACTCAAGGATCCCGTCTATCTCGAAGAAATCGCCATTACTTCGAGAGGAAAGAGCACCACCAATCTCCCTACTAATTTCTAGTTCAGAAGGACCACCAAAAAATTTCCCATTGTGTAGCTGAAACCTCATTTAGCATGCTACAGATCAATAAGTATATTAAAAAATTACATGAGCAGAAGAAAGGAAAAAGAAAAAGTCAAGTTGATAGGTATCGATAAGTTCAAAAATCAAAGAGAAAGTCATACAGGGAAATGAAACCGGAAATCAGACAGCAAATAGGAAACTCAACGTGTAAAGACTACAACAGCAATCACCGCTACCACATGGATCTTTCGTTTCCTCAAAGCCGTTACCATCAAGGTTTCGCGCCCATCTTTCTTTATGGCTGATGACATGTTTAGATAAGTGTCCAAGTTATGCACATTTCGCAACTTTTTTACTTCTATAGCTTCAGTAAAAGACAAAATGAACTTGTTGACAAGTTCACACTATTGAAATCCAACAACAGCAAAGGTCTGTTCTAAAGAAAGCAATGCCAATAGAAAACCTCCTAGAGTCATGTTTGAATAGCTTGCACCAAACAGGCTCTTAAGTACATGGAAAGACAAATGCAAGAAGTTGCATCAACATACGTTGCAGAATTGACTATTAACTTAACCATCTATTTCATATCATAACTAACATAATCATTCTCCAAATCAAATCAGTCATACAATAATTACTTATTGAAAGTTGAAGCGAAGCCACAACCGAGATTGAAAAGCAATTGAAACAACAAATTAAACAAGAACAAAAATATGGAGCAAGAAATCTAACCCAAAAACTGAAAGGATAAGTTGGACGAGACCAGGAATCGCGACTACCACCCAAGTAGTAAAGAAGGTGAACATAAACTTAAGATTTAAGATGAGGGAGAACACCATGAAGGCTTTTTTATTTCCGTTGGTACTGACAAATGAAAACAGGAAGACTGATGTTGTTGAAGCCAGAAGAGGGGACAACCCATAAGACCCCATTCTCCTACCCTGTCTCAGACATTTCATCAAACACGTGAAGGGCAAGTTCTAATGATATAGGTGGATCATAACTCTGAGCATGTTTAAATCACAACTAATAAAAAACCAAATACCACCGTGCTTCACCGGAAATCCTAGTCCTAAATTGGGCAAAGCTAATCTGGTTGAATTCAATTGTATATGAAAACTGATTGTGCAGTATACCCCAAAACAACGACAACAGAAAATTAAGATTATCAGGCAGCATAAATTCTCCGATTACAAAGAAATTGAATGGTGTAAATACATGGCCTCAACATTTGGCAAAACAATCGAGAAATTGAAGAAGTTAGCCTACCTTTTTTTTTGTCAATAGCGATTATAGCCGCCAAATTGTGAGGGAACTGAAAAAATATGTGTGAGGGCGCCAACAGCTGCCAGCTCGGTGGCTGAAGTGAAGAGATCGAGGAAGAGGTAAACGCGGAGGGGACTAAGCGAGCTTTCATTCTCCGGCAAAGAAAGAGGCGAGGAAGAGATGAGGAGGCACGAGTTTGTTAATGGGAAGGACACATAAGCATTTGTGTGGGTTTTAAGTAATTTTTTGCAAAAGGAGGGACAATAATTTGACTGTTCCTAAGAGCTCCCCTGCTTTTATATATATGATTAGCGAAGGAAATATAGAAGTACACAACTCTATGTAAGTGCCAAGTGACAACGTGCACCGACGAAAGGCTTGTAATTTTCTGAAATTAAGGGTTTAAGTCGTGTCATCGTGTGTAGGCTAAACTCAATATTAATGGGAATTTTAATAGTTCTCTAATTATATTATTATGTTTACGAAAAAAATAATTATTTATTTTATAGCAGAAATGAGGATGATATTGTGAATATCCTTTAAACCCTTAAATAAAATAATTAATAGTTTTAAGAAAATACATAATATCCTATAACTTTAATATCATTAATCATTTTTGTCCCGGAGTTGACTCTTTAAAGAAAATGACAAACCACATACCTAAATATTTTGTCAAAGTTTGGTTCAATAACAAATTTTTGGTTCAAATCCGATCCTAATTTTCGATCTAGGCCATAATTTGAACCATCGTACACATTAGTAATAATTTGTTTAACCTCAATAATGATACTTTAGTTATCACATTTTATAAAAATAAGATCTTAAAAAATAAATAAATTACATTATACTTATGTCATTGAAGCATTTCATATAACATTCTATTTCGCTATCAATATTAGTTTGATAAAAAAAAATTGTTTAACTTTTAAACATAAAATTTCAAAATTAGAGATACTTTCCTAACATTTTTAATGGATTTTTTTTTATCACTTTCTTAGTAGTTTATCACAAATTTATTCAAAATCTAGATGAGATCTTGATATTCATCGTAAACATGCATGCTCCTAGACTCTCCTAAATTTCCAATGACATATGAGAAAATTAAAATAATTTAGTGGGTAACTATGCAATATATTGTTCTATTTTGATGACATGGAAAGGGTTATAGGATAGTAATTTGTGGATGATATATCAAAGATGCGTAACCGTGACCAATAAAATTAAAAAGTGAAGAAAATTATCACGGTTATGAAATCCGTAATCGTGACGGTTACGAAATCCGTAATCGTGACGGTTACGAAATCCGTAATCGTGACGGATACGGGTTCCGAATCCGTAATAATTTTCTATGTGTATTCTAACAAAAAAAAAAACTGACAACAACGGTTATGGAACCCGTAACCGTGATGTCAGAGAGAAAAAAAAGTACGGTGACGGTCACGCATCGCGTAACCATGGTGCATTAACCCTAACACCCCATATATCTATTGTCTTAGGGCGTTATTATGAAAAAAAAATACCGACTTTTTTCAAAATATATAAAACAAAAGGAAGGAATGTCATGACCCATGACCCAAAACAACGTTGATTTTTATAAAAATGTGTAAAATAGAGGGTTTCAGAATGAATAATTATAGCCTTAATCTTTTGGATGTCTTGGAATGATCGACCTTAAAAATAAATACAATAGGTTGGGGTATATTTATTTAATTTAAACATTAAAAATCCTAAGACCCAATTATCAAAATTGCCCATAATTATTTTCCCTTTGCTTATCTTGTATCAAAAAAAATTTAAAAAAATAAATAGCTTTATTCTTTTGTTTTTTCCAAATTAATTATTAAATTACAATTTAACCTTTTCTTTACAAATTTACATTTATAGATTGTTAATTCAATATTTTCTCTAATAAGCTCATAAAATATTAAAACAAAACCTATTTTCATACAAAAGTTGATAACTTTTTTAATTTATTTCGAAAATTCATCACGAAATACCACTTTTAGTGAAGCATGAAGTGTATAATTTTCTGATATACTTAATTATTGATTAAAAAAAAAATGCTACGGTACTAAAATCCAAGCATTTATGGACAAGAAATAATTGAAAAAACTATTATTACATTTCTCTTTCTCACCAAAACTCATGAGATTGCTTTTGTTTTTTAGAAGCTTAAGGGAATAATTCTTTCCTTTATCAGGATCAAAGTAAAAAACAATAAAAATGAAATTCAAAGGAAATTTTTTTCTATTTCTTCTTGATTTAGGGTCCCATTAGGGAGACAAATTTATACTAGTTTATCATACTTATAAAGATTATAGAAAAACATAAATCGGGTGATATGGGTGTTTAAGAGACATGACTTAAAGAAGCTTATGTTAGTTATTGGGAGGGTGTCCCCCAACAATGGATCACGACTTATTCTCGTCCCGGATATAGAGCAGTGAAGTCAATCGAACCGGAAGTTACTTATCAACCTTTCAAAAAAAGAAGAAGCTTATGTTAGTTTATACAAACTTAAAAAAAAAAAGTTATCTCATAAGTTATGTGGAAGGAGCATACGTAACTTATAATATCTTATTGAATCATATATTACAAATACAATCGCATAGAAATTAATAATAAATGAAAAAATAAATTGTTTTTAAGTAATTTTACACGTATATCAAATGTAATAAGTTTTTTTTTCTTTCAAATATCATCAAGCTTATAAAAAAAATGTTCATTCAACTACTAGTTTTAACTACCATTAATAAACTTCAACTACCAATAAATTTTAGTTTCAACGTTAGTTCTAATAAGCTCAATGTTCCCAAACATACACTTAGTCATATTATAGCGAAACAAATCAAAAATTATTTTTAAAAAAATTGTGATTATTAAGTTAACTAGTCTATCAATTATTAGCAATTTATTCATTTTATAAACATACCCCAAGTAACAAAACATGCTAGTAAACGTAAATACAATCTTTTTTGCTCTCCAAAATGAAATATAATATCAAACGGGATAAACTCGTCAACCCCTTTCTCAAACTCAATTTTAATGGATTAAAATTTGATGAGGTGATACTTCCTTTGGTTTTATAATCATAGATCATCTTAACAGTATCGTTACCATGAAAGCAGGAAATAGGAAAACAAATCAATCATTAATGCAAAAGCACCGAGCCTTTATTACGATATCCAAAAATCAAATAATCTCAAATATAACATCATCACTTAGAGTGACAATTTAATTGTCATGAATGCCATTAAAAGATCTTAACAATGTCCTCAAGAAATTGAAATGTTGATTGTCGACCTTCTCATCTAACTAACTAAATTTAAATCCGTTCAAGCACACCTTAAGAGAAATGTACAAAGTTGTTGACATTTTGACACACGTAGAACAACTTCCTTTACCAATTGATTAAAGTGTAGACCACAAACTTAATATTATCATCCGCAATGATACTCTAGGATGAACATCATATCGTATGTAATCCTTTCTAATTCATTTTTAAAATTTACAAAAAAAAAAAAAACCATTTTTTAGTAGTTTGACTGACTCATTCCATTTACTTAACTATCCCAATTTACTCTTATATATCAACTGATAATCTTTGTCTATATTTTAAAGTAAAAAACACAAGTTTGATTATTGACTTAATTTTTCCTATAGTGTTTTCTCAAAGTTAGGAGCACAAAGTATTTTTGATCGACTCCTTTAGTAAGAAAATATTAAAAATGTGATTATAATCTGCGAAAAATAAAATGTTGTTATGTGGTGGCACGAGACCGGCTTATATTGTTATTGACAATTACTTTTGGAATGATACACGCATGTGTTGAATTCATTTTCTCATTATGACCAAATGTCAAAACCGCATCACCAAGTGTCGTTTAAAGGGTGTTAACTCAGTACCCCTTAAGTGACACTTATTAGCTCGGTTGATAGAACTTGGTAGAGAAGATCACACAAATGGTGGAGGTAGAATCACACTGATGCTAAGTTTATTCTCACCCTATTTATAGGTTTAGAGGAGAATAATAAAGATTACACAAGATAATATAAAATAAAAACTATTATAAAATAATAAGATAACTTCTCTAATTATAATATATATATATCCTCCAATACGCTCTCGCAGTCGAAGCGACATTAGAGGACATTGAAGACTGAAACAATTCATTGACAACAAAAAGAGATATGTGAGACACCCATGTAGATCGGTGCCAACAATTAGGACCAACAATCTATCGGTGGCAACATTAGATCGATAATACAACCAGTAAATCGGTGACAAATGTAGATTTAAACGCCGATAAGTTGGTAAGGATTTGTAAGTTGAGGTCTCGAATCGAACCCGCTCTGATACCATGATAAAATTTAGTGGAGAAGGCCACACAAATGGTGGAGGTAGAATCACATTGATGATGAGTTTATTATCACCCTATTTATAGGGTTAGGGAAGAATAATAAATATTATACAAGATAATATAGAAAATAAACTATAGAATATAAACTATTCTAAAAATAATAAGATAACTTCTCTAATTATAATATATTATATCTTCCAATTTGACACTTGGTTATAATCAGAGTTTCTCAACACTATTGAGAATAAATTATTTTTATCTAGTGGAATGGACTAATATTGTTATTGACAATTGCTTTTAGAATGATACATGTGTTGGTTTTAATCTTTGATTATGATCAAGTGTCAAAACCGGGTCACCAAGTGTCGTTTAAGGGGTGTTGACTCAACACCCCTTAAGCGACAATTGTTGGCTCAATTTTGACACTTGATCATAATCAATGTTGAGAATACAATGTTTTTACCTAGTGGGATGGACTAATATTGTTATTGACAATTACTTTTGAAATGATACATGTGTTGAATTTTATCTCTGATTATGACCAAGTGTCAAAACCGTGTCACCAAGTGTCGTTTAATGGGTGTTGACTCAACATCCCATAAGCGACAATTGTTGGCTCGATTTTGACACTTGGTCATAATCAATGTTGAGAATACAATGTTTTTACCTAGTGGGATGGACTAATATTGTTATTGACAATTACGTTTGAAATGATACATGTGTTGAATTTTATCTCTGATTATGACTAAGTGTCAAAACCGTGTCACCAAGTGTCGTTTAACGGGTGTTGACTCAACAACCCATAAGTGACACTTGTTGGCTCGATTTTGAAACTTGGTCATAATCAATGTTGAGAATACAATGTTTTTACCTAGTGGAATGGACTAATATTGTTATTGACAATTACTTTTGAAATGTTACACGTGTTGAATTTTATCTATGATTATGACCAAGTGTCAAAACCGTGTCACCAAGTGTCGTTTAATGGGTGTTGACTCAACAACCCATAAGTGACACTTGTTGGCTCGATTTTGACACTTGGTCATAATCAATGTTGAAAATACAATGTTTTTACCTAGTGGGATGGACTAATATTGTTATTGACAATAACTTTTGAAATGATACATGTGTTGAATTGAATCTCTGCTTATGACCAAGTGTCAAAACCGAATCACCAAGTGTCGTTTAATGGGTGTTGACTCAACACCCCAAAAGTGACAATTGTTGGCTCGATTTTGACACTTGGTCATAATCAATGTTGAGAATACAATATTTTTACCTAGTGGGATGAACTAATATTGTTATTGACAATTACTTTTGAAATGATACATGTGTTGAATTTTATCTCTGATTATGACCAAGTGTCGTTTAATGGGAGTTGACTCAACAACCCATAAGTGACACTTGTTGGCTCGATTTTGACACTTGGTCATAATCAATGTTGAGAATACAATGTTTTTACCTAGTGGGATTGACTAATATTATTATTGACAATTACTTTTGAAATGATACATGTGTTGAATTTTATCTCTGATTATGACCAAGTGTCAAAACCGTGTCACCAAGTGTCGTTTAATGGGTGTTGACTCAACACCCCATAAGCGACACTTGGTGACTCGATTTTGACACTTAGTCATAATCTGAAAGTATCAAATATTGTTGAAAATAATATTATTCTCGCCTCGATCATAAATAAAAAAAAAACATATTATAGTATATTAGGTTGATTTATAACTAGTTGATACATAAACTTAAACCTAACACGCTTGTATATTTAATCGTATAAAATTATTTATTAATTTAAATAGTTTTTGTATTCTTTGAAGAGTCTAATTTTAAATTAATTAAATATACAAATCTTAACTATTAGTAAATATACATACATAAACAAATCCTAGAATAACCTAGAAAATAACCCTAGAATTATTAGGGTATGGAAAGTGGAAAATGATGGGATAATTATGATTTGTACAGTAATAGCAGATTATTAATTACATTCACTGCTAACCAAATCTAACGCTTTCTCGCATGTCGGTAGCTCGGATCTCATGTTCCAACCCCAGCAGTATTTATCTGAACCCCAATGAGGGATGGGAGAAGGAAGATCAAATTTGATTCATTTGAATCTTTAGGGCACAAAAAGATGAGTTTGCTTGGGAGAATTAAGTCTTTCTACAAGCACAATCCTCTCATTCTCAAGCTTTTGCTCTCTGGTCTTGCAGTTTTCTTCATCTTTAGAGTTACACTCTATGATTCCTCCGAATTTCCCTCTGAACATGATTTTCCTAACAAGATACATACCTCTGAATCTCCATTGTCGACATCTTCGCCGCCAATTTATCAACCACCTCCAGCATCACAACCGCCACTGCCAGCAGTAGTGGTTGCTGGGTCGAAGGAGTTGGTGAATGTCTCGGATTCTGCGGATGGTGATCAGATGTCTGTTAAAGGTGCTTTTTAAATTTCGTTTGATTTGGTTGTGAACAGGTGAATTGTTGATTTTACTTCTTGAGGCTTGAATTGTTCGTGTTTGTTGTTATGGATCTGTGTTTTGCTTATTTGATGGTTGATACGAAACCTAGAAACGTTGTTTCACGGTGACTGGGGGAATTTGTGTGACTCTGCGTGATTTACAGATGGTGTATCGTTTGGTATTCCGTTTAGGATATCTGAAGATTCCATCCTTCATCTGCTTGGCCTTACAAGGAAAGAGCTTTTACTGTTGCTGTCTAATATGTATTTTGATTAAATGGTTATAAATTTCCTTCCGATTTGGGAAGAAAGGGTTGCTGCGACAGGAGTAGTTTAAATTTATCATGTTGTGAATTATATAGCAGGTCAGTTATTGTGACATCTCCAAAATTTGATGATTCAGTTGGCAAATATTGCATTCCTATGTTTGGAGATCATGTGCTTGATTTTCCAAAAACGAATGCCTGAAAGAACATTTTACCTTTATCTTACTGTTGATTTTAATGGATTTCGTTAGATAAAGGGTTTGTGGATGAGCGGTAACTGGTATGTAAAGTTGTAGAATGAGAACTTGGGAAGCATTCGCAATTTATTCATGTTTCTCTCTTTTCGTTGTTAGAAGAAAGATATTTGAATGTTGAATTGATTATTTAGTTCTTGATTTTGGTTTGTGCAGAGAAGAAGTGTGATCTTTTTACTGGGGATTGGATACCTAATCCATCTGGCCCATCATACACAAATGAAACTTGCGAATTCATTGAAAGCCATCAGAATTGTATGATGAATGGTAGGCCAGATACAGGTTATCTCTATTGGAGGTGGAATCCTAGGAACTGTGAGCTGCCTGAGTTTGAACCCCAGAGATTTCTTGAGATGATGAGGAATAAATCATGGGCATTGATTGGAGATTCAATATCTCGGAACCATGTGCAGTCATTGCTATGCAGGCTCTCAACGGTAGGTCCTTTTATGTTTGAAAAAGCATGGGCTTAATTCAGTCATAACTTAACTTGGACATTTTCTGTTGCAGGCAGAAAAGGCTGTCCAGGTTTACCATGACGAAGAATACAGATCGAGAACATGGCTCTTTCCATCATACAACTTCAATATTTCCGTCATCTGGTCTCCTTTTCTTGCAGAGGCAGCTATCTTTGAAGATATGAACGGTGTTTCAACATCTGAAATTGAACTGCACTTTGACAGACTTGATAAAAAATGGACAGATCAATATATGCAATGGGACTACATGATCTTCTCCACTGGAAAATGGTTTGTCAAGAGTTCAATATACTACGAAAATGATACTATTTTGGGCTGCCACAACTGTCCCAGACAAAATATGACTGAGATTGGATTCGACGTAGCTTACAGAAAGTCACTTCAATCTGCACTTGACTTCATCAGCACATCAAACCATAAAGGGATGATCTTCTTCAGGACATCCACACCTGACCACTTTGAAGGCGGGGAATGGTATAACGGAGGTTATTGCAACCGCACAGCCCCATTTAAAGAAGGTGAAATTGAGATAAAGGAGTTGAACAAGATACTGAGGAGAGTTGAGTTAGAGGAGTTTGAAAAAGCAATGCCAAAAGCTTTGGAAAATGGAGTGAACCTTAAGCTTCTAGATCTCTTCCAGCTTTCTCTTTTGAGGCCAGATGGGCATCCGGGTCCATTCAGGTTCTATCACCCTTTTGCCATAAAAAACAATACAAACCCTAATGATTGTTTGCACTGGTGCTTGCCGGGGCCAATTGATTCTTGGAATGATGTGATAATGGAGATGTTGATGAATGGATAATTTATTCTGCACAGTATACATCAGTTCCAATATTTGAAGTGTTCATCTTTCTCCTTGATATGAGTAGAAGAGGAAGACTGATTCTCAACTCTCAATACCTAAGAGTAATCCACAAAGGCATGATCATTCTATCACTTCTTCCATATACTGTACAACTAGTTAGTGTTCATTTTGCATCTCTGATGATCCATTCTTGAATGTCTAATCCTGTGTGTAGCTTATGGGTAATTTGTTGTGCAACACAATTTAGATGAATAGGAGAAGGTCAAAAGATTTCACTATTGAGTGCCGAGTAGTGTTGATATGGAGGTGGTTAAATTTTCAAACAGATCATTCAATTTTGATTACTATAATTTAGTTACTTTTCTTCTTTATACAACTTTCATTTTCTGATACTTTGTTTGCTCTTATCCTACATTGGAAAACCATGTTTCCTGTTATTAAAGAGATCCCTTGTAGTGTTAGCTAGACATTGTGAATCCCTTATGCATGTGACAGATCTCGCTTCCTCTGGCGCCAGATTGGTCTCTTGCCTTGCACCTGTTTAGCGACCGCGAATCCTCAGTTCATTGGCAGATCTTGCTTTGCTTTCTTTACAAATCTTTCCAGCTTGTGAACCTTTTGAGTTTGCATTGGAGTAAGTGAGATTCCTCATCTTGTCAGTAAATCTGTTTGTACTCTGACATTTTAGATTTGGATCTTTTGTTCATTTGTGGCCTCCTGTCTGCATGACTCTGCACAACCATATATTCATTAGTAAGGGTTCATTTGGAAAGCTTGTTTTTAGTTGCAGCTGATGATTGTTTGGATAGCTGAAATATACATCTGACTGAATTTTTTTTTTTTAATTTTATAAGTTTGATGAGTGTTTTAGAAGAATGAAATTTATTAATTGTAGCTGATATCTTTTTTTGGTAGAAAATTAATTGTAGCTGATATATTACCTAAAAGGGCTTACTTTTTCATTTAATATACATTTTTATAGGGTTATGAAATAAGAAAAATTTAATAAGCTCTATAAACTTTCCTTTCATAACCTAATCTTTCAAATGGACCCTAAGTTCATTTGACTGTTCTAATTCGAATTTGACATTGAGTAAATTTGATTTTCTTGGGTTGAATTATACTAGTTTATAAATTTATCCCTTGAACTCCATTTTGATTTAAAATGTAGGTTATATTCCAATTAAGTAATGTCATTTTACTCACCAACAGAGCCCATGCTTCATGATTACTGCAGTCAACTTGGCTATATAAGTTTTGAATGTTTGTAACATGGGCTATTGGGCAGATATGTATGCCTTTTATACCCTCATTTTGTCCACATTTAATGCAGGGACCCCGTGAATGGAGGGAAGTTTCTTGGTCTATCTTTCTGGGTGGGTATCAATCTTCATCCAACTGATATGGATTGTGCTGCTTGGTTTCATTTAAATACCCATTGTTTTGTAGGGTGGGGTGTTATATTGCTGAATTATTTAATAGAACTATGTTTGAACTTATATTGCTGAATTATTTTAATACCCATTTTTCACAAAAAATTTTAAAAAAAATTTCTTCACAAAAATTTCGTTAGTGATAAATTAAAAAATTTGTGAATCATCTTTTTTCATAAAATAGATCCAATTTTATCTTTAATTTTTTTTTCAACGGAATCTTTTTTAACAAATTATTGATCAAATATTATTTTTTTTTTAAAAAAAATTGTTCAGATTTCGATCGTACTAAACTTACAAAAAATTTTGTTGGTAATAAATTAACAGAAATATTTAATTTAACTATTTTTTTTTATAAATATATCATTAGTTCCCACGTACACAAGTTGATAACATTTTATTCAAAAAAAATCAAATATATAAATATACCCGCACAAGGTGCGAGATATGAACTAGTTTAGGTTATAAATTGATGATGAAACTTCTAAAAAAATTACTTTTACGATGTTACCAACCGATCTTACGTGTGTGCAAAATTATGGTGAAAAATCAATGTTGGAAAAATATAGAATGATCAATTAAAAATTTTCTATAATTATATTTTATCAATAATTGTCATCACAAAAATTGATAAATACATGCTACATTTTAAATACTATATTTAAATTTTTTACTCATCAATTCAAAGCCTATATAATTAAAAACAAGGGTGAATTATTGGAAACTACCCCATTAAGTAATGTCATTTGCAACTAACTACTAATTATTTTCATAATTACCGAAAATCACCTATAATAACAACTTTGTCATCAAAACAACACATCTCTCCCATTTTCGTCTATTTTTTTCGTTAATGGGCCCACTTTGCAACATTTTAATAGTTTTCCTCTATGCGCCGTGAACCGCTCACATACGCATTTTACATCGAACGAAACTAGATACTTAGAATATTAATTTTGGTCTCTTTTTAACTTTAACACCATCATTAGCTAGGCTCTTTGTTGAACTAGTACTTCCATTCTCTTCCTAGTTAAACTCGTGGATTTTTGGAGGGGGTGGTGTCAGCTCGAGTCGAGATCGATTCCTCCTCGTCTTCATCTGTAGATCCACAAAGTTGATTCCAAATAAGCCGAGAAGGAGAGGAGACATAGAAGAACTGTAACGCCCCACCGTTTTGCACGTCACCCCGCGGTGACGATGAGCCACAGTCGCGACCAAGCTCCTTTGCCGTGATTGAGGCACGGTCAAGCCACGGGTGCGGTTGACCATAGATCACGTGATCTGATCCCTGAATAAGTAAGGCCCCGTTCTTTCTAATTTAAAAAAGAAAATAGGGGCCCCGTGGGCACGTTTGAAATGGCTAATGCCTAGATTTGGTCTTAAAAAAAAAGGTTGTATGCGCCACCCAAGAAGAGATCGAGCGCGAAGTATCAAGAATTGCCCAAGCCCATGCAAGAAGGCCCGCTGGATCTGTCCAAATTAAAAGCCCATCAAAGGTGGCTCTGGTGGCACAAGCTTCAGGCTACGCATCCACTCGCAGAAGCTAGGGTCGTCGAAGTGGAGAAAGCTGCTTTTCAGTCTAGCTCTTTGCTCTGGCGACAACGTCCGAAGCTGTGGAAATCTTGCTTCCTGCATTGCATGGTTTCAGCCAGATTGTAGCAACTCTTTTGTTAGGACACAACGCAGCTGAACTACCAAACCCCGTGAACTCAGATGCTGTGAAAAACAATTACGCTTTCAATCCGTGTATCTGAATCAGTTGAATTAATGAAAACGGTTTTCTTCCTAGTGCCCGATCTCGCATCTAGCAATGGGTCGAATCTTGAAGAGGAAGCCTTGGTTGAGCTGTTAGAGGTCCGGAAGAAGCATCCAACCGGAATTAGCTTACAGCAGTGACAGGCTAGGTGATTGATCCTTTGATTGAGTCCTCCCAAGGGTGACCATTAAGAAGAAATTTGAGCGATCAGACGTCCCTGGGTTCGGGTTCTCCTGTCGCAATGGTGTGGGGCATCAGAGGGCCCCGTGGCCAACTCGAGGGGGCTGAAGTTTTGAGTGATTATCGTCCGTAATGGAAACAGGAGGCTGAGAAGGATAGGAGACATAGAAGAACTGTAACGCCCCACCGTTTTGCACGTCACCGCCCCACAGTGACGATGAGCCACGGTCGCGACCAAGCTCCTTTGCCGCGATCGCGGCACGGTCAAGCCACGGGTGCAATCTGATTTTATATCTTCTTATCCTATCTTTTTCGGCATGATCTTCTATCTCTTGGGTTGTACGTCCTACCTCTATATGTAACCTAGTTTATAACCGTCATTTTCCTCAGCCGGCCCGCTTTTGCTTTCACGTTCTCTTGCTTTCCCTCCTTGCCGCCTTCAACCTTGAGTCAAGCTGCAACTTTTTCCGTGTGAACCCCTGCAAAAATCTTGTAAGTTCTTCATCCCTTTCGTGCCTCTTCTGTTCATGAGTCTCTTTTCTGCATCTTTCTTCTTCCTTCTTCTTCTTGACACGAATCAAGATCAAGTCTTGATTCTTGCATGACCTTCACTTGTTGCTGCGCATGTACGTGTTATAGACTCCTTGGGTTGAGTGTTGTTGTGTGAGAATCGAGGAGGAAGCTTAAGCCGGCCTTGATAGCGTTCTACAATCAAAGAAAGTTTCGACGTTTGTCTATGGAAGTTCACCGCCCCCGTGACTGAACTTACCCGCACCCACGTCTGTCCGAAGCCTTCGGCCCCGCGCCTCATTGTCGCCGCCCCCACGCCTATGTTCACCCACGCCCGCACCTTCACTCCAGTGGCTACCGTATTTTGGTAAGTCACTTCCCTCCCTGCTTCCTTATTCTTTCCCGGAGTTAGATCATGCTAGGTTGGGCCTAGATGAACTAGGGTGAATGTTAGTTAGTGGCTTGTGGATTCCTAAGGGATTAGTTATGGTTGGGAACCTTTGAGCTTGTGTTGATGATGTTGATCTTTGAGGATTTTGAGACTAGGAATCGTGCTTCCTAGCATGTTGGAGATCTGATAGAGATCATTGAGACTGGAAGTAAGAATCTTATAGCACAATGTTGTAGACCTTGTAGAGGTTAATGAAACTAGAAGTGCAAACTTCTAGAATTTGGGGATAGTTTCTGATTCGTGATGCCTTATATGAACAAACATAGATCTTTTCCTACGGGAAGCTTAACAAATTAGTTGAGTTGAGTTACATTTGATTCAGGTAAGTCCCTTGGACTTACTTAGCTGCATTTCGTGTATAAGTTTGACTGTATTGATGGTGTTTGTTTACCTTATCGTTATAACGAAAAATCGAACTAGGACGACCTTATGCCGTAATTGGCCCAAGTTTATTATAATCAGGCGGTGACCACTTGTCCAGTTCTACAGGAGGTTGAGAGGTGCTTTTGCGACCAAGCCCACAGGTAACGGATAGATGCATCTGATCTAATCCTGTCTGTAACGGAAACAGGGGCGAGTTTTGAGAGATTATCGTCTCACAAAATAAGTTGAATTAGTAATGGATGACTTATGAAAAGATAATAACCGGCTTGTGCGTGAGCATACTATATGTTTATATTTTATGTGTGTTTGTGCATTTACTGTTATTTTGATATCTAAAATGTTAGCTAACAGTTTATACCGTCGTTGTAGATGCCCTGCAGGTTAGAGATGTTACTGAGTACGTGATCCGGACGGAGTGGTCAACCGGTGTTCCCGTACATTATAGGACGAGATCGGGGTTTATTATTTTGTTGATGTCTTTACGGTTTGTCGTTGAACTCGGTTGAGAGTCTTTCGCTTTTTCTTTGTTATACATTTTTATATTTTATCTATTTTGGTTGTCATTTATTTGTGTCATGTTGCAAGATCCATTGATATTGTTGTTACTCTAAGGGTCGGGACCCACTGTGAGGTCCTAACCCGTAACATTCTGAGTTTTCAGAATTTGTGGTGTTACAAGAACGAGCTTGAGTATTCTTTTTTCCTTTAAACTCAATCTCCTTTTTGAAATTGTTTGTGTAGGGTAATTTGGTAGGTACTTTCAACAACAATGGAGTTGGAATTAGAATGATAAGATGGAGATTTGGTTTCAACAACAATAGAGAATGAATATGGAATTTGGTGGAAGTTTCGTTCACATTTTTGTTTATAAAAAAATCCGGGTTCAGGTCGATGTATATTATTTATCTAATTGGTTCACACTTAAGAGAGAAAACTATTAAAATAGTGTAAAGTGGTTCCCATTAATGAAAAATTGGACAGAAATCGGAGGGGTGTTGCTTTGGTGATGGAGCCCTTATTATTTGTGGTTTTCGATAATTATGAAAAGAACGAATGATTAGTATAAATGATTCTATTTAACGAACGGTTTATGAGAATTCACCCTTAAAACAATGTAAAAGGTAATGCTGAGAGAGTTGAGAGATTTGAACCCTAACCAAATACGTAGAGCTTCAGTTGAAGAACTAGGTTCGGAATCTGCGTATCGAAAGTTAGAGCCATTATAGTAAATTCATATTACCTCGACTTTTTGATACTACAATGAGTGTTTTTATTATGAGATTCAATCCCCAAGTTACAAGGCTTGTCGCATACAACAACTAAATTATATTTAGACCTTTTCATGTTAAAATTAACTGACAATATGGTGCGACAAGATTTACAGTGCAATTTGAATTGAGATTCATTTACCAAAATCCTTCCTGTGATCGTGAGCTGAAGATGACATATTAAGTAGGATAAGACTGTAATAGTCAAAGTGCATTTTCTATACACTTTACAACTCAGTGGCAAAGCTAACACCTTTTCTGGGCTAGATTATTATTTTTTTCCCTATGGATAAAAAATATAGTTAGGAATAAAATATCAATGTATTATAGTTCTTTACTACAACTAAAATATAATACCTCAAATTCAACGGTAATTAGCAATACAAATATATTCAACCAAATTTTTTAGAAACTAAAAATAATAATTTTTTTTATCTATATCAAACAAAAATATGTCTAATATACTGCACAAAATTGACTAATCTTTGTATCAAATATACTGACTTGTTACAAGATGAAACTATATTAAATAGGGCAATTCTTGTCAAAGATAGATTCTTACATATATAATGCCGATTCTTGTTGAGTTGTTGAAGGATTTGATTTTAACAAATCTTTGATTTGTTTTAGTTAAATCTTCTGAAAACAAAATCGAAGATCTTTCAACGTCCAGATTTTGTTTGAGCGGTTTTCTAGTCTTCAAAGATCACATCTCAACGTCCAAGATCTTTAACATCCAGATTTGGATTGAAATGTTTTCAGTCTTCAAAGATCAAATCTCAACAAACAACAAGTCAAGATTTTTCGGCCAAAATCTTCTTCAACGTTCGTTTTGATGATAGGCTTGCCTATTTAAAGAGACAAGGAAGAAGACAGTATAACAAGAACTTACAACGTGATCACAAGTGAAAAAATCATTTCATCTACTTTCTTTTCTCATAAAGCGTTAATCTCACCTTCGAAGCTTTAGCATTCTACTCCTTTGAGTGTGTGATATCTTATTCGAGCATTTGGTACAATTCAACTAGAATCATACAAAGAATTACTTCTCCTAGGCACGTTGGATACTGTTGTATCTGTAGTACTTTGTTTTTCTTTTTGAGTGTGTGGGTTGCTAGATAGAAAGTGTAAGATTTCTGAGTTTAGAAGAGGGAAGTTCTTCTGAAGGTTGTATCTAGGGCTCATCAAGAAGAAGGAAAATAAAGCTACTTGGAATCCTAGGGTTGGACAACCCTAGGCGGGGACTAGGTCAATTGGAGACCGAACCTCGTCAACATATCGTGTGTCTTTTACATCTGTTCTCGTCTTGCTTTTATCATTCTTGGTTTGTCTTATATTATCTTTACATTTATATTCAATCTCAGAGAAACGAGTAAGGTCTTATATTTGTTAATAAGATCTTATCTTTTTCGATAAGGTCTTAACTATCCTGAGATTGCGAAAAGTTTCCATACTCTATTCATCCCCCCTTCTAGAGTATTGACTAAACTATTTATCTGCCTATTCCGCATTTCAATAAGGATGATGGAAGAAGAACTGGAAGTCAAAAAAATCTCAGGTTTTTTGCTTTGGATGCTTGAACGTATGTTCATGGCCTCAATGGAAGAAGGTGGTTTTGCCTGCTTTAACGTATGTTCATGGCCTCCATATGGAAGGTGGTTTTTTTTGCTTTTTCTTATGATGATTGTCGTTCTTCATCTGAAGGAAAAAATGGAAAGTTCCTTTGCAGGCTAAATCTGATATATGATATCTGATACTGTAACCTATCAAACAGGGATGAGTATCAATCTGATACTCATATCTTTATACTCATATCCGATACCAATACTTGATACCTTTAATTAGTATATCGATACCAAACGACCCCTTAGACATTTTCATGTTAAAATTACCTGACAATACGGTGCGGCAAGTTTCACGGTGCAATTTGAATTGAGATTCATTTACCAAAAGAGTGAATTTGCTATGTAGCCTTATTTCATTAATTTTGTTTAGTAATTGTGAAGCTCAATAATTTTGTTAGAATATGACCTTTTTTAAATAATTTAGACTAATTTACCCTTCTACAAGAATTTAAAAAGATTCTTAATTAATTATTACCTTTTAATTGACCTACAATCCCTATTTGAAGAAGGTGTATTTTGAAGTTACCAGTTTTAATCAGTGTAATCAATTAGTAAATCATAAAAAATACAAGAAACATTTTACGTGAATTGATAAAACTAGCATGTTACGTGCTTGTACTCTTCATGTAAATCATGAAGAGTACAAGAAAATTCTTGATAAAATTTTAACAAAAAATTTACAAGAATTGATCAGCGTAATCATTTAGTAATTAATCAATTATTAATATCGTGTACAAGAAAATTTTACAAAAAGATAAATCGTGAAATCGTGTACAATAAAATTTTACAAGAAGATAAATCGTTAAATCCAACTTGTTGGTATTAGGGCGGGAGGGAGGGACAACCATTCAGAGATCAATTCTTGGTGACTACATTCATTTATTAATTTTTCGTATTTCTTGTAAGAATTATAAAATTACAAGAAAATTGAAGAAATATAATTACAAGTAAATAAGTATCATTTACAGGAATAAATTATAAATTTACAAGAAATTTATTTCATTTTACAAGAATAGTTACAGTAAAGTTATAAGAAGAAACGTCTAAATTAGGATAAAATTTATTATAATAAATAAGGGTAAATCTGCCATTATTTGTTTAATAAGGCTATTCACTTAAAAATTTATAGGCCTAGGTTATTTAGTAAACAAAATTAGTCAATTGGTACATTTCATCCAATTTTTTCTTACCAAAATCCTCTTCCTTTGACCGGGAGCCGAAGATGACATATTAAGTAGGATAAGACTGTAATAGTCAAAGTGCATTTTCTATACACTTTACAACTCAATGGCAAAGCTAACACATTTTCTGGGCTAGATTATTATTTTTTTCCCTATGGATAAAAAATATAGTTAGGAATAAAATATCAATGTATTATAGTTCTTTACTACAACTAAAATATAATACCTCAAATTCAACGGTAATTAGCAATACAAATAGATTCTTATTAAGAATGTAACTTTTGGGCTGCCATTTTATATAAAAGCCCAATTACGGGTCTTGGGCTGATCAAAGAATAAAACAAAATTCTAGCCCAAAAATAAAAATAAAACAAAATTAGAGTTAGAGTTGAATTAATCTGGCGTCTTCTTCTTCTATTTCTTCAGCTGTCTTCACTGCACTTCCAGACCGTCGCCGACTCCGGTATTCTCTTCTTCCCTAGTCGCCGGAGATAATATCAACGGGGACACTGTCACTGCTCTACCCCCTCAGCTCCGCCTCTGCATCAGCTTGTAAGTTTCCAGTGTAGCAATTTGAAGCAGAGCACGCTTGATGGCGGACCGGCTCGGGATCCTTCCGGCAAAAAAGCGTGTGGTAAGGAAGACCGGTCCGGAGTCCCTGGTAAAATTAAGGTCACGGCCGATTCTGTCTTCTTCATTTATCCTTGCTTCTTCTTCTTCTTCCTCCAATTTCTCTCCAAAATTTCGAATCCTTCATCCGCATTACAGGGGATTCTCCAAGCTTTTATCCCCAATCTCAAAGAAATTCAACCTCTTCTCCATATGTCCCGCTAAAACCTTCCTTTTTTTTCCTTCCCCTCTTCCGTTACCACCCAATCTCAAACCCTCACAAAATAATTTCAAAACTGAAAATTGCCAATCCCCGCCCAAAACCTTCATCCTCCAAAACAGAAAATAGCCCATTCTTCATCTTTCTGTAGCAAAAAAACTCAAACCCTCCTTCATTCCACCCAACCTCAAAACCTAATTTCACTCAAAATTTTCAAAATCACCTTTTCAAGTTAGTTTTGATCATCTCATTGTATTGATTAAGGGTTAGATTTGCAAAAATCTGCTGTGTACGTCTCCTACCTCCTTCCTTGTTTATAATAGTTTTGATTATTTGATAGATTTGTTGGTTATTGAGACTTCAGAGATTTTTGCTTTGATGATTGAGATTAAATTGCTTAATGAATATCATAATGTGCATAGTTGAGAAAATATGAATTTACTTTGCACGATAATGACCAAGTCTAATAGGATTGAGCAAAACACCATTTGTGAGAATAAATTTCATTTGCTTTATTTGATGTTAATTGACATTTTGAGGTTGCTAGAACTTCATTGAGAAAAATGTGGCATATTTAAGCTCTTTAAGATGATCTTGATTTAATTTTCTTGATTTTGAAGATAAATTTGCTTCTCATTAACGTTCCATGATCTTTATTGAACCTCAGAATTTGTTTGGATTGACAATTTCTAGAACTTCATTGACTATATGATGAGGATATAAGGCATATGAAAATAAAAATTTGGTTGAGATTTAATTACATGTTTGTTTATGGAAATTTGTTGTGTTTGATCATATTTGGTTATGTTTATCACACTTAATTTGTGATGGGATTGGTCTTGTTCTTTGAATATAATATTGGATGATGATCATTAACTGATTTATGGTACATTCATGGTGTTGTTGTTTGTGTGTTGTGTAGCTCCTTTCATCAAATCCTTATCATTTCCTCTTCCTTGCACCAATATGGGTCAAACCGCTAGATGTGAGGTTCTTGGTGCCCAAAATAACATTGTTGAAACCGTCGTAACCCTTCCACCAACTACCGCTCCTAACTCCTCTGCACCTCCAAAGATCATTATCTTAAAAAAATGGAAGCAAAACCATGATCGCCTTGCCAAGGTGACTTTGCACCCTACTAGGTTTTTAGATCCCGAAGTCCTTACTACACTTGGTATCCAAGATGATGTCAATTGGTTGATGTCACGTGTCGGGTGGGAGCATTTATTTAAAATGGACGAGTTAACTTACCCTGACCTCACTTTGGAGTTCCTTAGCTCCCTTGAGGTCACAATTGGCAAGTTCATGACCAAAGACCACATCACATTCCGGCTCTTTAACCAAGACCGGAAGTTATCTTTTGACCAAATTGACACCATATTTGGATTTGCTCACATTAATGGCCGAGACATGCCAACACATTTTGGAAATCATGCTTGGAACCTTATAGGCGAGGGAGAGTTTAGACCCGGTAAGACCCATGCTTCAAAAATTTTCCACCCCACCCTTCATCTTATGCATAGGTTTATGAGTGAATCCCTTTTTGCTCGGAACAAAAGTAACGGGGTGGTTACTCGTGACGAACTCTACCTACTTTGGTGCATGCTCCATAAGCATGTCCCCAAAACCGGGTACCTCTCGGTGGATTATTTGCTAAAGATAAGTAAGAAAAGCACGGGGGCCATATGTGTAGGAGGCATCATTACCCATATCGCTCGAAAGTTTGGAATCGTAGTTGAACAATTCCGGTCTCTAGCACCACTGCCTAGGCTCAACATGACCCTCTTTTGCAATATGCACCTTGTCACCATAAATAAAGGGGTCACCAAGGTTAGGGTCTCGGGGGTCTATAGGGATTGGAACCCAACGCTTACACTTCAAACCCCATGTAATTGGAGGGAGATGTGGGAGAAAGATGATGATTCCGACAAAATGCAAGAGGATTGTAGTGATAACTATAAGGGAGAACAAGATGCCGGATCTGATGAGGGCGACCCTAGTGGTCATGCCATAAATGATGTATACATGAGCGACGTGCAAATGGGTGATCCGGGCACATCCGGGTCGGAGCAACACCAAAACCAACAAGGCCCTTCACGGCAACAAAAGTTCAACCCCCAAAGCTTATATGAAATGATGGAGATTCAAATCCGTCTCTTGGGTGAACAAAATAAAAAATTGGATTTGCACACGCGATGGATTGATGCCCACACCCTAAGGATGAATGAGCAAGCACAAAGGATGAACGAGTTGACCACACAAATGGGGCAACTCATTTCTAAGGTCAACGCATCCTATGATCACATTGAGCACATGCGGAACGAGTGGGACCATTGGATGCGAGGTGACTATGCACCCCAAGAGTGAACTTGTACACCTAGTTGGACAACAATGCATCATGAGTATTTTACTCTCCTTTTTCTTATCAGACAACAATGCATCATGAGTATTCTTTCCATGTTCTTTTAAGTTATTTTTTTATTTTACATGATTAGTGTAGTTTACATCTAGTTTGCATTTGCATCTTTTTAAACAAAATCCAAAAAAATAAATAAATAATTTGAAAAAATATAGCATGCTTCTCTTATGATTGTTGATATGATCTCGACGATGATAATTATGATATGTCATAACACCAGAAATGTTATTAAAGCTTGTAATACCATTTGTGAAGTGTGCTGCTACTTTCCTTGCAATCTATAAGATAATTAGATACGTTTATACTTATACAAATTTACTTTTACTTGATGTTCGGTTTAGCAAAATTTATTTTTGTTATCTTTACCTAGTCTAAAACTTTAGTGAAGTTTGCTTCTAATTTTTGGTTATGGAATCTAGATTGATTGAACTAGGGAAATTTACGTTGATTGACATCTATGAATGAAAAATATCAACCTGTTAGAAAAAATCATTCAAAAAAATTAGAAAAAGTCATAGTGATATGAAAAGTTTGAAAAATAAAAGTCTGAATTGCCTAAATGTGTGCTTAATTGTTTACTCATTTGTCTCTTGCTTTGATAACTTGTGTAGGTGCATAAATGCAATTATGAATGTAACCATGTCAAATTGTATTGTAAAATTTTTTTTTTAGGTCAAGCATGAGTAGAAAGTCATTGTGAAAATTCAATCACACAAAGACTTCACCTTTGGTTTATAAGACTTGATTTTATACTTATATGGTGAACCAATACAAACCGAATGCAAATTTCATTTAAACCTTTTAAGTATCAAGTTTTATGTGGTGTTAACCTGGAAAACTTGATTATAGGTTTCTTGTGCAAATTTTCAAATATCTTCTTTCATGTTTTATCCACTTGTTTTAGTTTGGACAAATTTTTAGCCTTGCCATGACATTTTCATGTTGGAAGTACCAAACAAAATTTTGTTATACTTGATAGTTTGTTTTGATTCTTGCTTGGGGACAAGCAAAAGTTAAATATGAATATTTTGATAGCATGTTTTCATGCTAGAGTTCTAGGTGCATTTAGTTTAGAAGTAAATTTTGCATGAATTAGACATCTACATATCCCATTATGTGCATTTATCGTCGAATTGGATGTTTTCTTTTCTTGTATTGTCTTTGTAGGAGTGAAGCTCGGATGCATATAAATGGTCAAAGACGTCCTAAAAAGCATAGTTCCGAGGAAATTCGAGTCTTGCTCTTGTTGTGCATTTGTTGTAGAAGATAAAGAAATCCCAAAGATCCAAAGAAATAAGCCCAACAATCCAAAGAGAAGCATCCAAAAGATCCCATGTCCAAGGCTGGCCCACAAACATCGAGACCGGCTGGACGCAAAGCAATTGGACCGGTCTCGGACCGATGCATTCTGTAAATACCCCTTCCCTTTATTTCAGTTGGACATACACTGCTCTGATGCTCTCCTATACTAGTTTTAGATTTATTTTTGTTTTACTTGAAGATTTAAAAGTCTGGTAAAAAGTTTGAGGTTTGGGGATGATTGAATGAAAGCTCTAACCTATTGATTTTCTATTTTCTCTATTAGTATTAGTCTTGAAACATGTTGATTTTCTATTTTTTATTTCAATCTCTCCATGAGTAGTTAGATCTACCTCTAGGGTTTGGGGATGAAGCTCTAACCTATGGTTGACTTGCCATGATTTGAAAGTAGTGTTTAGTGTTTGATAATGCTATGTATATTCTCTGGAGGTGTGAACTTAAGAATTTTAACACTAGTTTGAAAATTGTTTTCTTCTTTGATAGTATTGAGTGATGACTTTTACATTGTCTTTTTAGTATTAGTTCTTGACCTTATTATTGGAGTTACTATGTATACTTTCTAAGCCTCAATTGAGAGGTGACATTTAGCCAAGATGCATCGTAAAAATGTTAGTACCGAAGAATCAATTTTGTTGAAAGAATTAAATACAGCATATGGAAAAAAGCAGACAAATTCAAAAAGTATGTGGTTGGTATATTGAAATTAATCAAATTATTAACCCTAAAACTGTATCAAGACGAAAGGGGCAAAGACCAATAGACTTTTTTAATGTATATTATTTTCTCATTTTGGTTTCATTGACTTTGAACCAAAATGTCAAAAGCGTGTTGTATTGTTCAGTAGAAAAAACGAAACCAATTTATGATTCACAAAAGAAGTAATTATATTATCGATCCAAATTTTATCTAACCTTTCTGTGTTAATTTTCTAGTTTAGGTTATAAACTGATGATGAAACTTTCTTAAAAAAATGTACTTTTATAATGTAATTGACCGATCTTACATATGTGCAAAATTTTATGGTGGTGAAAAATCGTCGTTGAAAATTATAAAATGATATATTAAAATTTTGTAAATAATAACAAAATCTGATGAATATATACTCCATTACAAACAATATATTTTTAATTTTTTCATCATCATTTCATAGCCTAAATAATTAAAACAATGTAAAAGGTAATGCTGAGGGCTTTAAGAGATTGAACCCTAACCATGGAATATGATCAGGCCAATAAATGAGAAGTTCAGAGGCAACATTTTTATTCAAAAATATGAAATGATGAAAGAAAAAGAAAGCAATGGAAGCAATTTACAAGCATTGGTGATTTTCAATCATTGTAAGTTTCTGGGGTCTCCATGCCAAATCCACATCCTGTAATCTCCACTCTGTTTAAATGAAAAGAACTCAAGTTAGGATCAGTAGATGAAAGCAGAAAAAAATGATCAAGTTTTAGATAAAAGGTTGAATAAACAAGCAGCAATGATATGTGAATTATGTTCTCTTGTTATGTCAATACACTAGATAAATGTTTATATTAGAGTACGACCGGAGGGTCATGTACGTACAAACGCGCATGTGTCATAAACCTAACATATAAGCTCTCAGACTGCTCAGTACACCGAATTGACACATAAATACCTTCTATGTTAATGTTAGTTACATAAACAAAATCAAGTGCATGCATGCAAACTGACTACGGTATCTTATATGTTTCCATTTCAAAGTGAACCTACTCCTAAAACCAATTCTCAACACTCCGCCAACTATCGTGGACTAGTTGACACAAAGCCGACCTACGCAGATACCATGTTAAGGCAACCCCGCCTGGTGTCAACTAATATTATATTGTCGATGTGAGACATTCCACACATCTCAACATTGACAAGATATCCTCATGAAAACAATACGCAGTTGGATTGAATATCAATCAACTATTACTTGTGTATGGGATTTGAATATTTGAAAAGGATGTCACTTACGTTGGGGCAAGCTTTCCGAGGTCAACTACAAAGCCACCAGTGTCTTCATCTTGAACTTTTCCACATATATCAAGAACATAGTACTTGTACCTTGTACGAGGGAGTCCTCGGCTAGAAAGCAAATTCAGATCATTTTTATGAAGCTCTCTACCATTCACATAAACGCAAGTGTCTCCACCAGAACAGTTTTCGGGCATTTGAGAGCTGAACTCTTCTATACATGGCTGAAAACATCAGGAATATAAGCATTAGCAAGTTTAATTTGTAGAAATTACCCAGAAATACTTTTAAGAATAGGAGTTCAAGCTTACTGGTATTATTCCAAGGCAAAGACCCCCCATAACTCCCCAAAAACCAGCCCGTGAATCGTACCTAGTCAAGAGAAGAAAACATCAAAGCAGAATCTAAGAACCAAAATACTGAATAACTCATTTATGAGCTCATTAAAATGAATATCTTATGTGATAGTGATCTTCCAAAGTGTGTAGGGAATTACCAGTAATCTCCTGGTAATATTGGTCCAGCCATCTTCTCAGCGCGTCTTACAGCGTATGGCGTTAATGGTTTTCCATTGACTAAAACATCAGCTTTTGCAACCTTGGTATTTTTACTATGAGGAGAATCAGGAGATGTTCCTTGATCTTTTCTATGGGATGTATCTTCTGAGCCTGTGCCATTAAATGTATCAGTATTTGAGATTTCACCTCTTTGTGCAGTTCCTTTATATTGATGTGATGTATCTGATTCTTTATCATCAGATCTCTTAGCCAATATGATATGATCCCGCAGTGGTGAGCCAGGAGGCGGACCAAGAGAAAGCAAAAGGTCCACGGATGGCTTTCCTGCTTCGCTGCAAACATCAGTTTCTGAAATATGGTCACCCTTACAAGCTTGAGAAGACGAAGCAGAAAACACAGACTTCTCTGTAGCTCCAGTTGAAGAACTGGGTTCAGAATCCGCGTATTGAAAGTTAGAGCCATTAGCAGTAAATTCACATGACTTCGACTTTCTGATACTATGATGAGATTCAGTCACCACTCCACAGGGCTCATCACATACATCAGCTGAATTGCGTTTAGACCTCTTCATGTCGAAATCTATTGACAGTATGATGCGGCAGGATCCACAGTGCAATTTGAATTGATTCTGCTTTGCGGCAACGAGTTTTCCCGGGAGCCTCAGCAATTGAAAGCAATTGTAGCAGATTACAAATGGCGCACCTCGAGCAATGGGGCGGCAAATCTGTTCATTATGGTTGATTACCAAAACCCTTTTCCTTTGGTCGTGAGCTGAAGAGCTGCCATCTGAGCTTTTTTGGTGAGATGGCATATTATGAGTAGGATAAGGAACTGTAGGATCCAAACTGCACTTTCTGTACACATCAGCTTGCAAGCTTCCAGCGTAGCAATCTGAACAAGAGCATGCTTGATGGTGAAGATTTTGTTTTCTAGCATGATAAGTTGAATCTATTGACTGTTGTAAGAATAATATTCTTATAAAATGTATCCAAATGACTTGACTTTATTCATAGATAGGAATAACATATATATACAATAAAATCTATAACGGTAACATTAAACTAGGAAACTAATATTAAAGCTAGAAAGCCTACAAGGAAAGGAAATATATATATATACAATATTATTATTGATTATCATTCCCCCTCAAGTTGGCGCATGGATGTCACAAATGCCCAACTTGCTTAAGAAATGTTGAAATAAATGTTGGCCAAGAGCTTTGGTGAAGATATCCGCAAGTTGGTTGTTGGAACGAATGTATAGAGTTTTGATCGTCTTCTTTTGAACTTCATCTCTAACAACGTGGCAATCCACCTCGATGTGCTTGGTACGTTCATGAAAAACAGGGTTGGACGCAATATGTAAAGCAGCTTGATTGTCACACCAAAGATTGATTGGTTGGTTGTGAACAATTCCCAAGGAATGTAGTAAGGATTTGATCCATTTGACTTCACATGTTGTGGATGCCATTGCTCGATATTCAGCTTCCGCGGAAGATCTTGAGACAGTACTTTGCTTCTTAGTTTTCCAAGAAATAGGAGACTTGTCAAGAAAAATAACAAAACCCGTTAACGATCTACGAGTGATGGGACAAGAAGCATAATCCGAGTCACAATAAGCATTAATTTGAAATGTACTTGTGTTTGATAATAAAATACCCTGACCTGGATTATTCTTCAAGTAACGTAAAACTCGCAATCCTGCATTCCAATGGTTGAGCGTTGGTTTTTGCAAAAATTGAGACAAAATATGAACCGAGTAAGTGAGGTCCGGTCTGGTAATGGTAAGATACACGAGGCGCCCAACTAATCTACGATACCGATCGGGATCCGTGAAAGCTGCAGACTCGTCGCGACCTAAACAGTGGCCGGGTTCAATTGGGAACTTGACGGGGCGTGACCCAAGGGTACCTGTTTCAGAAAGGATATCTAGGACGTATTTTTTCTGAGTAAGAACAAGACCATGTGGAGTATGCGTAACTTCGATGCCTAAAAAAAAGCGTAACTTACCAAGATCTTTCATATGAAAACAGGATTTGAGATAAGTTTTAAAACGAGAAATAGCAGAAGGATCATTACCACTTATTATTAAATCATCAACGTAAATCAAAATGTGGATACAAATACCTGAGCGGACATACGAAAAGAGCGAGTAGTCCGCTTTTGACTGAAGAAAACCAAAATGACTAAGTGCTTGACTTAGTTTGTGAAACCAGTTGCGAGGGGATTGTCGAAGTCCATAGATCGATTTATTGAGCTTACATACTTTGTTAGGATCCGAGATGGTGAATCCTGGAGGTAAAGTCATGTAGACGTCTTCATGGAGATCCCCATGGAGGAACGCATTATGGACGTCCATCTGGTGTAATTCCCAACGTTGACTGGATGCTACTGCAAGAAATATTTTAACAGAGACTAGTTTAGCGACTGGTGCAAAGGTTTCAGTATAGTCGATACCTGGTCGTTGACGATTTCCTAACGCGACTAGACGCGCCTTGTGCCGTTCGATGGAACCGTCGGCATTAAGCTTCGTTTTGTATACCCATCGACATCCGATTGCCTTCTTGTCTGGAGGAAGAGATACTAGACTCCATGTTTGATTGCGTTGAAGCGCATCAATTTCGGAACGCATAGCCGCTCGCCATTCGGGTATGGCTATGGCTTTCTTGTAAGAAGTGGGTTCATGGGTAGAAAAGGATGCCTTCATATAGCATAGATACGAGGGAGACAAATTAGTAGCATGAAAATAATCTGAAATCGGATAGTTACACTTACCTGTAGATAATGATTGGAGCGGTAACTTTGGGTCGGAATGCATCGGTATTAAACTGTTGCAATAAAAATCCTTAAGGCGTGTATTTGGAAGGGATATTCGACTGCTTCGTCGAATGGGAGGATTGACGTTGGTTAAGTGGGAAAGCAAATCCGAAGAAGCAGGTAAGTGATCGGGAGTAGGAACAAAATCGGGATTAGAAGAGGCAAGTATATGTTCGTGAGTTGATTCGGTATCGGTATGAGAAGAAGTAGGTATGTTATCCTTATTTGATACGGAATTTGTATCAGAGGAAACTATATCTGGAGAAGATAGAAGATCGCCGGATGATCGAATTTGGGAACCAGAAAGGGAAGGTGAGTACTCACGTATGGAAACCGAATAATCATCCGATGCAACTTGGTCTGAAATAGGTAAGGGATCGCTGGAGGTCGAGATTACCGGTTGAGATATGGGAGTTTTCAAATCAGTTAAGGATACAGTTTGCGTGGGAGGGAAATAATCCGTGAGATTAGGAGATTGATTAAACGATTGATTAGGATTAGAATTAGGGATAGCCAAATCTGCAGAATCCTCGTCAAAAGTGGAAGGAATGGATGTAGACTTGGACAAATCTGCCTGAAATTGAGATTTGAGAGGCTGATTGGTAGGAGAAAGATCTGCCGCTTGTGCTGAAGGTAAGAGGGAAGCATCAGATGTAGAAAAGGTAAGTTTAGGGTTTAAGTTTGAAAATAAATTATTTTGATTGAAATTTAAAATATGGGATGAGGTATTGTCAGAAACATGAGTTTTATAATTTGAAAAAGGGAACTCATTTTCGTAAAAAGAAACGTCCCGAGATACAAAAATTGTATTATTTTGAAGATCCAATAAACGCCAACCTTTTTGGCTAAACGGATAACCGATAAAAACGCATTTCCGAGATCGTGCGGAAAATTTATTTGTATTTTTTGGTAAGATAGAAGCATAAGCTAAACACCCAAAAATACGTAAATGTCGGTAATCCGGTTTTTTGTTAAAAAATATTTCAAAAGGAGATTTGCCCTTTAAAATTTTTGTTGGAGTACGATTGATCACATAACAAGCGGTTAAAACCGCGTGACCCCAAAATTCTATGGGTAATTGTGATTGAAAAAGTAACGCCCGTGCTACGTTAAGTAGATGGCGGTGTTTACGTTCAACCCGACCGTTTTGTTGCGGTGTATAGGTACAAGAAGTTTCATGGAGAATACCTTTTTCTGAAAATATTTGTCGAAGTTTGAAAAATTCCGAGCCATTATCAGTTCTAACACGTTTAATAGTCATATTAAATTGTGTTTGAATCATTTTGATAAAATTTTGAAAAATAGTAAAAATTTCATTTTTGGTTTTTAAAAGATAAACCCATGTAATTCTTGAACAGTCATCAACAATAGTTAAAAAATATGAAGCTCCACATAAAGACGGAATCCGATATGGACCCCATAGATCACAATGAATAAGATCAAATATAGTATCGGAATGAGATAAACTTTTAGGAAAAGACGAACGAGTCTGTTTTGCCCTATGACAAATATCACAAGGAACATTTTTAGAGTAACGAAAAACAACATTATTCTCATCCAAATTAGATGTTATAAAATTAAATGCCGGATGGCCAAGACGTTTATGCCAAAGATGTGACTCTAAGGACTTTGAATCGACACGGATAGCGGCGGAAATGGGAAATTTGAAGTTGGAAAAACGTAACCAATACACTCCGTCCTTAGGTTCACCCGCTCCAATCAGCATCCGCGAAGTTAGGTCCTGAATCACACACAATGTCGATGTTAGAATAATCTTGCAATTAAAATCATTAGTTAGACAAACTAAAGAAATTAAATTACATTTTAATCCGGGAACATAAAGAACATTATTAAGTTGAAAATTTTGACTCAAAATAATAGTTCCGGCTTGAGTTGCATTTTGTAACACACCATTTGGTAATTTAATAACATAGTTATTGACCGTTTTTAATTGAGAAAAAAGATTAACATTACCCGTCATATGGAAAGAGGCTCCGCTATCCAAAATCCAAAAATTCGATTCAATAATACCTGTCATATATTCATTTGACGGTGCATGAAAATGTTTAAATTTCTCAAGCAACTCAGTCCATTGTGCATCGGTTATTTCGGCCCCAAGGTTCTTTCGATCTTGATTGGTAATGGAGGCGCCAGCTACTGCAGAAGCGACACCAACTTGGACGGCATTGCTGGTGGCCGGACCACCTTGCGTTTTCCCTCCAGGCCGGCGGCCGTGAGCGACTCCAAACGGTGTTTCAAGAGCAATCATGCTCGAGTTTTGCGGAACGTATTTTGTTTGAGGATCGATTCAAGCCTGATACCATGTAAGAATAATATTCTTATAAAATGTATCCAAATGACTTGACTTTATTCATAGATAGGAATAACATATATATACAATAAAATCTATAACGGTAACATTAAACTAGGAAACTAATATTAAAGCTAGAAAGCCTACAAGGAAAGGAAATATATATATATACAATATTATTATTGATTATCAACTGTTGCGTAACAAACTGTTTATGATCGTAAGATTTTCTCACAGATTCATTTCTAGCCTGAGAAAACTCTTCATAAGCAAAATCGCTAGGGCTAATACCTTGATCTCTTTGTCCATCTTGGCTGTATGAAATCAGATCGCCGATTCTAATGAGTTTTTCATGTAACTCATTGTACTTGCGAAGAAGTCCAGCTCGGTAATTCGATGATCTATTGTAACGACTAACCGGACCTCTTCGAGCCTCATCAGACCAGATTCTTTCATCTCTCCATCGTTCCATTCTTTCCCTTGGTTTCCTCCTGGAAACTCCATGACCACCTTCATCAAGGCAATCATCATACTGTACTCTTAAACGCCTCCTATCATATAAATTACCATACTCATCACTTTGATCAGCTCTTCTGTAAACTTGTTCTGCAGAACCTCCCAGGCCAAAATTATCCCTCATTGCAGACCTTCTACCGTCTATTTCTACCATTGGTGCCTTCTCAACCGCTTCCTTCATGGAGAAGGCAGGGGGTTTGCCATGTCCATTGTGCCGCTCTCTCAATGGAGACTTTCTAGCATCAGAAATCATCTCCATCACAGGAGGTGTTCTTATTGGATCCCCAAATCTAAATCGCAGAGGAGATTTACTAACCCTAATTGATGTCCTGCCACTTTCATGATCAACTCCAATAACTCCATCATGACTATCCTCTCTTCTAGAATTCTCAGATATCTCATCACTCCTAGACAATTTCGTCTGAGCTGCATAACTCAAGCCACAGCAAAAGAAAACAAATTCCATAAGACTAGATCCTAGTTAAGAACAAAAATGAAACAGCAAAGAGAAATATATATAGAGAATTGAGATTGATACCTCGAAAAAAGCAACCACAACCAACGCAGCTGTAAATGGAGTAAGAAGGAAGCTGGGGCAACAGACGGCCGCACTTAGGGCAACGAACTAGCGAGACTTTGGAAGTACTTTCCGGCATTTTTGGAGAAGAAACATCAACAAAAGAGCATCACCTAGAAGAGTTCACACAAATTTCATGGAAGAAAACTCGAATTTTGCTACTAGTATGAGAGTATTTGAACACCCATCGACTTTTGGAATTCGTAACAAAACGGTGTAAAACGAAAAAGAATCGTGAAATTCGATTAACAGAAACAGGCAAAACTCCGGAAGTCAGTGAAAGAGTGATGTTGTGTGAATCAAAGCATCGACATTGACTGGGAAACAAAGATTTGGAAAGGAATCAATAGAATTTAGGTATTGGAGTTGACACAGAGAGAATTTATAGTGGGCAGGTGGATGTTGAAGGAGTTCTTGGAGGGAAGGGCCGAGGAATGAATTAGTCAGAGTATCAGACTGGCATGACTTTTGAGAAACTGTTTCTAGATAGGAACGTTGGAGCCTGAGACTAAAACCAAAACGACGTCGTGCGGTAGGTGAAGAAAAAGGTGATAAGGTGTTAATAGTAGTAAAGTTTAAATTCTATAAAGAGGCAACGAAAGTTCAAGTAATCAGGCTTACGTGAAAATCATTATTCTTAAACAATATTTTATGATGTTATAGTATATTACACAACGTCGGAATTACTAAATCTGACACACACTCAGACTGTGCTTCCGGGATTTAATGTTGATGTGCAGTCTCAATACGCGTTGCCGATGGATTTTTCTTTATAAATATAAAATTTCCAATTTTTTTAATTATGTTTGACCAATAGTCCTAGTACGCGGCAATTACGTTTTAGAAACTTTTATATCTTGTTTTTAACAACCCTAAAATATTTACACGGCGGTATGCCATTCGAAATCATATTATATCCCCTTGTGTCAGAAAAAATACATGTTATTTTAGAAAACAAGTTTACAAGTAAATGTTTTGTATTTTTTTACATTTTAAGTAAAAAAAAAATCAATTATTACTGAATGTATTATGGTTTGTATAACTTTAGAATATAACTAATATTTAAATTTGACAAAATTGTTCACGGAATCACGGTTCTATAAACTACTATTTTGTAGGATTAAAAAACATTAAATTATAAAATCTCGACAATTTTAGTCAATCTCAACCTTAACCTACTACTTCATGAGCATAAATCAATTCGACAGAATAATATTTTGTTGACACCAAAAGTCCACGCATATTTTCCTCACAAATGTCAAATGTTGACTTCGTTTGCTTACTTATTCGGCTGTTACATTTCGTTTGACCAATACAAGTCCTTTCGTTTGACCAATACAGAGCCGCTCTTAGATTTATACGCACTCATTAAAATACAAGAGCTGGTTCCTGAGGTACCAAATTGCCTTGGCCCCACCTCTAAACCACTCAAATAAGAGGCTCAAATTACACACAAAAGTGACACAATTGACAAGTTCAAGCAAAGGAACCAGGTTGGAATCAGCCTCATTCCACGACAGCGACAACTGCCTAGTAACACACAAACAGTGTTGAGACGTAGGAAAAAGAATCCCACAGTGTTGAGATGTAGGGAAAAGATTTCCACGTCAATAACGCACAATTAAGTGAACCTATCATATAAGTATCCGGACTACTCTCCTATTGTCAATTGGTTTTAGGATGGAACCCCGTGTGTTTGTATGTGTGATTCACCGGACGTGTTTTCTCCGCATCATTTGGTCCCGGACGGTTATAAGAAAAAGTAACATGATATCAGAGCAGGTCCAATCTGGGTCGGTTTCTTGACTTTCGAGGATTAGCTAAAAGAGAATGAGACGTGAAACCCGTCGAAAGAAAAAAAAATTGTGGGCGAGCTAAAAAGAGAATGAGATATTGAGGGGGAGTGTTGAGATGTAGGGAAAAGAATCTCACATCGATAACACGCAATCAAGTGAATCTGCCATATAAGTATCTGGGCTATTTCCCCTAATCCCAATTGGTTTTAGGATGGAACCCCATGTACCGGACGTGTTCCTTCCGCGTCATTTGGTCCCGGAACGATTATAAGAAAAAGTAACAAAACTTCGGCACCAACAAGGTCACGTAAACTTATTGGCAAGCCAAACAGAAAATTGAAAACAGTAAACACGAGTAGAGAAGTGTCTCAAACTCGACTTTGCCCTAGACGGGCCTTCCTGGACAGACTTGGCCACTGGACGATTCAAGATGGAAAAAATCGGATTTAGACATTTTAGACGGTTCCAGTCAGTTCAAAACCATAACTTCTAAAACCGAACCCATTTCTTAGTCTTACCTTGATTCCTCTCATTCTCGGTTTTTTCTACTGGTTACTTGACGACCCTCGCATATCAATTGACGGCTGCAGCACTTTCTCTCTCTCTCCCTCACCCTCACTTTGTCTTTCTCGCTCTCTGTCTCAAAATCTCAGTTGACTCGTAAGTGGCAACCTATCTATCCCGTCCAACCGTCTCAGTCTTGACCGCCTGGGTAAAATACTTTCTAGAGTAAAATAAATGAAAATGAATATTATTTGCATTATACAAACTTTAGGTTAAAATATATGAAAATAAGAAGAGAAAAACGTCTTGACCGTCGGATGATAGGCGGTGTCTCTCCGTTCCGTCTCCGTCTTGCGTCTTTTAGAACATTGGGGTCTCGTGAATGTAAAATTTACAGTGGAGACATAAATACTTTCTGCATTTTGGGCAAGTTACACGATAGCTAGATACCCTTCCTGCAACAAAACCAAACGTTCATAAATCAATGAGAAACAGAGTTGATACTTTGTTAAGATGACGTTTTTAGGATTGTTTTATGAAAGTAATGAATCAAATTTGAAAAAGGATTTATATTTATAATGCCTCCTTTCTAAACCAAATTTGTACTACGTTGAAGTTATTGAAACCGTTAAAACAAAGATTTCTAGTTGGTCAATCTGAAACAAACATATATAGAATTGCAAAAAAATCCTCTATACTTTTGAAGAACTTTTCTCCCAATGGTATTTTTGAAATTAAAAGCATGGACCAAATATATGGATTTTCTTGTTCATGATTTGTCAAAGCTTGCCATTCACTTTCTATGTGGCGCAACTCCAACTAAAAGGACCAAGAACATATGGGTTGGTGGATAAGAGTCTCCTAATATATGTAAATAATACTATGTAATAACAGAGCATAATTAGAGTCAAGCTTACCAGGATTTCAAGACTTTGCTGGCAACCAAAACATGTTTGGAGTTGTCTCACCTTTGTTTAAACATGAAGGAGGGACCTCGTCAAAAGGTGCTATTGGGAAGAGATGATGATACGACCGTGCAAGATGGGGCGAGGAGACAAGTGACAGCCAACAAATGCGGCATTCAGTTGGCAAGTCACATACCTGTGCTTTGCAACTTGGACAAGTGTAGCCAACACCAAGTTTGACCTCTTTATCGCATGCACACACTGATATGGAAACTTCTGCAGCTCTTTGTGACAACCCATTCTAATCAAATTAGCAATTGCATATTCTGTTATAGCAGGAGGCGGAGGGGCATGTGATGTTCCAACAACAACTCTTTAAGATGGGACTGCAAGATTATGTTAAAGCAAAGCTTTCATAGTCTATAGATGGGGTACCAACCAAAAATTGAAAAAACTTTGGGCACTAACTGAATTTGCCCATACAACAGGGCTGAATTTCCCAAAAACAAAAAAATACAAGAAGTTTCTACATAACATTCCACAGGTCCAAAAGTGTTAGTAAGAAGAAGATGATTCAATTGCCTCTTTCTGCTTTATAGGGTTGTGGCAAGTAATTCTACATAAAGGGAGTTTTTTTTCTTCCCCTTCTAGCTTTTTTTCATTCAATCTTTTTCATTTTTCTTATAGTTGACATATCGGTGTTGAAAAGGCTTAGACCAAGTTCTTGAACTTAATAATAAATTTATCATTTGCATCAACTACAAACTACATGAAATGGATATTTAAGCATCTATATGATATCAAATTATTTCAGTTACTAGTTCTGAATGTGATACTTAAAAGCTTGGAATATGGACTTCAATATCATAAATTACTTTATAAAGAAATTTAAGCAACAAAATAAACCTCACCTCATCTGTAGCGACAGTATGATCCCCCCGGCTTCATGGCAAATATGTTTGCAGATAAACAACTCTGCAGCAAGACCAACACTCGAGCACCTGATCTAAGATTTCTTGCATTTCTGTATGCTCTCCATTATATTTCCTGGATCACAAGTACCAAGCCCTGAATATATATTGAGAACCTTTCAGTGCCCGTATGATGGAATTCCACTAAGGTATCCCTGAAAAATTTTGAGGGCATTCTGTAAAGAGGCATCTCCAGAGCACTCTAACTTACTAATCAGAGATTTAATATGAGACTTTGAGCTCCCACCAAGATCAGTTAAGCAATGGGCAATGTCACCTTTTACAGTTATCATGCCAAGTGGGCTGAGAGGATTCTGGTATAAGAAAATCCCCTTATAAGAACCTCCCAATGGTTTGCAACAATGGCCATTCTACTTGGATGAAAATCCATCTCTGACGCTGCCTAACCAGAAAGAGAATAGATCGTATAAGTATGATAACAAAAACTCAGCAAATGTGCATAGTGTACATAGGTGGTTTAGAAAAAGAGTGTTATGTGAATCACCGAAGTCCTAACAGAATATATCTATGTTCGGTCTGCATGTTCTCTGCATCATATGCATGCATGCAGAACTGTTACATATTGACTATTGTTCAAAAGACTACGTGCAAAATATGCCTATTTGTATTCTATCACGGTTACTTGCATATGAGACAAGTATGGCAACAAGACATCTAACTCAAATAACAAAAACACTATTCTTTTTAATTCTTCACATCATAATGAATGTCCTTCATGCTCAATCATAAGTGAACATGCATGTCTTTCCTAAGAGAACAATCATTCCACGAAATGTTTTTTTCTAACCTTTACCAAGCCTTGTATAATAATCATTCTCTTCCAAAGAAGCAAAGAATGAAGGTAACAATGAAAAGGATTAAATATTAGAAGCAACCATACCCGGGAGAAATCAAGTTAGTTATTATCCACGCAAAATTGTCTGATCGAGATCACTAGCATCGTCCCAACCAACCACAGACGTGAGAGCTGACATCCAGGCTTTCAAGCCACTCTCAGCGTCTTTCTTCCTTATTGTATTCAATTTGCTAACAGTTCGCTTTGGGACTCCAGATTTCAAAAGGATGCATCCTAAAGACTTGAATGTGAAGTCATCAGGTTGGACTGGTAGTTGGACCATCTCTTCAAACACTTCTACTGCCTCTTTGAATCTCCCGTCCATTGCAAAGAGGCCAAGAACATTATTGAAACTCAACAACTCAGAAAGAAGTCCCAGTTCCCGCATTTTCTTTGCAATCTCTGTTGCATCTTGAAGCATTCCAATGCGTTTGTACATGCACAACATCATTGCAAATGAGAACTCATTGGCAATGCCTCTTAGCTGCATCAAGTTAAAAATCTCTTCTGCTTGTTTGACCATTGAATGCTCTGTGTACAGATCAATCATACAGTTTGAAGAGTACACATCAAGACCGTCATCAGTTGATTTTAAAAGCTCGTAGGTTTCCTCCGCTTCTTTCAAATATCCAACCTTTGTGTAGAGTTTGATCAGGGTTTTGTAAATGATGGTGTTTAGGGGTAAACTAGCATTTTTCATGGCATTAACATAATCCAATGCATCCTGAATGTTTCCGGCCTCAGTAAACGCATTTATTAGTGTGCCGTATACAACAATGTCAGGCTGCACATCGCATCTGATCATCTTCTTATACAATTCTACGGCAACATCCAACTGACCCAATTTCGTATAGCCTGAGATCACAGCACAATATGGGATGCAATCGTTTACCAGTCCTGCTTCTTGCATCTTTTGCAAATAGGGTTTTGCAATGTGCGGTAGGTCAGCACCAGTCAGCATTAAAATGAGAGAAACATAAGTACACCTATCTGGACTTATGCCTTGAGACTCCATGCTATCAAACAATTGGCAAGCTTCGATATACTTTTTGCCTATACCATAAGCCTTAATCATCACATTGAATTCCAGAGCACAAACCTTATTCTGATGTTGGCAATAGGTAAATGCTCTCTCAGCCTCCGTGATATGCCCGTGCTCCCCATATGCATCAATGTTCGCCGCATAACACTCTGGACTCATGTTTCCTCGATGATGGAATCGTTCGAACCATAACCACGATTTCTCAAGCATCCCAACCTCAATGTACATTCTAGTGAGTGCTGACTGGGTGAACTCGTCGATTTCAAGACCCTTATCATCCATTTCCAAGATCAGCTTCTCAGCTTCACCAACCATATGCCTTATAGAAAGTGCATACAAGAGGGTGCGGTAACTCACAAGATCCGGCTTAAGTGAAGCCTCCTTCATTTTCATGAATGAGGCAAGTGCTCTGTTAATGTCATCATGCCGGGCAAAAAGGGAGATGAGGATATTAAATGTTACTGTATCAGGCTTGCACTTCAACTCTTCCATTTTCCGCACAAGCAAGCTTACATCCTCAAACCGACCATGGTTTCCATACATGTGAAGCATCGTGTTCAACGTTATAGTGTCAGGAACAATTCCATCGTTGAGCATCTGTTCAAACGTCTCAGATGCTTCTCGAACCTGCCCACCCTTCCCAAAAGTATCGAGAAGGGTATTGTAAGTATGCAAGTTGAATCTAAGGTGAGCTCCAGAACCATTTTTCTCATCATCCTGGGTGATTGTCAAAGGTACAGCCTTTCCTTGAACAGATTTACCAGAAGACCAAGCCTTGAAAAAATTTTCTGCCTTCTTAAACTCCCCAGCTTTCTTGTACATTTGAACAACTGCCCCCATTGTGACCTCATCAGGTTCCATCCTTTGTTCCTTCATTATCTGCAGCCAGGCAACGGCTTTTTCCATTAGACCCCCTTTGCTGTAGACATCAATTAGGGTACCATAAGTGGAATTAATGGGGGCAATACACTTCCTTCTCATCTCATCCCACAAACTCTCCAACTCACCCCATCTTCTTGCCCTCCCAAGAACCCTAAGCATTATGTTATAGTGAATTACATTCAATTCATAGCAACCCTTATCCTTAAACCACTCAAAGATCTCCAAAGCCCGCTCCCAACTCGACTGCTCCTTAAGAATGATAGTCCTCTCTTTGTTAGTAAGCGTCTTTTTCCACGGCCACAACGCCTCATCTAAGTCCCTGGTACTCTCCAGTGCCCGCAGTATCGACGGTATGCAGCCCCCATAAGACGCCCATTTCGTCGAACATGTGGTGTGCATCTCACCCGCCTTCAAATCCCGCCACCGTAGACCACCTTTCAACTCACCGCCACCCTTAGATTTGAATTCTGTGTTCACCCAACTCTTCCGGCGAACATTATCTGATCCTTGAACAACAGGCTCCTGATTCTTCCGGTCCTTGTCAACGAAAACAGAGACGCCGTTCGGCTGTAATTTTTTGCGGGATTGGGCAGTTCCCTTGCCTAATCCGTTAGGTGGGTTTGCCAGAGACGAGGGTTCTCCAATTTTGCCATTGGAGTCGTGAACTTTAAGCGGTGGAGACACTCCAACATTAACAGAAGTTTTGGAGGCGCAGGTAGTGGTGGTAGTGGGTAGGGGAAATCGAGTAATGTCTAAGCACTGGATTCTGCAGAACATTAGGGAAAATTTTATGGACGTGAATTGGAATTAGTGGCTGCACAAAGGTAGACGGAGGTTTGGTAGGGGGGCTAGGGATGATGAGTTCAGATAATCGGATGATTTTCTTCGTCTGACATCAACTCCCGCCAAGAGGTATACTTTATTATATTATTATCTTTATTTTTTCGCCCGCCATTTGAACAAAAATAAATAAAATGAGCCGATGATAAAACGAAAACTGTAAATTCCAGAAAATTGTCCCCAAAAAGTCGGACCGCACCCTGTATTTTCTTTAAACATGGCGCGGCTATAGGGTGTTATACGAGCCGAACGAGCCGAGCCTTAGCATGCTCGAGCCGAGGCATGTTCGAGCTCGGCTCGTTTACAAATGAGACGAGCCCAAACCGAGCTTCTTGCAATTTTTTTTTTAAAAAAAACGTCCAAACCGCCTAGCAAATCGGCGGTTTAGATTTAGACGGCAGTTCCTAAACCTATACCGGCGGTTTAGGACCCAAGTCTAGTGTCAACGTTTTAATCTTACACAAAAAAAACGAATTTTAAAATTTTCACTTCCGAGATGTTTCTCGACTAGGATTGCTTGATGTTTGATCTCTCCGTATTTGAGTATCAAATTTGTAATTTCTTAAATTATTTTTAGTTGCATCACAAAAACAATTCGCTCGTTATAGTCCTAACTCTTTATAAGCTCATCTCAAAATCCATACAATGTCGAGTAGTACAGGGCACGTACAGGTACAACTGATAAACTGTATTGAGCCTCTCCAAGACTTCAAAGAATGCACGATTTACTGAAAATAAATAAAATCTGGTGAACTTTCTGGCAAGCCAATGGGAAAGATTACAAGCCATATTGACTACTGCCAGATAAGAATGCTTCAGATAAGCTAACATGGTAAACCGGTTTCTGAAAACCGGTTAAACTCGAGAACCATTTGAAGAACGTGTAGAGAAGGGTCTCAATCTCGACTAGGAATGCCTGAGGCCTTCACATCCAGGACAATTATGCAAGCTCTCGTGAATGTAAATGTCACAGTCAAGGCAGAAATACTTTTTGCAATTTGGGCAAGTTACACAATAGCTAGATGCGGTTCCTGCAACAAAACAAGCCATTCGTTAAATCAGTGAGATAGCAATGTGTCTCAACAGGGCCTGTTTGGTTTTGACTCAGGAAATGGAACTTAAACGAATTTAGTCCATACGTATACTCTTATTCATGAACGTAGAAATTGATTACTTTTGATACCCTAAACAAAATAGGAGGAAACAAATGCATTTTGTATAAAACCCAAAGGAATGATTCCAAAAAAAATCATGAACAAGGTGCACATGTGGACTATATTCGTTTTCATTCCGTTTCCGGAGTTACAACTAACTTGTGCACATATGAACTATATTCTTTTTCATTCCGTTTCCGGAGTTACAACTAAACGAGGGCTAAAAGGAATAGAGCTGATAGTTTTGCTAATAGAACATTTTTAGGTTTGTTTATGAATCAAATTGGACGGGGATTTATATTAGCAAATGTTTACGTCATCTCCTTTGTAAACCAAATGTGTACTACATTGAAGTTCTTGGACCATTTAAAAAAGAAAGAGATTTATAGTTAGTCAATTTGGAACAATCCTGAAACATTTATAGAATTGCAAGCAATCCCTTATACCTATAAAGAATTTTACTCCCAAATATATTTTCTTAAAATTAAAATCAAGGACTGAAACAACACACTACAGAACTACACAAGCAAATGAAGTGACATGATGGACTTGTAATTGATTTGTCAAAGCTTGCCATTCACCTTCTATGTGGCACAGCTTCAGCCAAAAGGACCAAGAACATATGGTATGGGTTGACAGATAAGAGTGTCCAAATATATGCAAATAATACTATATAACATAATTAGAGTAAAGCTTACCAGAATTAACAAGACTTTGCTGGCAACCTAAACATGTTTGTTGTTCTCTCTGAGTGGAACCTTTGTTTAATCGTAAAGGAGGGACCTCGTCAAAGGGTGCTATTGGGAAGAGATGATGATACGACCGTGCAAGATGGGGCGAGGAGACTAGTGTCAGCCCGCAAATGCGGCATTCAGTGGGTAAGTCACATACCCGTGCTTTGCATCTTGGACAAGTATAGCCAACACCGATCTTGGCCTCTTTGTGGCATGCACAAATTGATATTGCACCTTCTGCAGCTCTTTGTGGGAAACCCATTCTAATCAAATTAGCAACTGCGTATTCTGCTATAGCAGGAGGTGGAGGGGCATGATCCAACATCAACTCTTTAAGATGGGACTGCAAGATAATGTAAAAACAAAGCTTTTGAGATGCCAAACAGAACTTGAAAAAACTTGGGGAATAAAAATACAATATGCTCCTACACAATGGTCCACAGGTCCAATATTAGTAGTCAAAAGTTCCATTTCAGGCAATCACTTTTTTTCCTGAAAGAAGGTTAGCCTTTTCGATTCTCAAACATGCATCGAGGATTATATTTCTAAGTAATTCAAAAACTAATCATACTTTCCAGCAGTGTTAGTAAGAAGAAGATGAGTTAATTGCCTCTTTCTCCTTTATAGGGCTGTGGCAAGTAATTCTGCATAGAGGGAGTTTTTTTTCCCCTTCTACCTTTTTTTCTTTCAATCATTTTCAATTTTCTTATGGTTGACCTATGGTGGTGAAAGGGCTCAGACCAAGTTCTTGCACCTAATAACAAAATTATCATTCGCATCAACTACAAACTGTATAAATTGGATATTTAGGCATTGATATGACATCAAATTATTTCAGTTACTAGTTCTGAATGTAACAGTTCAAGCTTGGGATATGAGTTTGAATATCATAAATTACTTTGAAAAGAAATTATAGCAACAAAATTAACCTCACCTCATCTGTAGCAACAGAGTATGATCCCCCGGTTTCTTGGCAAATATGCTTGCAGATAAACATCTCTGCAGCAAGACCAACAACCGAGCACCTAATCTTAGATTTCTTGCATTTCTGTATACTCTCCATTATATCTCCCGGATCACAAGTGCTAAGGGCTGAATATATAATAAGAACCTCTCGGTGCCCGTATGAGGGAATATCATGGAGGTATCCATGAACAAGTTCGAGAGCATTCTGTAGTGAGGCATCACCAGAGCACTCTAACTTACTCATCAGAGATTTAATATGAGACTCTGGGCTCCCACCAAGATCAGTTAAGCAATGGGCAATGCCGTCTTTTACAGTTATCAGTCCAAGTTGGCTGAGAGGATTCTGGTCAAAAAACTCTCTTATAAAAACCTCCAAATGTTTGGCAACAATGGCCATTCTACTTGGACGAAAATCCATCTCTGATGCTGCCTATACAAAAAGAGAATAGAAGGTATATATATGACAACAGAAACTCAACAAATGTACATGATTACAGAGGGAGCAGGGATTAAAAACCATAGGAGATTTAGACAAAGAGTTAATCATTTATTCTATCACAAGAGCCAATACAACTGATAATCCAATAAACGAATTATTCTATCGCCAGAAAATAAGCGTTTATGAATCACCAAAGTCCTAACAGATTATATTCATGTTCGTCATCGTTCTGGATGTACTTAGTATAAACTGCATATATGTGGAGCAATTACATATTGATTATTTTTTAAAATATTATACTATATACATATGAGACATTGTATCATAACAAGACATCTAACTCATGACAAAAATAATTTATTTCTAAATACTTCATCACATCATGATGAATGTTCTCTATGCTCGGTCAAAAACTGAACATGCGAGTCTTTCCTGCGAGATAAGCATTCGGTGAAATGTTTTCATCTAAACTCCATCAAGCCTCGTATGATTATCATTCTTTTTTAAATAAGGCGAAGCATGAAGATAACAACGAAAAGGATTAAACTTTTAGAAACAACCGTACCCGGGAGAAATCAACAACAATATACAAATAGCGAATGAGGCCCTTTTGAATCCGAGCAGCTGTTGCAGCAGAGGATATGGAACGAAGACGTCGTCTATACTGTGCATGATGAAGCTTTTTCTCATCCATTGGAAAAAGAAGCCCAGACTCATCCTCCTGCAAATTCTCCCAGGATCTCTCATCAGCATAAGTCCTCTCCCATGCTTCTGCATTCAGATCCTCCTCCTCTTCGTCTTCCTCCTCTGCCATATTGACTTTTTTCCCCCTGCTATTGGTAACCTCTCTGTGCTCAATGTTGTACATCCTCACAGGACTCTGTCGAAGAAGATCATTCACAAACTAAGTAATTCGAATCCTAGCCATTGTTTACAGTTACAGAACTATCAACAAGATGAAAAACCACAACTTTTCACTCTCTATAGCACATCAAACACTCATATTACATCCATGGAAAGTACTATCACCTTGGACACAAAATCAAATCATAGTGATTGATTGCAGACAAAAGAACAAATTAGCTAGATTTCATATCGGTGATTGCTTTAATTTATAAATTCATATGTGATTTAATTCATGACATAATTTGTGTTCCTTTCTGCTAAGGCAATTGGTGTAATTATGAGCTTTCCCCACTTCGTTCTCTCTCTATCTCGATCAAATAGTTTGTCTAATCCGGATGCAAAGAGACGTGAAGCGAAAAATGAGCCCAGCAGCGATGCTCCTCTATACATTGCTCAAAACCACAACAAGTCCTCGCACAAACCACGAAATTTGTTTCTAACCCTAAGCTACGAGCTTGGGGCTACTTTTTAAAAACTTTGGAAACTCATTCTAACCTTCTAATCGGCCACAATTTGATATACAATGACACAAAGATCCTCTTAAGATTGCTAAGCACCATAAATTGCAAGAGTTTAATGGACTGTCAAGTTATGGATATATACCTGCTCGAATTTAGGGTTCCGGTAAGTTGCGACCAGCGCAGACGGTGAATCGACACTGGTGGAAAGGAAGTGGGATCGAGCGGCTGAAGGTTAGGGTTGGAAGGAACAGTGATCGACAGTGGTGGTGGATCGATACCAGAAAGCAGATGACTGGAATACAAGATCAAACAAGGGTGAAAATTTGAAGGAGCCGCTGTTTGGGCTGAGTTTGATACTAGAAAATAGAAAATCTACAGTCCAGACTCCAGAAGTAGCAAACAAAAAAAATCAAAATTATTCTTTTCTATTTTTAATAATTTTTAAAAAGAGTAGGAAAAAATAAATAAAAGAAATAATAAATGACATAATTAAAAATAATGAACAACAATGTTGAAATAATTGTAGGTAACTTAAGCTGATAAACTAAATTCAATGAGTATATCTTTCAAGTCATGCTAAAGTCAAGAACGATTTTAGGAAACAAAAACAATCATCACGTGTGTGTTAAAGTGATTGTTTATTAGGTAATCTTATAGATATGTCTAAGATTAGAATCAAACTCTGTTATAAATGGAAAAATATTAAAAGTAAAATGAAATAATTTTTGGTTTGAAGTAAACTTATTCAACCTCATTCATTAAAATGCACACCCATAGACTCAATTTAAAACAATACCAAAAAAATGCAAACATTAAGTAATCAATCTCTTTCATAATACATACTCAAACTGCACACACAAAATCAAACACATACCCAATACTACTTACTAAAACGAATCAAATGCATACCAAAAATCTAGTAAAAATAGCTTACCCAAAAAATACAGATTTGGTTCCCGGCAACGACGGAGCATACAACGGTGAGAGAGAGAGGAGGGTTGGTGACGGAACGGCGATTAGACAGCAGCGCCGGCGCCGGAAACCAGTGGCGTAGCCCCTCCTCGTGTCAACCTTGACGGCAAAACCCTAGATCTCTCGCTTGCCCTTCTCCCACTCGAAGGAAACCCTAGATCTCTCGCTCACCCTTCGGTGTCGGCTTGGTGGCCAAATGTCCTGGCGGCGAAACAGGATCTCCGTTTCATCCTCTATTTCTCCTTCTTCTCTTTCGTTCCTTCTAGATTTGTTTTCTCTCTCTTTACAAAGAGAATGAATGTTTTCTCTTTCTTCTCTGCAAATAATACTTTAATATTCAATTTTTTTGACAGTCCATCCATCCATCTTTTCTTGGAAGGCCCACAAATACAGCTATTAATTTTTTTGCAAGCCTAAATTATACTAGGAGCCCACTTTGCAAAAGTAAAATTTTAGGAGCCTTATTTCCCTCATTTAGTCATTATAATTCCTCAACTCCCTGCTGAATATGTCAACAAAGAAACTATTAGATTGATCATTAAAAAGAATAAGGTTGGAAATTTTATAAAACTTGACCCATTCTCTGAAAAAGGTAGAGGTGTTAATTTAACTAGAATTTGTATCAATTATAATGTTGTTATAAGAAAGTCCATATACTTGATGATGATGGAAACCCTAACTCTTCTCTATCTAGTATGAGGATTTCTCTAGCGGTTGTGGTTTTTGTGCTCATAAAGATCATCTCTATGAAAAATACCCTATTAGAGAATTAAAACCAAAAGTTTTCGATTCTCTAAATCTTTTTCGAATGGGCCAAGTAAAGCTACTAATGTTAACAAGGAACCGGAATGAAAAAATGTGGGTCAAATGGATTTGAAAAAGGATAAGCATATGGATAATTTTTATGCTTCTCGATCTTACCAGTATGTTAAGTATGGATTTAGAGGTGATTACTCAAAGAAGCTCTAACAAAAATCACAAAACAACAAAAGACCAATGGAGATGTTAATGTCAAGGAAGCTGATGAGAAAACAAAAGATGAGGTTTTCGCCAAAGATACCCACTCGCTCAATCGACAAACAGCGTGATTGAATACGCTTCATCTCTAGTGAGCCTTTACGAACCCTTAAAACCCTTCACATTTGTGGTACCAACGAGTATCATCAAACTAGTTGTAACGACCCGAGTTTTAAGTAACCCAAGACGTCACTAGGCTAAGGACCACACAGTGGGTCCCATCAGTTAGCCTGACAACAACTTCACAATTAGGACCTTGCAACAAGAAGCACGAAGAAATAATGAAAACATTCAACCTGTCATTTAGAAAACATTTACATAACAACCGTGCATGCAGTTAATATGTATATCCCAAAACGACAATTTAAAACATGACACCTGAACCGGTGTCTTAAAACTTCAGCCTGAAATCAACATGTGTACAAAGTTGCACACAACCAACAAAAGACTCGCTTGCAAGCGATTTGTTTCAAAAGTAGTTCAACCAACCCTTGGGTTAACACTGCCTCGGCTGCCCACACCCTGCAGCTGACATCCCTGAAGCGTTACTATGATCAGCATTACCTAAAAAGATTCGGTTTAAAACCGTTAGCTACCGATCATAATCTATCCACGAGAGATTTTATCATCACATCACAATACCACAAACATATTCAAATACCATATACCGTGCTCATGAGATGATATCATGCTTTTATGAATGATGCACGTGAATGCAGTATGAAATTTACAATTTGCGATCCCGGACCAAATCCGGAATCATTGCTTATACGGTTCTGGCTTTGGTGTGAGCTCACCATTGCACAGATTAGTTAATTCAGACATTTGCTCTTAGGTCGTAGCCAGACTGATCAAGTCTACGGGCCAGGCTTTCTCGTGGTGGGTTATGGTCTTAACCCCTAACCACATGCAACATTTTGCCATTCATGTTAATGCAAACATTTACCATTTTCATTAGGTGTGCGACCCGAGCCCGAAGTCCATCAGACTCGGTGTCATTCTTATACAAACGCAAGTGATCCGGGCTTGGCCGAGCTCCGGCATTCACTGCAATAGCTAGCGACCTGGCTAATGGTTAGCTCAGAGTCTTAAACAATTTACATACTATTGACCTTTACAGGTCATCATCATATCACATGCCTCAAAAGGCTTATCATCTCATACATTATCATGTTTCAACAAGCTTATCATGTCATTCAATAGCACGCCTCAAAAGGCTAACACATGTTCATTTAACAATTTCTCATAACCATGACATGATAATAATCATAACAACATTAAGCATGCTTTACACATCATAACGTCATTTTCATCATAAAACACATCAAGCATGCTTTACACATAACACATCTCAATGCATATCATCATTCACATTTCAGCACAACAAGGCATTTCAATACAACAACACATATCAACACAGTGAGATATAAATCTCTCAGGCACGGGTTTCTGCAGATCGAAGCTAAGTAAGTCCGAAGACTTACCTGGATACGCTCACTGAGCAACTAAGCTATAGTTAGTCTACCGTCTTCAACACCACCTGTCGAGAGTATCATATTCCTCGTATTAAACTTCTTGCTTCAAACATCAATTAAATTCATTCCTTTGAATTTAATTAGCTTATAGCGTTTTCTAGATTCCCAATTTAATTAATTAATTAAATTTCATCAGAATAACCTTTTGCCCGCAGGCAGTTTCTCAACCCAAATGTCATCACATCTCATCAAACAAATAGCCCATAATCACCAGAATAATGTAACGAGCATAATGGAATTTCCAATTATCCATTTTGACAAGCCTAAGGTCAATTTAGGCCAAATCGCAATACTGAAAACGAATAAATTCATAACTTATTCGTTACTAACCCGATTGACGATCCGAAAGAAGATTCGGAATCACAACGACGCAGGCTACGCTCGGACACCATCAGATTCACCGGAATCTTAGCGACGGGACCGACCAAAACACTAATATGCTCGACCAGCCCTTTATGTGCTCAGAAAAACACAAACTCGGTACCGAAATGAAGAGGACGAAGAGAGGAATCCGAAAACTCAAACGGAATTGAAATCGGATTACAAACGAAGAGTAGATCTGAATTTGAAGGTTGAGAGAAATCAGAGCTTTTACGAGGAAACGTGAAAGGAAATGAATTAATAAATGAATTTCCGCTATATATAGCGAAGACGATAATTATCCTTTAGCAAAGTCGATAATTATCCGTTTATCGATCCGAAGGCGGTTTGAGCCCCTTCTCCAAACTTCTCGAAATTGGAATAATAAATCTGACATTTTGTGTGGATAATTATTCCGCAACTTTCTCGGAAAACGCGTATTCCTAAGCCGTCTTTCTTAGCCGCTAAGAAACGAAATAACGGTTCTTTTGGCCATTTTGTCTTTCCATGTTATTTCATATCTAGAACATACCCAATGTCCTGATCATTTCTCTCAACTGCAATTTTATTAATTGAAGCTCCCAAATGCTCCAAATAATACCAGAGGGTAAAAATTATTCCCCGGACAAAAAAGTAAAATTTCCCCCATACGTCCAAATTTACGCCAAAATCATAATGGTGGAATTTATACTCGTCATCTACACACTATTCGCGATTTATGGGTCAATTGATGTCGGTGATTAACTTAATCACCCTTAATCATCCTTTATTAGGATTCGAAAATCCTAGCTTTTACACTAGTACAGACCAACTACTTCAATTGGAAGCAAGCAATCATTGCTACACTTGAGGGGTTTGATCTCCAAGGTTACGTTCTAGGAACGACTAAAGCACCGGCAACAACACTTCCTAATTCAACCACACTAAACTCAGAGTATCAAATATTTGTTCGTCAAGACAAATTAGTATATGTTGCTCTTGGAGGAACGTTATCCTCTTGAAGTGGGAAGCTTCGTTGCAACATATACAACCTCACATGGTGTATAGGAAACCCTACGACTCACTTACGCAATCCATTATGTGGTCATGTAAAGTAGGTCAAAGATCGATTACGATCAGTTGTGAAGGGCGCCGATTCAATCACAATGTATCTTCAACAACTTCGATCCCTTGCAAATCTTCTGGCCTCTTTGGACTCGCACGTTCCACAAGAAGATCGAAAGAATTGGGTTAAATATTTATTTTTATAGGGTTTTATTTTGTAAACCCCTATAATTTTACCATATATAATTCTCCCCTACAAGAAGAAAGAATTGTACAAATAGTCTTTTTTATAGGCTTTTATTTTGTAGACCTATCTAATTTTACCCTATATATAATTCCACATAGATGAAAGAATTGAGTTAAATAGGGTATATTTACTAAATGAGTTTATGTTATGTGTACTCTTAATAAAGTAATAGTGCTAAGAGGCTTAGTTAGTCATTTTACAAAAATGAAAATTTTGGGTTAAATAGGTTCTTTTTTGGCGTACTATTTCAAAGAATTAAATGAGTCATATCTTCCGGTTGTTCACGCAATCATTGTCCGAGACACTGCAATAAGCTTCCGGTTGTTTGAATTTTAACATCATATATTTTCGATTTATGATGATCTCAAAACTCCGTAGTCTTATCCGCAAGAATATTTTAGAATAAACTACCTTCGTTTTTAAATAAAATATAAATAAATAAACCGCTACAAACCATTTCAGACATATGAAAATTACTCACAATGTACGTCAACCTCCTAACTAGTATAATTCAGAGCCACAAATGACAAATTCATCAAAGCTAATCCTATACCATCAATAAGATCCGAATGATCATATACAACTCGGGTCATTAAACCCGTTTTCAAAAATCACTTGAGAAACCCCAAGAAAAAACACCCACCCGGTTTAAACTTCTTAGCCTTTGGTGCTACACTTTCCCATTCCTCCAACTTTCTCTTCCTTGAATACAACTCCCACCAATTCTTGCTATAACGACTGCACCCAGAATCCGACGTGGAAACTGACGAGGAAGAAGATGACCGAGGATGAAACGACGTCGTATGATGAGGTAAGACCAAAGTGTGACGTTCAATGAGATGGCAGAGAGATGCAAGCTCGAAAGAATCGTAAAGTGGGCTTCCGCAATCCCATATGCTCAGCTCTTCTGATTCTTGTTTCATTTTCTGGATTTTTTTTTCTTTTTTTTTTTATAATTTTTTTTAGATTTGCTTCTTCTTGAAACTATAAGGGGAGAGATATATAAATAGACTAGGAGGAGCGGGGATAGAATATTGGAATATTGTTCATTGATTGGGATACTATTTTAATTTGAATTTACATATGTTTACTGTTTAGTCGCTTTATAATATGAATCCATAAAGATAAAAAATAGCACATGTGTGTGGGCACAAATTTGCTTTTATAATTTATATACGTTCGTAGATAAGTTAATGAATTGGTTTCGAAAATCTATAAGTTTGAAAATGACCCTTAAACTTTTGTTTGAAAATTGAATAAATATGTGAAAGAGACATGCAAAAAAGCAAATAAACGGCTAAATTGTGGGTATTCATAAAACAATTGTAGGCATGGCTAGGATGGAGTTCATCTCATGTCCCGTACTATCTATTTTATATGGGACGGGATCGGAACGTGTCTTGTAAAGTTTAAAATTGAATCCGTCGGATTTTTATTCCGGTCGGAATCAAGACGGAATGAGACAAGACTAATCTCGCCTAGTACAATTGTGAAGAAAACGGAGATTGGTGAGAAAGCTCAAGGAATATGGAATCGTCGGACTTGCAATTTTTGGAAGAAATCCTATCATATTTGGGACCGGATCGGAATGAGACTGGAACAATATCGAGATTTACGAGATTTGGACAAGACCGGAACTGGATCGAGCTAAACAGAATATATATCAAGAAAAACCTCAAACTCAAGAGTTGAATCTAATTCATAACTATGAAGTACCAAGCATGGCAACAGATCAAGAAGCGAGGTTTTGGGTGAAACTCGGGTCGATGGTGGGTCAGGTGACGTATTCTTCTATCATAATCGAATCATCACCCGATCAACCGTTGCCGGAATTTCAACTGCACTTTTTTAGGATGCGGGTGAGATTCTCATCATTCCTCAGGTGATTACTGCTGCCATTTAAGATTTCAATATAAAAAAAATTCAAACATGTTGTATTTTAGTCTTTCTTCAGCCTCGGGTAAACGTTCAACCATGTAGTTAACTGGGGCTGCATTATGCCTATGTACCTGTGTAGTGCAATAGTTGTTAGATTAGTTGAAGTCAAGTCCTGGAAAACTAGGTTTTTTTTGGGTGGTTATTTATAAATACTCAGCTACAAATGTAAGTTAATTCCAGAATTTTTCAACTAATCGATCAATCAACACAGTGAAACTATTAGTAAGTATGATGACTGTTATAGCTATTATGAAGTTTTATCAAGTCATATGCTGCCTTCATGGCCATTTCCTCATGTAAATACCAATTGCTGTCTGTGGAAGAGAGTTAGGTGCAGTTCCGCCACCGGACGCGTAACACATCTCTTCCACGGCAACACAAGCACAACAACTGATCCTTGGCCTTTGAACATGACTGTTTTTCAATAGCTTCAGGAGTTAATACTCAACTTGTCAGAGAATCACATTGGAAGCTCAACAAGCTCAACAACTGATCCTTGGCCTTTGAACATGACTGTTTTTCAATAGCTTCAGGAGTTAACACTCAACTTGTCTGAGAGCCAAAGTATGCATGTATGTGTGTGTGTATATATATATATGTGTGTATATATAAATTTATCAGCTAAGTAATAGCCCTTGGTCTTGGTTGCTGCAACCTAAATACTCAAACTAAAGCCTTCTTAAGTTCCTCTCATATCAAACAAACCTACAATACACTGATCTCTCTAGCAATGGAATAATTCCCAGCTTGGCTACTGCAAGATAACTCCAACCTCAAGCTTCTAGACTTGGGGAATAATTCATTGACCGGGAGCCTTCATATCCTGGAACTTGGCAACCTACCTCTAGGCCATTTAGACATTTCTAACAATCAATTTACCTGGAAGATACCTCTACATCTTGGGTTCACACTACCGGCTCTCAAGGTCTTAGGAATGTCTAGAAACTCTTTTCAAGGGCATGTTCCATCATCACTAAGAAATTTGACACAATTAGTAGCTCTAGATTTATCACACAATATGCTTTTCGGAAAGCTACCAAAGGATTTGCTTCTTGCTTCCATTTACAATTCTTGTTTCTGTCCAGCAATAGCCTACCAGGGGAAATCATTCCCAACTATATGAACTTGTCGTCGTTGATTTCATTGAATTTGGATCATATTCAATTTTCCAGGACCATGAAGGACTCATTGAAGATCTCTACAAAGTTAAAATACTTGGATACATCCAATAACACTGTAACAGGCAAGCTTCCAGCTGGTTGGTAGCTTGATAGCTTGCAAATGCTGTCATTAGCAAGGAATCATATTCAAGGAAGCATTCCAAGCCAAATTTGCAACCTGCAGCAACCTACTTTATTGGATCTTTCAGAAAACAGGTTTACTGGGAAAATACCTTCTTGTGACAGTCTTTCATTGTTACAACACTTGCATTTGCAAGGAAATAGTCTTTCTGGTTCAATCCAGGATGGACTAGCCGGTAGCTCACGTCTCATGACCCTTGAGGCCTTGATTTAGCAAGTAACCAGCTTACCGGAAGGATTCCTCACTGGATTTAAGCACTCTCAAACACAGCAATTCTTCTGTTGGAAAATAATCAACTACAAAGCCAAATACCAATCCAAATCTGTCAGCTACAAAATGTTAACATCCTTGATCTGTCTAATAACAGCATATTTGTACTTGCCAATCAACGAATTTGAAACAGTTACAAGAGCAGAAGTAGATTTCACAGTAAAAAAAAACAGGTTTGCTTCCTACCTGGGTAGGAATCTCTATTTTATGTCTGCTTTAGATCTGTCATGTAATCAGCTTATGGGTGACATTCCTGCTGAATGGGCCCATAATTCCGTAATTGATACTATGATTAACAATAATTAGAAAACCTGAGGAAAACCCCTTTGAATAGCCTAATTTAAGAGTTTGAATGGAAAACAAAAAGTTTATTGGTATTGTCTTGTAGAAGAGACTCACTTATGTCTTCTACACGATATAAATAATCTCTTACTCCGTTACAACATCGAACAGTGAAGGTTCCAAAGAAGGCAGATGGACATCAAATATTCATCTGTTCCAAGTTTGTTTCTTCATATATAATTGATGCTATGCGATTTCTATACAGAGGAAAATCACTTCTCTTTCTGAAAGATAGCTTTACTGCCTGTTTCTTGGTTACTTGTTAGATCCATGTCTTCCTATAGTCATCAATGTTGCACATCATCAGGCAAGGCTGGAAATGCCAAGTCCACGCTCATCTTGCTGAGTACATTTACATGTATATTGTACAGCAAGAGTATACCAATCCTCAATGCTTCATGGAAACAAATCAACTTGACTTAGGGCGAAGCGTCATTCTGCATTTTAAGGTTGAATGTAGTTCGAGTATGCAGATTACTGGAGGCAGTTTCTGAAGAAACGAACTCCCTGTGGCCATAAAATTTCAGGGGGTGAGTTTAAGGTACCGTCAAAAAGCTTTGTGAGAAGAGAATTCCAACAACTTAAAGGAATGTGTACCTGTAATGCAAATGTTATGTCAGCTGCATCTATTTTCAGGGACACCTTTTCCACCTTACGGGAGAGCCCCATTTTGACAAGTCCCTGCATTTGTTATTATCACAAAAATGTAACTACTGCGCTTAATTACAGGAACAAAGAAGAAAAACTGATTAGAAAGGATTACACTGCTTGAATTTACCTGATCATTTAGTACTCTACACATGCTTGATATCTCCATGATTCCGACTGGTGGGATAAGCACTGATTTGCATAGATCCACGTATGATCTATTCAGCTGCATTAATAGAACAAAGATAAAAGGTTTAGAATGCCTATACAGAATCCCCATATAGCCTTAACGCATTGAATAGGGTTGTTACCTCTCCAACTGTGGCCTCTTTTTTACCAGTACAAAATAGCTTAACTGCTGAGCATAGGATTATCTGCCGCCAAAAGAAGTTTAGAGCATTTGTTAGTATTCATCAGAAGATGCAGACCATATATAATTTCATATAGGACATAATACCTGTTGATGTTGAGGTAGAGATTGTATGGTTTCCACTACTGGGGTTTTGTATGCCTTTGACAAAGCTAGGGCCATATGATGAACTTGTACCTTCTGAAAGATGACATAAACTCATATTCTTAACATTAAATCCGTAAAAAAAAAAAAAAAAAAAAAGGCATGGGAATGTGGTCACATACTCGCATGGCAAGGGCCTAAACACATAATATTGATAATTTGCTGAAAGCTTACTGTTTCAATTTCAGCTGAAGCCTGACCATTCTGCTGCTCTAAGGATTCCCCCTCTGACAATGACAAGTTTCCTTGACTTGCAATCTCCTTCATCTCTGTTTCTAGCATCTCAATGGCACTCCTGAAACATGACCCAAAATCATGTAAATATGTGATGGGAATGAAGGAAAGTTCATTCATGGATCTTATACAAACAGTTTACTTTATTCCTGTTAGGTGTGCGATTATCTCAAGTTTGGCATCCACCACAAGATATCAGTTTGGAAATTGTCCAGTTAAAGTTTTATTTCTATTGAGACAAAGATCAGATTTGAGAACCTATAATAAGTAGGGCTGTACTAACTACCAATATGAAGGTCCACAAAAGCACTCCTAATCATGAGTTGTAATCTAGTTGTTTTCGTGACAAATTTTGTCCCAGCTACTTCAGTATCAAGTATATTAGAGTGACTCGCTAAGGATTATATTTTTTTAAACATCCCAGCAACAATATGGGGGTTTTTAACATTCATTGGCTGTATAACGATAGGCCTAATATATATCAATGTTAAATAATCTATTTAATTTCAGAATTCCCAGATATCATTATCAAGCATGTTGTTGTACTGCATACCTGCAAACACAAAGTGCTCTCCTCATATCTCCAGATGCAGCTGCCACTTTCTGTCCTCCAAAATTAGTTTCTTATTAGTTTGAAAGTAAACAAATGCTTAGTGATAAGATGACAACAGAGCACTACGACTCTGCAAGAAAGCTAGCTTCCTAACATATATTCAGTACAAACTATCCAACATAAGCAACTAATATTTTTTAAGCATGACCTGCTTCGAGGCAATTAATAGTGTGATTTTTCAACAAAACAAGGATGCTGAAAAGTGTAGAAGAAATGCCACATTGCTAGATTGTTTATGCTGCACAGAGATCACAAAATGTACTAAAGAAGCAAGAAAGAAATGACAGATACGTACTCTGGAACATAGTTCCAATGCTTGAGGTTGAAAGGCTTGGTATGGAAGTACCTATTTCAACACAATTGAGCTTCATATCAAAACCTGTTTAATGATTTTGAGCATAATGATGCACAAAATGCTAATGACAATGCACATATAGAACAATAAACTTGTTTTACCTTGAGCCTATCTTGAAGAATTGTTAATATCTGATCTTTTGAGTATGCACGAAATGTGAAAACTGTTGGTTTACCTTGAATAGGAAAGGAGTGGTAGTTAGCATATGAATAGAAATTAAACAGGGTTGCAAGTCTCTTCTACAATACACTCAAGGATTTTTATGGCATGACACACTATAGACACACCATACATGGTCAAGCAGATTGATGCTTTAAGATAATCTTGATTTCAATGTGGGTGGATATGTATTTATTCCAAGCAATTTACTGGGCAACTAGTAGCTCAAGTGCTTACAATTTAAGGACTGGAGCTTTGGTAGAAAACGATCTGCAAGATCTATTGCATTTGCTATGCCTGCAAGAGAATAGGTTATATGAGATACGTTGAAGTTGCATCATATTGAATTAGGTTAGCAAGAGATAGTCCAGCTCATACCTATCAATATACATTTGGAGTATGGTAGAGTTGTAAGCATAAATAGTTCATGAAGCACAGCTCGGTCTTTAGTAATAAGATAGTCCAGCTCATCAATGATTAGTAGCCTGAGAAATTAAAGAATCAGTTGCAGAGAATCAGGGTCCTGACTAAGATCAACAGTCTAATGCTGTAACATATGAGATTGAATCAACAAAAGAAAATCATGCACGCTGATCAGGGATAGCAAATGCTAACAGTCTGATATTAACTACTAAAGTTTACTTCTTACATCATTCTGCTAGGTGACGTTGCATCTCCAGAATAGATTTCTTGGATATGCTTTAAAGCAGCATTTGAACCATTTATCTTCTTACGAGGTTGGATCTTTTGAAGTATCTGCAAAATGGCATAAAGGGTCAACAGTATCATTACAAAATGAATGCAATTAAAGAAGAATATTTAATGAATCGGTAGTATTACCTTAACAAAAACTTCAGAAGTGTTTGTCAATGACGTACAATTCATTGATAGTACATCTGGTTCTTGAAGGCCTGCCTGGCAAGCATAAGAATATATTGAACATGTGTAAGTAGAACTAAGAAAAACACCTTCATGTGGCAAACCAAAACAAGCACCATTGCAAGGTAAAAGTGCAGTAGTAATTAGTCTAATTACAAATACCTGATTAGCCCAATCAGCCACTGACTGCTTAACCTTCTCCATGACCATAGTCTTTCCAGTTCCAGGGCATCCACATACATATAAACTCCCAGATCTTTCTTGCTCTACATAGGATTTGCAAAATTCTAGAACCTTCTTGTGTTCATCTTCCCGGCAGACCATCCCTGGTGGTAGCGTCGATACGTGTAGAGCCTCCTTCACAGTCCTCACTTGCTCTAAATCTACAATTACAACAACACCATTGATAAGCACTGATTGAATCAACTAATACAATCCCGAAAACAGAAGAAATACGATTACCTTCTGGATTCCATTTCAATTTGCCAAACAATACATCCAACGACTTGTTAGATCGCGGACGGTTAGATGTCGTGAGTTTATCTCCAAATTCCTTCACCATAACCTGCTGCCAGTAACAACAATCAGTAAAATTCACTTTCGGATGGAGAGGGGAAAGAGACAGATTCAAAGAGTTGATCTCACCGTTGAGGGGGAATTAGGAGTAGAATTGATAGATCGGCGAGGAGACTTTTGTTTCGAAGGTGACAACTTCTTCAATGGCGACGTATACAATGAGATTTCACAATCTGCGGTTGAATTTGACCTTAATTGCCGCTTATGACGGGTCAACACTCCACTAGATCCGAGCTCAACGGAACTATCCATTTCTGAAGAAGGTTTCCTCAGCCCATCCTTGCCGGCGAATGTGGGAGTTGTGAGATCGGCAATCGTCGGCATGATTGAGCTGAAGGAGGTAGAGATACAAAGAAAGATGTGGAGAGAGAAAAACGGGGATGGCCGGATGGGGGATTCGGGGTGACTGAGTGAGGCTGGGGTCTGGCGCGGAGGAGCGTAATTCAGCGTATATGGAGAGCATTTTGCCGCGGGAAGGGTCTTGCCAAAAAATTTCATTCCCGCCAAACTAGGTTAATATACATCTCTCCCAATTTTAAAATGGGCCTAATGAGAGGGCCCATTGTAATGGACTATGGCCCACTCGATTTACTCGTTAAAACGACGTCGTTTTGAGCGGTTTTTTTTTTCTTTTTTTACAGGCAGAACGACGTCGTTAGGGGTCACATTCCCCTTCCTTGCCCCAATCCAAATGTATGTGGATCACAATTGCCTAAGAGATGCACTGTCATGGAACCGCCAAATGAAGCTTCAAGTGCTGGATACTGTGAATTTGATTTGCGAGTGTTCTTCTGCAGCGTTTGGCATGTCTTTTATCACTGTCTTACAGAGTTGACATTTTTTCTAGTGTTTTACATATATTCGGATTGGCTTAGAGCTTGGTTTAGTTTCATTGATCTTGAATCCTTGATTGCTCAACCACTGAACACTGGTTCAGTATCTTGTATGTTCTTTGATTTAGCTATGACAAAAAGAGCTTCAGAAACTAAAGGGAACAGATCATACATGAAGAGGATCAACGAGTCATGTAAATTGTTGGTTAGTTGCAGAACAAGTGAGCATTAAGATGTTGGCGAATTGCAGAGTCATGTAAAGAAGAGGATCAACAAGCCCTGAGTGCCAATATTATACAGGACCGGCACGGACCGGAGCTGAGCAGGAAGACTTACTTTTGTCTGGACCGGTTTTCATGTCCGATCTGGGCCGGTTGTATGTATAATCAAAAGGTCCAAATAGCCCAACCCAAATTTAAAGGACATTATTCAATAGGGAACTTCTACCTCAGGGCGTCATTTTGGACCAGAATTACTAGCTTTTTATCATTTCTACAGTTAAATGTTAAATATTCAAAATTCGCGACTTTGTCTGAGAATACAATCTTATATATATTAAAGCAGGAGCCTCTATTGCCACGTGTCAAGCCACGGTTCTCCCAGCCCCAAATTTTTTTAAAAAAGTGGTTTTTAAAATTTAAAATCTATAAAAAATATTTTAGTAAAGTCGTTAATTATAGTTAAAATATATTTAAAATATCTTTGAATTTTGTTATAGTAAATGTCAGTAAAATAATGTTATTTTAAAAAGTGATTTTAAATGTTAATACAAATTGAAAATTGATTTTTAAATTCTTTAATAAATATTTAAATAATAATTTTTATAAAAATAGTTTTAAACTTTACGATTTTTTTTACCAACAAGCATATATTAACAAATCAATTTAAAATATAATTAATTAGAAGAGATTAATACTTAAAAGATAATTAAAAATCATAATATTTGATTATAATTTCATTTTTCAGATTTTTATTTTACAAAAATATACATATAAATTTTTAAGTATTAAATATTTATTAAAATTGAACCCGCACAAAGTGCGGGTAATACACTAGTTTATATTTTGTACGTGCATGCTAGATGAGACTAGCAACGTTATACTATTGTTTTTTGGATTGAGTGAATGGTTATCTTGTTTTTTTATGTGAGATAGGCCCGCCTTGTAATCAAACCTACAAAAAAATATTTGTAGGTTTGAGATGTTATGAACATGATTACATGTGTAGGTCGATGGTATTTAGGTTAATCAAATTTATACCGAACCAACTTAGGAAATAAAGAGGGAGAAAATAGAGAGTTAAATCTTGGATATTATCTATGTGGATTTTTTTTTCAGATTATAGTTAATGATTTTCAGTTTTTATATGATCCCTAATTTTTTTGACTTTTGCGAGTTATACCATGCGAAAACGAAAAAACTTTTGGACATAATCGGAAGAATATAGACCTTTTAAAATGACTATTAACATACTTAAGTAAATAATAATTATTTTTCTTCTTCTCCATAAAAATATTAAATATTTATTAAATATTTATTAAGTATTAAATATTTATTAAAATTGAACCCGCACAAAGTGCGGGTAATACACTAGTTTATATTTTGTACGTGCATGCTAGATGAGACTAGCAACGTTATACTATTGTTTTTTGGATTGAGTGAATGGTTATCTTGTTTTTTTATGTGAGATAGGCCCGCCTTGTAATCAAACCTACAAAAAAATATTTGTAGGTTTGAGATGTTATGAACATGATTACATGTGTAGGTCGATGGTATTTAGGTTAATCAAATTTATACCGAACCAACTTAGGAAATAAAGAGGGAGAAAATAGAGAGTTAAATCTTGGATATTATCTATGTGGATTTTTTTTTCAGATTATAGTTAATGATTTTCAGTTTTTATATGATCCCTAATTTTTTTGACTTTTGCGAGTTATACCATGCGAAAACGAAAAAACTTTTGGACATAATCGGAAGAATATAGACCTTTTAAAATGACTATTAACATACTTAAGTAAATAATAATTATTTTTCTTCTTCTCCATAAAAATATTAATTTATGGATGGTATAAGAGCATATTTCGAAAACTATAAAGTTCAGAGGTACCATCTGAAAACAAAAAGCAAAAATATAGGGTATAGGGACATTATCCGAAATATCAAAAATAAAACTATTGTGAATGTAGGCCGACGCATAAATTTAGAGGAAAAAAGGGGAAGGGGGCTATAGAACATTGGTCTACAGAGGGTTTTTTTTTTTAATTTAAGCCCTTCTATTTTTTTATAACTTTTTTAATTCTAAGATTAATTAATGAAAGGCTTGTGGAGGTTATTTGAAAATAAAAACATATAAAATCACCCTTAAGTAACAATTAATAGTCATTCAGGAGTTTCCTCGTCTCTTACATTTGTCCTTACCATCATTTAGAGTTTTCAGATCCGACGGACCAGTTACGCAACCTACAAGAGATGTTATTCAACAATCATTCCTCGCCCATTAGTGATAAGAAACAACCGCAATACTCTCTAGAATAATATTCCCCCGCATCAACAATATGTTAGGACGGTCCCTAAGGACGTGCATCTAGGTTTCGTTCTCATCAGTGCAAAGCGGACAATATCGACCTTGGGCCACATTGGTGCAATCCGTTCGAGACCCGCAAAACCCTAAAGCTAAACTATATGTTCAAGTTCTAGATGGAGTTCGCAAAGGTGTAGAAAGGGCGTTTGGAGTCTTACAATCTCGATTTGCAATCATTCGAAACTCATCACTTTCATGGGAGTTGATTAAGATTGGGAAAATTATGCGAGCATGCACTATCTTGCATAATATGATCGTAGAAGATGAACGAGATGAATACGAAGATGAGCTCCTTGAGTATGATCAAGAAGGAGTTGCAGGCTCGGTAAATCCTTCGGATTACACGACGTCAAGACCGATTAATATGTGCGACTACCTCCAAAGAACAATTCAAGTGCGAGATAGAACTACACATCAACAATTTCAGAATGATTTAATGGATAATATTTGGCAAAAATTTAGAAATTAGGTTATCGATTCGAGATTGTGTTATTTTAATGTTGTTTGCTTAATGTTTTTTTTATGTTCACTTTAATGTTGTTTGTTTCATGATTTAAGTTTTATGTATTTTATGGTGTAATGTTTTTTATGCTAATTTTAATTAAGTATTTATCATAATTAAATATTATTTTAAATTTAATTAATTAATAATTTTAAGTTAACGAAAAAATAATTAAATGATTATTTAATGTTATAATTATTAAAAAGTTTGACTTAAGGTATAGTTAAAACAATTGTAATATTAAAAAGTTAGCAGGGGTATAGTTGTAATATGGTATGAGAAACTAAGTGGGTGAGTGAGAAAAACGAGGTAATACCTGAAATGAAGACCCATTGATAAACTGAAAAAAAGTAAGTTACGAGATTTTATTGAAATTTTTTTGAAACAATTTGGTTTACTAGGCTTTTTTGAGTTTTGTGTTTAGTAAATGTACCCCTTAAGAGAAGAGTGTGTAGAGTTTGAGAATAAATACAAAATGTTGGGGTATATTTACTTAATTTAAACATTAAAAAGCCTAGTTACTAATCTAGTTTCTCAAAAAGGCCTAGTTATCAAAATTGCCCAATTTTTTTTTTTTACAAAAATGACTCAAGACCTCGCATTGAAGACTCAATGATAAAGATGACCTTATTGTGAAAACAACCGTGTGCGCAAAGAAGGTTGTCAATATTAACAGATGCCCCAACTCCCCATATTTCACAAAGACTATCTCGCATGCGATCATCCTTTGTCCCTCTATCAGAGAGGCTTGGCGGGAATCCGAGTTTTGCATGAGGCTGGTGATATGCCCCCGGATGGCGATGCCATCCGTGTTTCCGGCTAGAAGGACCCGCACATTTTGAAGAACGTTATTATTATTCGGCTATTTAATAATAAGTCTTTTTGTATTCGGAACTTTAATTCCGGAACTTAATTCCGTGAATTAAATTCCGACCTTTCATATTTTAGGCCTTTTATATTCGGAACTTAATTCCGACTTTAATTCCGTCATTTATGTTAAGACTCTTTGTATGGCCTCCATCCACTATATAAGGATGGCTTGACTCATTTGTAAAAGGATGTCTAAGTTGAATACTAAGTATTGAGAAGGAAAACCCTCTTACTTAGTTTAGACATCACTTCCTCTTCCATCATCTTAAAGTTCTTATCTTGGATCTAGTCTTTGATCCAAGTATTCATCTCGAGGATCCTTTTGAAGGATCAACCAAACGCTTCCGCCACCCACATTCTTCCATTTGATCCGACTCGAACGATCAAGAAGAAGTAGTTGAAGTTTCTCCTCGATCTAGATTGCCCATATTTCTATCATTGGTATCAGAGCTCGGGATCGAGGTCAAGTTTCTTTACTTCTGTTTTTGATTGATCATCAAAATTTTTTTCTCTTCAGTGTTCTTCAAGTGTTCTTCAAAGATCTTCACCCTTCTTCAAGTGTTCTTCGGAGTTCTTTGAAGATCTTCTTTGTGTTCTTCAGTGTTCTTCATCGTTCATCATGTTCTATGATGATGATGATCAGTTTGATTTGTATGGAGAGTGGTTGCCTTCTTCACATGAACTAAAGCTCAAAGCGGCCAAACAAACCTCCCGGAGATACCGACGGAGACAATATTTTGAGGATGAGGAGTGGTTGCCTCCTCTTGAACCACCTAGGCCGACTTTTTCAATGAACGGGCACCGACGGTATCCACACCAACAAGAATATTTTGAGGATACCTATGTTGCTCCAAGACAAAGTGTCTATCTTGAAGAAAATCCCTACAAGAAACAACAAGAAGAGAATAAGTCTTTAAGGGAAGAGATTGTAAAATTGAAGGCACAAATGGCTTCCCTCATGACGGCCGCCCAACAAGAAGAACCTCAAGCGGTGTCACAACCACGGTGTGAGTTGGTTGTCAATCCATTGTGTGATGAACTCAAAGATGTGGGAAAAGTCGTCATTCAAGAGGTCTCCCCGATTATTCCAATTCATCTTGTCAACATGTTATGTAGAGAGTACTTTCAAGATGACAACGATGAAGCCATCATTGAGAAAGAAGAAATCATTGACTCCGACAACGGCACAGTGGTGTTGATGCAATACAAATCCGAGTCATATGATCCGAGGTTTGTCTTTACAATGCCAACTAACTTCCAACTTGGCTTGTCATTCAATATTTTCAGCATGGCTCCGCCGTTCAAAGTCAAGACTAGTTACGGCATAAGAGACAAAGTCCACCGCGTCACCACCATGTTGAACTACAAGTTTGAGCCTCCCGATCCGGAGTTTTTCCTCTTTATGTTCGACAATCTTGGTGGCACCACTGATCTTTTGAAGGACTACAAGTTCAAGCCGCCCGACTCCGACGATATGCATTCCGTGTTGATTTTCAAGGGTCTTGATCCTCAAGTGACTCCTTTCTTTTTTTTACGGTGAAACGAGGACGTTTCACATTTAAGAGGAGGAGAATGATATGCCCCCGGATGGCGATGCCATCCGTGTTTCCGGCTATAAGGATCCGCACATTTTGAAAAACGTTATTATTATTCGGCTATTTAATAATAAGTTTTTTTTGTATTCGGAACTTTAATTCCGGAACTTAATTCAGTGAATTAAATTCCGACCTTTCATATTTTAGGCCTTTCATATTCGGAACTTAATTCCGTCATTTATGTTAAGACTCTTTGTATGGCCTTCATCCACTATATAAGGATGGCTTGACTCATTTGTAAAAGGATGTCTAAGTTGAATACTAAGTATTGAGAAGGAAAACCCTCTTACTTAGTTTAGGCATCACTTCCTCTTCCATCATCTTAAAGTTCTTATCTTAGCATGACGGGGCAATATAAGTATCCTCAAAATAAGCTTGTCGGTGGGGATACCGTTGGTGCCCGTCAATGGTATAAGTCGATCTCGGTGGGTCCGGAGGATTTGGAGGAGGCAACCACTCCTCATCCTCAAAGTTTTCTCTCCGTTGGTACCTCCGGGTGGTTTGCTTGGCCTTCGGTGGATATGGAGGAGGTAACCATTCTTCATCCTCGTCATAAGAATCAGAATCGTCATAGAACATGATGAACGATGAAGAACACTTGAAGAACAGTTGAAGATCTTCGAATAACACCGAAGAACACTTGAAGATCTTCGAAGAACACCGAAGAACAGTTGAAGATCTTCGAAGAACACTGAATAACGATTGAAGATCTTCGAAGAACACTGAATAATTTTGAAGAACACCAAAGAGAAAGAAAAAAATTTTGATGAACAATCAAGAACACAAGTAAAGAACTTGACCTCGATCCCGAGCTCTGATACCAATGATAGAAATACGGGGCGATCTAGATCGAGGAGAAACTCCAACTACTTCTTCTTGATCGTTTGAATTGGATCAAACTTAGAATTTGGGTGGCGGAAGCGTTTGGTTGATCCTTCAAAAGGATCCTCGAATTTGAAGGTTTGGATCAAAGACTAGATCCAAGATAGAACTTTGAAGATGGTGGGAGAAGAAGGTGATGCCTAAACTAAGTAAGAGGATTTTCCTTCTCAATACTTAGTATTCAACTTAGACATATCTTTACAAATGAGCCAAACCATCCTTATATAGTGGATGAAGGCCATACAAAGAGTTCAAACATAAATGACGGAATTAAAGTCGGAATTAAGTTCCGAATATGAAAAACCTAAAATATGAAAGGTCGGAATTTAATTCACGGAATTAAGTTCCGGAATTAAAGTTCCGAATATAAAAAGACTTATTATTAAATAGCCGAATGATAATAAATGTCTTCAAAATGTGCGGGTCCTTCAAGCCAGAAACACGGATGGCATCGCCATCCGGGGGCATATCAGCTGGTGGATTTCTTACCCGACACTCCTGAGGTACTTATATCAGAGTTGTATGACAAATGAGGAGTGAATGCTGTTTCGAGTTTTATTGTTCGTGTGTGGATCATATAGATTAGTAGAAACAATTTGATTTTCGATGATGAGAAGCTTAATATCCCCATGGCGAGGGACAACTTGCTCCGCCTTTACGAGGATCTCAAAGGAAATCAATTGGACCCTAATACTGAAAGAGAGAGTGAGACGAGTCGATGGATCCCTCCGGAAAAAGATGTAATCGAGATAAATGTCATAAAATCAAAATACATAAACTTTAATTCTAATTTTTTTAATAAAATAAATTATTTATATTAGATAAACTCGTACAAATTACGATAATTAAACTAGTTATTAAACAAAAGAAGGTATAAAAAAATCTCTAAAGCACGGAGAAAAAAAATAAATTTACGAGTGTTGGACTGTTAGAAGATGGGCCTCAACGGTCATAGTTGAGGCCCATTATTTCAATGAAACCCCATAAGCGAGCCCTAATATCATTGCTGAGTCCGTAGTATATAAACCTCTTGAGACTGATCAGTCCATAAGATTTCAATTCTTCTTGAAGGCAAAACCCTAGTTGCCTCTCTCTTCCCAATCCAAATCTTCTGTCCCTGATGCTGTCTCTCACGCTGTCCCTTGAATTCCTATTCGTCCACGTGGCCCCTATTTTTAATATCTGAACCCAACCAACAATTAAAACTTCAATTTTTTTAAAATATAGGGGCCACGTGGACGAATAGGAATTCAAGGGACAGCGTGAGAGACAGCATCAGGGACAGAAGATTTGGATTGCTCTCTTCCACCTTCAACATTTATTTTGGCGGGCGAATGTTCGTTCCTACCAAGATCTGGCGCCGATGGCACCGTCGTGTCAATGTTAACCTATATAAACCTAAAGCGATATGCCCTTTGCTTCCGCCATAGCAACTACATCTGTTCCTTCTCTCGTGATGGCTCGCGGTCACCGAATTGAGTCCTTCCTATTTTTCCTCCTGTTGTCTATGATGTCGCTGAGTCTTTGGAGAAGACATCTGCTGCGATCAAGATTCTAACGAAAGTGGGTCCAAAGATCCGCTGAGGCTGTGGTTGGTCAAGCGATTAGATCTGGCAAGGGAAATGTGAGATTCAGTCGGTCGTCAGGCTGGTAAAGAAGGAGATCAAGAGAGATCCATTGAAGAAGAACCCTCTCAAGAACTTACTTCTTGAATGTTATGTTGAAGCTTAATCCATGATGCGCCAAGAAGCAGAGGGTTACTACCAAGCAAGAAAAACTTTCCAAGAAGAGGACTCATCTCCCAAGGTAAATGCCTCCTTTGCACACTTTTCATCCTGCTTGAATTGTAGGAATATACATACCTTCCTTGGTTTATATCTGTTTATTCATTTTCTTTCTCGACACTGAATTGCCTAGTATTCATGGTTGTTTTGTGTATGGGATTGGTTAATAACGCCCTGTATAAAAGTAAGATATGTTGCTTAAGTGTGACTGATGGGATGATGAGATATTGTTAAATTGTGATAATTGTTGCTATCTTGGCCAATTTAATAATAACAACATGTTGTAAATATGTTGTAAATTTGTTGGATTTTCTGAAATACATATGAATTTTCTGCATTTATTGAGCAGCGAATAATTATGTTAAATGAATAAAAGGTGCATGTTGATGTTCGTGTTGTTATATATATATATATATATGCTTGGATTTGTTCCTTCCCTATTGCAATTAAGATTCCCTTTATAATGTTCAATCTTTTCTAATGTTGGTCATTGCGTTTTGCTTGATCAGGAGGAGCAATCTACTATCAAATCTTCCGGCAAGTCTTTCTACAAGACTATGATTTCTATAGGATACTTTGCATTCAATGGAATTTGAGTAACCCTACATTAGTCTGACCGATAGTAATGAGTTTGTCTGCATTCAATGTTTTCTATAGGGTACTCTTAAAGCTAAGTTTGAGAACTTTACAAAGTGGTTGGGAGTCTCACAGTAATGAGTTTGTCTGCATTCAATGTTTTCTATAGGATACTTTGCATTTTGAATCATTTGGGGTCTGTTTCTGTTTTGACCAATAGTTTTGTAGTCTGCTGTTTCTTCTCCGCTGTGGATAATTGTGTGGGCAGTGTTTCAATGGAAATTGAGTAACCCTACATTATTTTGAATTCAGCAGTCTCAATCTCTATAATGAGCTTCAATATATTTGCTCCTTGGTAAACTTGTCGCGCTTTGCTCTGGAAGCTGGGTATTGTGTCATATAGCCTCAATCTCTTTGATGAATTAAAATATATAATACATTTGCTTCTGTGGGAACTTGTTTTTGTTTTGTTCTTGATGCAGAGGGTTGTGCTATGTAACTCTCAATCTCTATTCTGATAACAAATATATTTGTTCCTGTGTGGATTTGTTGCCTGATTTATTCAGGAAGCTGGGCATTGCGGTATATACCCTCAGTCTAAGGGGTGAGTTTCAATATAATTGCACATGTGAACTTGTGAGTTTGAATATATTCGCTCATGTGTGAGCTTGTTGCCCGATTTGTTCTTGAATTTGGCCGTTGTGTTGTATTGTCCCTGATGTTGTGTTGCCTTGTATAGCCACAATCCCTCAAACATGTTGGCTGGTTTGTTACCAAAGTTGTTGGCAAGTTGCCTTATAATGCCTCGAACTCTCAAACTTGTTGCCTGATTTGTGCCCAAACCTGGACATTGCCTCTTATAAAAGATCAATCTTAATGATGAATTTGAATATATTTTTGCTCCTTCTGGGTGTTCCCTTATAGAATAACCTCAATCTTAACGATGAGCTTGGATAATATTTCACCCTGTCGGAACTTGTTGCCTGTATGTTCTCGAAGATTGGTGTCGCCTTACATAGCCCCAAAATTCTATTATACTGTGTGGGATCAAAGGGATCAATATGTCCCTATGAAGCTAGAGATGTGGTTGTTATTCATGGGTAACTTGGCTTTGATGTGTTATTATAATTTGATGCTTTTGAATTTTATTCATAGGTAACTTTGCTGCTTCTGTGTGAACTTGTCTCATGATTAAAGCTGAGGTTGTGTTAAATAGTCTCATTCTCTACGATGAGATTAAATATAACTGTTGCTTCTGGCTGAAGTTGTTGCCTGATTTGCTCTTTGGGGTTGTGTACTATAAATCCTCAAATATATTTGCTTTCCCGTGTGAACTTGGTGGCTGATTTGTTCAGGAAGTTCAGCGTCTTGGTATAAACTGTAAACCCTCAATCTAAATTTTGCGTTTCAATATATTTGCCCTCATCGTGAACTTTGTGAGATTCTCTCTCTCTCTATATATATTATATATCCTTTGTGAACATGTTGCCTGTTTTGTTCTTTAAGGTGACCGCTATGTTATATAACCTCTATCTCTATAATGAGTTTTTGAACTTGTTCCTTGATTTGTTCCAAAAGTTGGTGGTTGTTTCATATAAAGCCTCGATTTCTAAATGTTGCCTGATTTGTTACAAAAAATGGGCGTTTTATATAATAGCCTCCGCGTTAATGATGAGTTTGAATATATTTGTTGCTTCTCGGTGTTGTCTTATATCAAGCCTCGATTTCTCAATGTTGTTGCCTGATTTGTTTAACAAAGTGTTGCCTTATATAAAGCCTCGATTTCTCAATGTTGCCTGATTTGTTACAAAAAAATGGGCGTTTTATATAATAGCCTCCGCGTTAATGATGAGTTTCAATATATTTGTTACTTCTCGGTGTTGCCTTGTATATGACCTCGATCTTTCAATGTTGCCTGATTTGTCTCCACAGCTAGGCGTTGCCTTAAATAAAACCTCGATTTCTCAATGTTGTTGCTTGATTTGTTCCCAAAATGTTGTCTTATATAAAGCCTCGATTTCTCAATGTTGCGTGATTTGTTACAAAAAATGGGCGTTTTATATAATAACCTCCGCGTTAATGATGAGTTTGAATATATTTATTGCTTCTCGGTGTTGCCTTATATAAAGCCTCGATGTCTCAATGTTGCCTGATTTGTCCCAAAGCTGGGCGTTGCCTTATATAAAGCCTCGATTTCTCATTGTTGTTGCCTGATTTGTTCCCAAAGTGTTGCCTTATATAAAGCCTCGATTTCTCAATGTTGCCGGATTTGTTACAAAAAATGGACGATTTATATAATAGTCTCCACATTAATGATGAGTTCGAATATATTTGTTGCTTTTTGGTGTTGCCTTATATAAAGCCTCGATCTCTCAATGTTGCCCGATTTGTCCCCAAAGGTGGGCGTCACCTTATATAGACTCAATATCTCAATGTTGTTGTCTGATTTGTTCCCAAAGTGTTGCCTTATATAAAGCCTCGATTTCTCAATGTTGTCTCATATTTACAAAAAATGGGCGTTTTATATAATAGCCTCCGCGTTAATGATGAGTTTGAAAATATTTATTGTTTCTCGGTGTTGCCTTATATAAAGCCTCGATCTCTCAATGTTGCTTGATTTGTCCCCAAAGAGATGGATGTTGCCTTATATAAAGCCTCGATTTCTCAATGTTGTTGCCTCATTTGTTTACCAAAATGTTGCCTTATATAAAGCCTCGATTTCTCAACGTTGCATGATTTGTTACAAAAAATGGGCGTTTTATATAATAGTCTCAGCGTTAATTATGAGTTTGAATATATTTGTTGCTTCTCGGTGTTGCCTTATATAAAGCCTCGATTTTTCAATGTTGTTGCTTGATTTGTTCCCAAAGCTGGGCGTTGCCGTATATAAAGCCTCGATTTCTCATTGTTGTTGCCTGATTTGTTCCCAAAGAGTTGCCTTATATAAAGCCTCGACTTTTCAATGTTGCGTGATTTCTTACAAAAAATGGGCGTTTTATATAATAGCCTCCGCGTTAATGATGAGTTTGAATATATTTGTTGCTTCTCGGTGTTGCCTTATATAAAACCTCGATTTCTCAATGTTGCCTGATTTGTCCCCGAAGCTACGCGTTGCCTTATATAAAGCCTCGATTTCTCAATGTTGTTGCCTGATTTGTTCCCATAGTGTTGCCTTATATAAAGCCTCGATTTCTCAATGTTGTCTGATTTGTTACAAAAAATGGGCGTTTTATATAATAGCCTCAACGTTGATGATGAGTTTGAATATATTTGTTGCTTCTCGGTGTTGCCTTATATAAAGCCTCGATCTCTCAATGTTGCCTGATTTGTCCCCAAAGAGATGGGCGTTGCCTTATATAAAGCCTCGATTTCTCAATGTTGTTGCCTGATTTGTTCCCAAAGCTGGGCGTTGCCTTATATAAAGCCTCGATTTTTCATTGTTGTTGCCTGATTTGTTCCTAAAGTGTTGCCTTATATAAAGCCTCGATTTCTCAATGTTGCGTGATTTCTTACAAAAAATGGGCGCTTTATATAATAGTCTCCGCGTTAATGATGAGTTTGAGTATATTTATTGCTTCTCGGTGTTGCCTTATATAAAGTCTCGACCTCTCAATGTTGCTTGATTTGTCCACAAAGAGATGGGCGTTGCCTTATGTAAAGCCTCGATTTCTCAATGTTGTTGCCTGATTTGTCCCAAAGCTGGGCGTTGCCTTATATAAAGCCTCGATTTCTCATTGTTGTTGCCTGATTTGTTCTCAAAGTGTTTGCCTTATATAAAGCCTCGATTTCCCAATGTTGCGTGATTTTTTACAAAAAATGGGTGTTTTATATAATAGTCTCCGTGTTAATGATGAGTTTGAATATATTTGTTGCTTCTCGGTGTTGCATTATATAAAGTCTCGATCTCTCAATGTTGCCTGATTTGTCCCCGAAGCTACGCATTGCCTTATATAAAGCCTCTATTTCTCAATGTTCTTGCCTGATTTGTTCTCATAGTGTTGCCTTATATAAAGTCTCGATTTTTCAATGTTGCCTGATTTGTTACAAAAAATGGGCATTTATATAATAGCCTCCGCGTTTATGATGAGTTTGAATATATTTGTTGCTTCTCGGTGTTGCCTTATATAAAGCCTCGATCTCTTAGTGTTGCATGATTTGTCTCCAAAGCTGGGTGTTGCCTTATATAAAGACTCGATTTCTCAATGGTGTTGCCTGATTTGTTCCCAAAGTGTTGCCTTATATAAAGCCTCGATTTCTCAATGTTACCTAATTTGTTACAAAAAATGGGCGTTTTATATAATAGCCTCCGCGTTAATGATGAGTTTAAATATATTTGTTTCTTCTCGGTGTTGCCTTATATAAAACATCGATCCCTCAATGTTGTCCGATTTGTCCCCAAAGCTTGGCGTTGCCTTATATAAAGCCTCGATTTCTCAATGTTGTTGTTTGATTTGTTCCCAAAGTGTTGCCCTATATAAAGCCTCGATTTCTTAAGGTTGCCCGATATGTTACAAAAAAATGGGCGTTTTATATAATAGTCTCCGCGTTAATGATGAGTTTGATTATATTTGTTGCTTCTCGGTGTTGCCTTATATAAAGCCTCGATCTTTCAATGTTGTCTGATTTGTCTCCAAAGCTGGGCGTTGCCTTATATAAAGCCTCGATTTCTCAATGTTGTTGCCTGATTTCTTCCCAAAGTGTTGCCTTATATAAAGCCTCGATTTCTCAATGTTACATGATTTGTTACAAAAAATGGGCGTTTTATATAATAGTCTCCGCGTTAATTATGAGTTTGAATATATTTGTTGCTTCTCGATGTTGCCTTATATAATGCCTCAATCTCTCAATGTGGCCTGATTTGTCCCCAAAGCTGTCGTTACCTTATATAAAGCCTTGATTTCTCAATGTTGTTGCCTGATTTGTCCCCTAAGTGTTGCCTTATATAAAGCCTCGATTTCTCAATGTTGCCTGATTTGTTACAAAAAAATGGGCGTTTTATATAATAGTCTCCGCATTAATGATGAGTTTAAATATATATTTGTTACTTCTCGGTGTTGCGTTATATATGGCCTCGATCTCTCAATGTTGTCCGATTTGTCCCCAAAGCTGGACGTTGCCTTATATAAAGCCTCGATTTCTCAATGTTGTTGCCTGATTTGTTCCTAAAGTGTTGCCTTACATAAAGCATTGATTTCTCAATGTTGCCTAATTTGTTACAAAAAATGGGGGTTTTATATAATAACCGCCACCTTAATGATGAGTTTGAATATATTTGTTGCTTCTCCGCGTTAATGATCAGTTTAAATATATTTGATGCTTCTCGGTGTTGCCTTATATAAAGTCTCGATCTTTCAATTTTATCTGATTTGTTCCCAAAGCTGGGCGTTGCCTTATATAAAGCCTCGATTTCTCATTGTTGCTGCCTGATATTTTCCCAAAGTGTTGCATTATATAAAGCCTCGATTTCTCAATGTTGCGTGATTTCTTACAATAAATGGGCGTTTTATATAATAGCCTCCGCGTAAATGATGAGTTTGAATATATTTGTTGCTTCTCGGTGTTGCCTTATATAAAGCCTCGATCTCTCAATTTTATCTGATTTGTCCCCAAAGCCGGGCGTTACCATATATAAAGCATCGATTTCTCAATGTTGTTGCTTGATTTGTTCCCAAAGTGTTGCCTTATATAGAACCTCGATTTCTCAACGTTGCGTGATTTGTTACAAAAAATGGGTGTTTTATATAATAGTCTCCACGTTAATTATGAGCTTGAATATATTTGTTGCTTCTCGGTGTTGCCTTATATAAAGCCTCGATCTCTCAATGTTGCCTGATTTGTCCCCAAAGCTGTCTTTGCCTTATATAAAGCCTCGATTTCTCAATGTTGTTGCCTGATTTGTTCCCAAAGTGTTGCCTTATATAATGCATCGATTTCTCAATGTTGCTTGATTTGTTACAAAAAAAATGGGCGTTTTATATAATAGTCTCCGCGTTAATGATGAGTTTGAATATATTTGTTGTTTCTCGGTGTTGCCTTATATAAAGTCTCGATCTCTCAATGTTGCCTGATTTGTCCCCAAAGTTGGGCGTTGCCTTATATAAAGCCTCGATTTCTCAATGTTGCTTGATTTGTTCCCAAAGTGTTGCCTTATATAAAGCCTCGATTTCTCAATATTGTCTCATTTGTTACAAAAAATGGGCGTTTTATATAATAGCCTCCGCGTTAATGATGAGGTTGAATATATTTATTGCTTCTCGGTGTTGCCATGTATAAAGCCTCGGTCTCTCAATGTTGCTTGATTTGTCCCCAAAGAGATGGGCATTGCCTTATATAAAACTTCGATTTCTCAATGTTGTTGCCTGAGTTGTTTACCAAAGTGTTGCCTTATATAAAGTCTCGATTTCTCAACGTTGCGTGATTTGTTACAAAAAATGGGCGTTTTATATAATAGCCTCCGCGTTAATGATGAGTTTGAATATATTTGTTGCTTCTCGGTGTTGCCTTATATAAAGCCTCGATCTCTCAATTTTGGCTGATTTGTCCCCAAAGCTGGGCGTTGCCTTATATAAAGCCTCGATTTCTCAATGTTGTTGCGTGATTTGTTCCCAAAGTGTTGCCTTATATAAAACCTCGATTTCTCAATGTTGCCTGATCTGTTACAAAAAATGGGCGTTTTATATAATAGTCTTCGCGTTAATGATGAGTTTGAATATATTTGTTGCTTCTCGGTGTTGCCTTATATAAAGCCTCGATCTCTCAACTGTGTCTGATTTGTCCCCAAAGGTGGGCGTCACCTTATATAAAGACTCGATTTCTCAATGTTGTTGTCTGATTTGTTCCCAATGTGTTGGCTTATATAAAGCCTCGATTTCTCAATGTTGTCTCATTTGTTATAAAAAATGGGCGTTTTATATAATAGCCTCCGTGTTAATGATGAGTTTGAATATATTTATTGCTTATCGGTGTTGCCTTATATAAAGCCTTGATCTCTCAATGTTGCCTGATTTGTCCCCAAAGAGATGGGTGTTGCCTTATATAAAGCCTCGATTTCTCAATGTTGTTGCCTGATTTGTTTACCAAAGTGTTGCCTTATATAAAGCCTCGATTTCTCAACGTTGCGTAATTTGTTACAAAAAATGGGCGTTTTATATAATAGCCTCCGCGTTAATGATGAGTTTAAATATGTTTATTGCTTCTCGGTGTTGCCTTATATAAAGCCTCGATCTCTCAATGTTGCCTGATTTGTCCCCAAAGAGATGGGCATCACCTTATATAAAGACTCGATTTCTTAATGTTGTTGCCTGATTTGTTCCCAAAGTGTTGCCTTATATAAAGCCTTGATTTCTCAATGTTGCTTGATTTGTTACAAAAAAAATGGGCGTTTTATATAATAATCTCCGCGTTAATGATGAGTTTGAATATATTTGTTGCTTCTCGGTGTTGCCTTATATAAAGCATCGATCTCTCAATGTTGCCTGATTTGTCCCCAAAGTTGGGCGTTGCCTTATATAATAGCCTCCGCAATGTTGTTTGATTTGTCTCCAAAGCTGGGGGTTGCCTTATATAAAGCCTCGATTTCTCAACGTTGTTGTCTGATTTGTTCCCAAAGTGTTGCCTTTATATATAGTCGTGACTTCTCAATGTTTGCTTATTTGTCCCCAAAGCTAGGTATCGCCTTATATAAAGACTTGATTTCTCAATGTTGTTGCGTGATTTGTTCCCAAAGTGTTGCCTTATATAAAGCCTCGATTTCTCAATGTTGTCATATAAAGGCTCCATCTCTCATTGTTGTCTGATTTGTCCCCAAAGCTGGGCGTTGCCTTATATAAAGCCTCGATTTCTCAATGTTGTTGCATGATTTGTTCCCAAAGTGTTGCCTTATATAAAGCCTCGATTTCTCAATGTTACCTGATTTGTTACAAAAAATGGGCATTTTATATAATAGCCTCCGCGTTTATGACGAGTTTGAATATATTTGTTGCTTCTTGATGTTGCCTTATATAAAGCCTCGATCTCTCAATGTTGCCTGATTTGTCCCCAAAGTTGGGCGTTGTATCACCCCAAGTTCTGGGAACTTGCAGCGCTACGGGCTAGGACCGCACAATGGGTCCCGACCCTCAGAGTAGCAACAACAAACGGATCTTGCAACAAGACACATACGAATGAAAACCAAAACTCAACATAAAACCAAAGGTTTAACAAAGAAAACATAAAAGATTCGCAGCCGAGTTCAAAACAAAAGGGAAACAACAAAAGAAACAGAAACCCGATCCCGTCCTGTAATGTATGGGAACCCCGTCTAACCACTCCATCCTGATCACTCAGCAGCATCCTGAACCTTCGGAACATCTACAACGACGGTATAAACCGTTAGCTAACATTCTAGATACTAGCAAGAGCGTAAAGGCACAAACACAGATAAGGTACAGAAAACACGTAGCATGCTCACACATCAACCGGTTATTATCTTTCATTAAGGTTATCCATTACTAATTTAACTTCTTTTGTCACACAAGAATCTCCCGAAACTCGCCTCCGCTTCCGTCTACCAATAGGAATAGAGCAGTATTATCCGTTACCTACGGGCCTGGGTTGCAAGAGCACATTCTACTCTCTTGTAGAACTAGACAAGTGGCCACCGCCCAGTTATAACACACTTGGGCCAGTTAAGGGTAACAAAGGGTGAATTCTATTTCCAATTATCCATTATAAACATGATAAACAACACAAACAAGCCAATACAATCCAACTAATACGTAGAATGAAGCTAAGTAAGTCCAAGGGACTTACCTCACTCAAAGATAACACAAAGGCTCAACAACAACTCAGTAAGAGCTCAGTTTCCCTTAGGAAAGGAGCAAGGAAAGCTTGTACGAACAAGCAACACGGATCAAGAACAAACGGTTGCTAGAAGTCTATAACTTCTAGTCTTGACGATCTACAAGAGATCTCCACAAGCTAAGGGCTCAACCTTAGTCTAACAGTAACTCAGGGAGCAAGGAACAACCACAAGGAACCATGGAAGGAACGAGGAAAGGAAGGAAGCAACTCACCAAAGATGGGAGTTACAGTAGAGAAACCCCCGAGGGCGGTTGGACAGAGGCGCAGGGGCGGCACGTGACAGAGGCGCAGGGGCGGCTCTGTGCAGGCGCAGGGGCGGATCTTCGACAAAAGCTACTATCGGGCTTCTCTTCGACAGATCTCACAGCAGGGCAACCAAAGTTCGCACTTTTGCTTCCAACACGTCAAGACTCAACTCTAGAGAGCCTGAGAACAACAAAGGATCAACAATGGAACGTTCCCCAAGAATCAAGGCTCATGCTTGATCCTTGGTGAAGAAGAAAAGAGAAGAACGAAAGGAAGAAACAAAAATAGAAGGAGAAGCAAGGTGCAACAACACATGAACGTGATGAAGAATAAGCGAGGAAGAAGTTACACGTTCAGCAAGGACACAAGGGCAAGGCTGCAGCACTCTAGGGTTGAAGGAGACGTAAGCAAGAAACGGAAAAAAGAGTAAAAGACGAGAATATATAGGGATGGGCTGAAAAGATAGACGGAAAGGGCGTCTAGGGGTTAGAAGGAAGATAAGGAAACCAACCCATAAGATAGAATATCGGATATTCTATCTATGGAAGGAAGATGAAAAGAACGGAAGAAAAGATCGGGCACGATCTGTTGTCAGCCTCAAGGGTGGCCCTCTTCACCGCAGGGGCGGTGAAGGCAAAAACTGGGATCTTACATCAGATCCCCCTAAAAAGAAGTTCCGTCCCAAAACTTGCAAAAGACCAACGATCATAACAACACACAGATGCAGAACTGAACTCATATATTCCCACTCGGGGCACGTAACACAAAACGTCACAAAAAGCGTGCTCAACGCAACAAATGAAAAACTGAAACAACGACTACGCTAAAGGTGCATCTAGCTAAGCGTAAAACTCCGGATAGTTCCTCTGTATACTATCTTCTGTCTCCCAAGTCGCCTCATCAGCTCCTCGCATCGACCACTGTATCTTCATCATCGATATGTCCTTCGAACGCAAGCGTCTCGTACTACGCTCTAAGACAGCCACCGGGTGCTCTACGAACGTGTGGGCTGGCTCGATCCCTAGGTCCTCATGACTGACAATGTGTCTCGGGTCTGATATGTACTCCCGTAGCTGAGACATATGGAAGACTGGGTGAACATCCTCGAGTCTCGGTGACAATGCAAGTCTTTATGCTGCCTCTCCAATTCGCTCAAGAATCTCGAACTGTCCAACATATCTAGGACTCAGCTTCCCCTTGAAACCGAAACGTCTGACGCCTCGTGTCGGAGATACTCTCAACCAAACCTGAGTTCCAACCCTGAACTCCAGAGGTTTGCGCCTCTTATCTGCATAAGACTTATGTCGACTCGGTGCTGCTAACATCCGCTCTCGGATCACTGTTACTCGAGCCATGTCGTCCTGAATCTACTCAAGTGCTAATCCGCTAGCACTACTAGGCTCGTCCCAACACAGCGGTGTACGTCATCTCTGTCCATATAAAGCCTCATAAGGAGCCATCCTGATCGATGCGTGTCAACTGTTGTTGTATGAAAACTCCACTAAGGGAAGGTGATCTGGCCACAACTGTCCCCAGTCTAACACACAGGCTCGCAACATGTCCTCCAAAGTCTGGATGGTCCGCTCGGACTGACCATCGGACTGAGGATGATAAGATGTCGTGAACTGTAGACTCGTACCTAGGGCGGCATGCACCTACTGCCAAAACCTCGAAGTGAACCATCCGTCTCTGTTAGAGACAATAGTCCTAGGTACCACATGAAGTCTCACTATCTGTCTCGTGAACTCCTCTGCCAATCGACTCACCGGCCACGTTTCTTTAATCGGAATGAAACGTGCGGTCTTCGTCAGTCGATCCACTATGACCCAGATAGTATCAGCACCAACTGCAAGCTGCGATTCGGGAAGTTGATATCCATCTCTAACCATGTCAAATCTCGCTGTAACTGTGGCTGAGCTGTCAGCCTAGCGATCGCCATCTACCGGGGAGTCTTCCTACTAAGGGTATCTGCTACCATATTTGCCTTTCCTGGATGGTATAAGATCTCAAGATCGAAGTCCTTGATCAACTCCAACCATCTGCGCTGGCGGTTATTCAACTCCCGCTGAGTGAATATGTACTTCAGACTCTTATGGTCTGTGAAAATCTGACACGTAGCTCCGTACAGATAATGCCTCCAAATCTTCAAAGCGTGAACCACAACAGCCAACTCAAGGTCATGGGTAGGGTAATTCTCCTCGTACATCTTCAGCTGTCTAGACGCGTAAGCAATCACCTTACCCCTCTGCATCAGAACACACCCCAAGCCCAACTTGGATGCGTTGCTTTAAACCACAAAATCCTCAATGCCCTCTGGCAGAGCTAGGATAGGACCAGAGGTTAACCTCTGCTTCAGCTCCTCGAAGCTCTACAGGCACGGCTCGGACCATACGAACCTCGTAGACTTCTGCAGAAAGGAAGTGAGCGGTCGGGCGATAACTGAAAAGCCCTCAACAAAACGCTGGTAGTAGCCTGCCAATCCTTAGAAGTTGCGAACCTCCTTGACATTCTTAGGTGGCGGCCATGATGCTATTGACTCGATCTTCGCCGGATCTACCTTGATCCCTTCAGCTGAAACGATGTGACCAAGAAATGCTACCTTAGACATCCAAAACTCGCACTTAGAGAGTTTGGCATAGAGCTCTCTATCCTGTAAGACCTGAAGTACGATCCTCAAGTGTCCAACATGCTCTTCTCTACTGCGAGAGTAAACTAAAATATCGTCGATGAAGACAACTACAAACTGGTCTAGAAAGTCGATGAAGATGCTGTTCATCAACGCCATGAAGACTGCGGGCGCATTCGTGAGCCCGAATGGCATCACTACAAACTCGTAGTGTCCATATCTGGTCCGAAATGTTGTCTTGGCTACGTCTTGCTCTCTCACCCTCAACTGGTGATACCTAGATCTCATATCGATCCTCGAAAACACTGAAGCTCCATGCAGTTGATCCAAAAGATCATCGATAGGGGGCAATGGGTACTTGTTCTTGATCGTCACCTTATTCAGCTCTCGGTAGTTGATAGATAACCTCATTGACCCGTCTTTCTTCCTGGCGAAGAGAACTGGTGCGCCCCAAGGAGATACACTAGGGCGGATGAATCCCTTCTCTGCTAACTCCTTGAGCTGCTTCTTCAACTCAAGCATCTCGATAGGCTCCATACGATAAGGAGCCTTAGAGATCGGTCTCGTACCGGGCTCTAAGTTAATGCCAAAATCTACGCTCCTCTGTGGAGGAAAACTTGATGGCTCTCCAAAGACGTCAGCAAACTCACAAGCTATTGGAATCTCCTCTAAAGCTGGACTAGTACTATCCTTCATGGCATAGCACCAAAAAGCTTCGCAACCCTGACTGTTAAGTCTCGCAGCTCGTACTACACTGATGATTGTACTAGTCTTCCCGAGATCCCATCCCTTGAAGATCTCAACATGGCCTGCATCTGTAGTTACTGTCAATGTCCTCTTGCCGATGTCCAGAACTGCTCAATGTCGATCCATCCAATCCATGCCCAAAATAACTTCTTCATGTACTAAGTACATGACGAAGAAGTTAGATGGCCAATTGCGACCTCCCAATCTGATAGGGCAATCGCGAACCTCTTGTGTACCTCGAATCTTACCCCCTTCGGGTAATCCTATAAAGAAGGGTCTACCTTCTACAGTAACTAAGCCAATCTATCTACACATGCATCAGATATAAGAATGTGTAGCACCGGTATCGAGAAGAACTATGACAGGAAAACCATTAATATGAATGGTACTTGTAGCTGATTGCGATGTCGGCTCTACAACACTCCTCAACTCATACACTCTGGCTGATGCATCTTTGGTGTCTGCAGATCTACCAACACGTCCTCTACCTCTCCCTTGTCCCGAAGTGGAACCTTGAGGAGCGGCAGAACTAGAAACTCTCTGCTGCTGCTGGTGGTACTGAGATCTTTGTCCTCCTCTAGCAACACTGGCAGGTGAAGAACCCTGCTGAGATAGCGCCTTGCCCTGACGGCAAAACGCAACTCTATGTCCAGGCTTGCCACAAGAAAAGCAAGTCACTGTTGGCTTCTTGCAGTCAGCTCGGATATGTCCAACTACTCCGCAGTTATGACACTGCCGTCCTCTGTCAGAACTTTGCTGGAAACCAGAACGTCCAAGCGTCTGACTACGCCCAAAACCAGCTGCTCCAGCTCCAGCACTACTGATCAAGTCTTCTGTCTCTTCTCAGGACCTCTTGTCTGAGAAGCTCTCATTTGACCCAGTCGGTCTCTCTCATACGCAAAAGCTCTATCCTGATAGTCCGTCAAGGAATCACAACGAAAACCAACAAGATAAGAGCGTGTCGATTCCCTCAACCTCCGAGAGAAAAGGTAAACATATTGATCCTCCGGTGGTGCAGACGGACCCAACTAATACAATTCATCCTGAAACTTGCTAATGATCTCAACAATAGGCAAATCCTCAAATCCAGCCTCAAGGAAATCCTGAAAACGGTCTCTCCTCATAGTTGTAGGGCAGTAGGGATCCCTGATCACCGTCTTCGTCTGCTCATAACTAGTGACCTTACTACGAACGGTCCTCCATCAAGAATGAGCCTGATCTTTTAGCAGCGTCTGTGCTATGTTTACTCGACGTTCCTCTGGGCAACTGATAGTCTCCATAGCAGTATCCAGTTGTCCTAGCCACTGCTCCACCTCCAATCCAGTCTTTCCCATGAAAGTGGGAACCTTCAACTGATCGAAAGCCTTCAACCAACTGTCGGGCTTTGGCTCCTGTGCCTCAATCGGCGCTCTAACAACCTCAACAACTCTAGCAGGCGTGGCAACAACCTTTGAAACTCTTTGCGAAACCTCAGCTGATCTCGCAGGAACTGGCAGCACTGGTGCTTGTCCTCTAGTCGTGATAGCCTCCTCAACTCTATACACATAGTCGCGATATGTAAAAGCTCCGATAGACACTCGTTCAAACTCTGTTGATGGCGTTCGTTGTGCTCCAGACCTAGCAGCAGTCCCGTTCTCAGCCTCAAAAATATCACTCTCAGCAACTTCTTCAGCAAATGCCTCAACAGTAGGTGGATCGGCAGCTGGGGCCTGACCCCAACCTCTAGCTAGTGGAGGTCTTCCTGCACGTCCTCGTCCATGGACGGCAGGTTAAAGTGGTGGTCGACTTATTCCTCACCCCATAGCAGATGTAGCTCTAAGAAACTATATATATAAGGTTACCTGCAGCTAAAGCAAAACCAGAAAAAACACATATAAAGGCCAACACAAAAGAAACTACATTGTTGAGATTCGCGGAGGTAGTGGTGGTCGCCCGTACATCTATCCCAGACCGAAAGGTTAAAACAAAACCCCTCTTTTGAAAATGTTAGACCCCTTGCGGGTTCTATTTATTTATCCGCCCGACCTTTAGAAGATTGCGAGTGTCATTATTGCCAACCTAGAGCTCTGATACCATATTGTAACACCCCAAGTTCTAGGAACTTAAAGCGCTACGGGCTAGGACCACACAATGGGTCCCGACCCTTAAAGTAGCAACAACAAACAAATCTTACAACAAGGCACATACGAATGAAAACCAAAACTGAAAATAAAACCAAAGGTTTAACAAAGAAAACACAAAAGCTTCGCAGCCGAGTTCAAAACAAAAGGGAAACAACAAAAGAAATAGAAACCCGATCCCGTCCTATAATGTACGGGAACCCCGGTTGACCACTCCATCCGGATCACTCAGTAGGATCCTAAACCTACGGAACATCTACAACGACGGTATAAATCGTTAGCTAACATTCTAGATACTAGCAAGAGCGTAAAGGCACAAACACACATAAGGTAAAGAAAACACATAGCATGCTCACACATCAACCGGTTATTATCTTTCATTAAGGTTATCCATTACTAATTCAACTTCTTTTGTCACACGAGAATCTCCCAAAACTCGCCTCCGCTTCCGTCTACTAATAGGAATAAATCAGTAATATCCGTTACCTACGGGTCTGGGTTGCAAGAGCGCATTCTAGTCTCCTATAGAACTAGACAAGTGGTCAACGTCCAATTATAATACACTTGAGCCAGTTAAGGGTAACAAAGGGTGAATCCTATTTCCAATTATCCATTATAAACATGATAAACAACACAAGCAAGCCAATACAATCCAACTAATACGTGGAAAGAAGCTAAGTAAGTCCAAGGGACTTACCTCACTCGAAGATAACACAAAGGCTCAACAACAACTCAGGAAGAGCTCAATTTCCCTCAAGAAAGGAGCAAGGAAAGAAGATATCTTATATTTTTGGGCTGAATTTCTGGAAGAAAGATATTATTTTTGGGAGATTTATTTTAGGAGATATGGATATATTTTATAGAAAATTATCTTTTAAGATATTATTATCTTTGGAAGATAATTCTCCTATATAAAGGGGTGGATTTTCCACAAGTCCAACCATGCTTGGAGCATCCAGCAATTGAGGGATTTTCTGGAAGTTTTGAAGGAAGGATTGAAGGATTGAAGATCAAGGAAGAAAGGAATCTAGTTTGGAGTTAGCTTTTGAAGGAGTTTGTAAGAATTTCTTAGATTGTCTTTTTGGTTGATTGTCTTTGCTGATTTGTGATTGAGGAACGCTTGTTTGTTGATTGCTTGATTCAGTTTCTTATGTTGGCTAAGTTTCTTATGCGATTCTAGGGTTTGAAGGAGTTTCTATTAATTTGATTATTGTTAGCTTTTGAAGGAGCATCCAACAATAAGAACAGGATTTGAAGGAGTTTCTATTAATTTGATTATTGTTATCATGATGATTGTTGGCTAAGTTTCTTATGCGATTCTAGGGTGATTGGCTGAAAGTCGTGGGAAAGAAGATGATAGAATGATCTTAATCCCAGCAGGACCCTGAAAGCTCGAGTCTTTAACCTTAACCCTAGAACACCTCGCTCAGTCGAAGAACATCTCGGCCAGGGTGGGAACTTGACTGAACGAGGTGAAACTTTCCTGATCCGAAACTGAAGTTAAGTGTTCTAGTTTGCCAAATCCTATTCTTATTACACCTTTCCTGATTCAATGCAAGCATAAGATGAGACTTACTCGGTGATTACTTTGTTTGTTTACCTAAGATCATGAGTGTAGGTAATAAAGGTTTACCCTTTATTGGGGTTTGAGTGTGCCTTCATCCCATCTTTGTGAGTTAGCCTGAGACTTACCCGGTAAAGGTTGATTCTATTCCCTTGGGTGGTGTGTTGGTTTGAGATTATAGTTCCTTTCCTTAGTACCTTGAGACTTACCCGGTAATAGGAGCTTCGGTTTGGGATAGTGAGTAGTGAGACTTACCCGGTGATCTATTCCCACCTTAGAAACACATTCCCTTTGCAAACATCAGCTTTGTCCGCGTTATCCTTTGAGATCTTGAGTCGGAACCACAACTAGATACTTTAATCCCTAGAATCCGCATTTCCCTTAATTGATTTTGATATCATCTTGATTGCTTTAATTGCTTATTTGCAATATTTGACAACCTGATTATGTGCTTTGTTTCACCTAAGTCCCTGTGATCGACCCTTGGAATTCTTGCTTTTTATTACAATTGACCCGTACACTGCGGGTTCGCATATTTGTTCAAGCATACTTCTTGGGTTATAAATTTAAAGCTTGCACACACCGTTTGGAGCGAAAAGTTGTCTTCTATTAAAGCCTCGATTTCTCAATATTGTAGCCAAATTTGTTATCAAAGTTGAACGTTGCCTTATATGAAACCTCGATCTCTTGATTTTGTGGCTTGATTTGTTCCTGAAGTTGCGTTGCCTTATATAATAGCCTTTGTCTTAATGATGAATTTGAATATATTTACTGTTTCTCGGTGTTGCCTTACATAAAGCCTCGATTCCTCAATGTTGTTGTCAGATTTGTTTCCAAAGTTGGGTGTTGCCTTCTATAAAGCCTCTATATCTCATATTGTTGCCTATTTGTTCGCAAACCTGGGCGTTTCCTTATATAATAAAGCATTGATCTCTCAATGCTGTTGCCTAATTTGTTCCCAAAGTTTGGCGTTGTCTTTCATAAAACCTCGATCTCTCAATTGTGTTGCCTAATTTGTTCGCAAAGTTGGGAGTTGCTTTATTTAAAGCCTCGATTTGGTTACCTGACTTGTTGCCTTATATAATAACCTCAGTCTTAATAATGAGTTTGAATATATTTGCTCCTTCTTGGTATTGCCTTATATAAAGCTTGATCTCTCAATGTTCTTACCTGATTTCTTCTCAAAGCTAGGTGTTGTCTTACATAAAGCTTATATCTCTCAATGTTGTTGCTTGATTTATCCCCGAAGCTAGGCGTTGCCTTGTGTAATAGCCTCCGTCTTAACGATGAGTTTGAGCAAATTTGCTGCTTCTGAGTGTTGCCTTGTATAAAACCTTGATCTCTCAATGTTGTCTGATTTATTCTCAAAGTTGGGTGTTGCCTTATATAAAGTCTCGATCTCTCAATGTCGTTGCCTGATTTGTTCCCAAAGCAGTGCGTTGCCTTATATAAAGTCTCGATCTCTCAATGTTGTTGCCTGATTTGTTCCCATAGTTGGACATTGCCTTATAATATAATAGCCTCCTTAATGATGAGTTTGAATATATATGATGTATCTCGGTGTTGCCTTATGTAAAACCTTGATATCTCAATGTTGTTGCCTATTTATTTCCAAAGCTAGGTGTTGCCTTATATAAAGCCTTGATCTCTCAATGTCGTTGTCTAATTTATTCCTAAAGCTGGGTTTTGCCGTATATAAAGCCTCGATTTGGTTGTCTGATTTGTTCCCAAAGTTGGGTGTTTCCTTATATAATAACCTCCGTCTTAATGATGAGTGTGAGTATATTTGCTACTTTTTGGTAATGTCCTATAGAAAGCTTGATCTCTCAATGTTCTTACCTAATTTGCTCCCAAAGCTGGGCGTTGCATTATATAAAACATAGATCTCTCAATGTTGTTGCATGATTTGTTCATAAAGCTGGACGTTGCCTTGTATAATAGACTCCGTCTTAATGATGAGTTTGAATAAATTTGTTGTTTATGGTGTTGCCTTATATTAAACTTCGATCTCTCAATGTTGCTTGATTTGTTCCCAAAGCTAGAGGTTGTCTTATATAAAGTCTCGATCTCTCAATGTTGTTGCCTGATTTGTGCCCACAGCTGAGCGTTACCTTATATAAAGTCTCGATCTCTCAACGTCGTTTCCTGATTTGTTTCCAAAGTTGGGCGTTGCCTTATATAAAGTCTCGATCTCTCATTGTTGTTGTCTTGTTTCCAAAGTTGGGCATTGCCTTATACAATAGCCTCGATAATGACGAGTTTGAATATATTTGATGCTTTCCGTTGTTGCCTTATATAATACCTCAATCTTTCAATGTTGTTGCCTGATTTGTTCTCAAAGTTAGGCGTTGCCTTAAATACCTCAATCTTAATGATGAGTTTTGATGCTGCTTTTGGGTGTTGCATTATATAATGACCTCGATCTCTCAAATCTTAAATTTGTTGCATGCATTGTTCCCGAAGCTGGACTTTGCCTTATATAGTAGCCTCGATTGCATGGAATTTGATGGAAATTCTTTGTTTTGCTTGACCTAGGAATAGAACTGATTGCTCGAGGGTGGAGCTTTTACTTGCCTTAGACATTCCTCTCCTCCAATTTCATCATACTAGCACCTGCAAAATCCGAGCTAGTCCCATGTAAGTAGTCATTATTATTATGCAATATGTTTAGCAATATATGAAAATTACAAATAGTTTAAACTTAATTGAACATTTTAGGGTCTCAAATTAGCTGCTTGAAACGAGATTTCAACTATGCTTAGACTATTTTATGTTTTCTTCATCATTTTTTTTTGACAGAATGTTTTCTTTATCATCTATGATCAAGCATTTTATGGTTATGGATTGATCTGTAACTTGTAGAATATGTAACTCAAACTTCAGGAAACCCCTAACTCAATTGATACAGTGAATGTTGTCTAAGGGCGTGTTTACCTTGCGGGTTTATAAACTAAATGATAGTTTATAAACCTTTGCTGATTTTTGTGTAACCGTTTACCTTGCGGGTTTATAAACTAAATGATAGTTTATAAACCTTTGCTGATTTTGTGTAACCGTTTACCTTGCGGGTTTATAAACTAAATGATAGTTTATTTAGGTTTTTAAACCCGTAAAAAATAACCTTCTCAAGATGAGGTTATTTTTATTTGGGTTTTTAAACTCGTTAGTTTATAAATCCGAATAAACTCAAACCCTTAGTAAACACGCCCTAAGATGTAAGTTTCTCTTTCAATAGCAAACAATCAAATACTCGAGCAAGCAAAACGATATGCCATTTCCATATCCTATAATTTGAAGTCTTATAAAACAACGCGGGGTTTTCCCAAGTCATTTTTAGACATGAATAGGTTCAAATAGTATTCACCATTGATGTCAATTTTCAAAATTATGTGCAGAGCAAGGATTCAGTACGCTAAAACTACGGAGTACATGAGACGAGAGCGTGAACAACATGGGCTGGTAAGAGATGCAATGGAAGAGAGATATTTTTTTTTAGGTTTTATAGTTTATGATAATTGTTTATGCTGTTTTATAGTGTCGAGGTCGCGCATTCCGTAACCGTGAAAAAATATTCACGGTTACGGAATGCCTTATTGAAAAGCATCGTTGTTCCCGTAACACCCCTCTTAATTTTTTTGTGTGGTCCATGGACAACAAAATTCACTTTTGTGGCTTCAATTGAAAATGTAACTGCACTTCAAAAGCAATTGGAGAATATAACTTAGAAAATGAGACTTCAACTTTTCGAGGAAAGATGAAAAGTAGGAAAAAAATATATAATACGGATATCAATAGAATGATATCCGAGATCCTATTTATCGTAATACTTAACCGCGATACTTATTAAACTAGATGAATAGATCCGTGGTTTAAAATATGTTTATACGGTATTAAAAAAATATCTTTTAAAATTTTTAATGTTTTGTACGGATTTATTAATTCACATGAAATGTTTAGATAATCAAGTTAAACCGGACACAAAATCTAATATGTTTTAGGTTATATCAAACCGGGTACTTAGTAACTGGTATTCAGATTATCTGTTTGATCAAGTTAAAACTTAATATTTGAATATGAATTTTTTACTTTCTTCATTAGAATTTTTTTTATAAATAGTAATCTAAAGTCAAACAAAATAATCCAAATTAAGGTGTATGAATATTTTTTAATTAATAAAATAAAGTTTTTTTACACATGGATATTTGTTTTATCCAAAAATTATGACCCGTATTCGATCCATAGGAGAAATATTGTCAAATTGCATTAAAAATGATAACACCATAACAATATTAACGGATTTTGTCAAATGGAATTCGTTCGGTAGATTTCGATTGTATGTTTATATTGATAATTAGGAGATCGTTTATACACTTATAAACATCTAATAATGTTAAATGTAAGATTAGATGCACAATCATATTACTCATTTCACACTATGAGTTTGACTTTTCTGTATATTTATAGTTAGTTTTTGTACAATACTATATCGATAAATTGAATCATATTTATGATATGTTGACTGAAATAAAAACCGTGCATAACATAAGAATTGCGTTAGTCATAAACCTCATAAACCCACATCACCGAGCAACCCGGGGCAATGTTCAGGTGCGGTTGAACGTAGAGCCAACACGAGTCCCAAATTTTTTATTTATTTTTTATTTTTTTTTACCGAATAACCCGGGGCAATGTTCAGGTGCGGCTGCTTATTTACGGTACGGCCGTGCGGCTGAACGTAGAACCGACACGTGTCCCCTTTTTTTTTTTTCCAGGAACGAATGAAATTTTTTTTGAACTACCATATTATAATTTCTGCACTATTCTCTTATAAACTTTGAACTATTCCCATATAATTCATGAACTATTACTTTTTAATATATTATATCAAATTATTTATAAATTAATCGTTTGTATGTTTTGAACTATTCAATTGTAATTCATGAACTATCATTTTACAAGTTATCCACTATCCTTTATAAATTTTGTACTTTGAACTATTCTATTATAATTCATGAACTATTCTTTTATAAGTTATGAATTATCCCTTAATAAGTTTTGAACTATTACTTTCACTCCTTCATAAATTTTGCACTATGAACTATTCTATTATAATTCACGAACTATCTTTTTATAAGTTATGAATTATTCCTTAATAAGTTTTGAATTATTAATTTCACTCGTTTCTGGAGGGAAAAAAATTAATTAAAAAAATATAAAAAAATTTTTGGGACACGTGTCAGCTCTACGTTCAGCCGCACGACCCTACCGGAATAATATGTCTTACCTGAACAGCACTCGAACAACCCGTTACAATGTAGATTTTTTTGATCGATTTTATTGTACAAGAGATGCATATTATTATATCAAAATAATGCAAATTACATCATAATTTTAGTCACTTACAAATTATCACAGAATATGGAAATAAAAATTAGTCTAAGGTATTATTTTTCTATTGTGTTTTAAATTTTATTTCAGATTATCAATCGAACCGTCTATAAAGATTTAGGAAAAAAAAATTATAAAATAACGAAATTAAGATAAAAGTAGTTATTTGACTTTTGAACCCAAAAAAGAGAGAACCATTACAATAAAGGAAATGAATGAATGAAAGCTCAGTCGAAGTTTTCAAGCAATTGTCTCCACATAAATTGCCGAGAAAAACAGTGTCATGGATTACAGGATTAGATGGACAACAGTTGGATAGCGATATGTTCTGGAAAGCGTTTGTTATGACTCGAATAAGGATGCGTTTCGCGACGGGTTTAATAGGAGCCGAGTATTAGCATGCTAAAACTCCGATAGTTTATAAGTGTATTGAGTCGAGCTGAACCAAAATTTTATCCGAGCTTTAGAATGTGTTCGAACCGAACTTTTGACAAACCGAGCCCAAACCGGGAATGATTTTTATACGAGCTTTAAAGTCTGTTCATATTCGACTCGTTTAGAAAATAAATGAGCTCGAACCGAGCTTTTGGGGGCATCGGATCAGCCATGAAGCGGTGGCACGACGAGGTCTCCGTGATTTGGAGGTGGTGCTCACGCCGGCGGCCTCTGATTCACGTGTTCCTTAACTCTTTGTCAGACGGTCTTCGCAACAACCTTCATCAATAGGGGCAACAGAGCAGCCAGGAACCCGTGAATCAGAAGCCGCCGGCGAAGGTGGAGATCTACTATCGCCTGTGAGGATGCATGGGAGGATAGTTGTCTATTGTTGCTTCAATCCGACGGGAAGGTTGCCGGGAGGATTGAAAGCGGCGGCTAAGGTTTCCAGCGAGAAACCCTAATCGAAGGAAGGTGTAGATTGAGCTGATCGAAGGAAGCTACTATGGTTTCCGAAAAACAGATCGAAGGTGCAACAAATCGAAAAACCAAATCTAAGGTGCAAAAAATCCGTTCAAAATCGTCATAAATTGTAATCAAATGAACGAACAAAGCGTAAGGGAAAAAATTTGCAAGCATTTCATGCACCTTACTTCGTTCTTATGCGACAGTTTCAGGTGGTTTCGAGCGGTTACTCCCAGTCGAGAAGTAGGCGGCAGTGGGCGAGACGAAGAAGACGAACGACTGCACGAAACGCTAACTGGTTCGGAGGTAGAATCTGGCGATTGAGATGATTTTATAGGGTCTTAATTTTACTTTTTTCACTTTTTTTTAGATTTAAAATTTTATGGAAAAAAATAGAGACCTAATATACAAAAAAGACCTTGTTCACAAGCTACCGTCCAACCAATTTGAAATAACAAACGAGAATCTTACCATGAAATGATCCTCTTTGGCCAAGAGCTACTAGTTTGTATATTTTCTCCTTACGAATCATGACTCTTTTAACAGATTTTTGCAAATGTGTTACCCTTGCGCTTGAAACGAGTTATTTAGGTAGATTTGATCCCATTTTTACCCATTCCATTCCTAACGATACTTACTACACCAACAATTTTTACCAAGGGTTAGCTTCGTCCGAGTTAAGGCCCAAATCTTTATTGCCTTAGGAAATAAAGATTTATCAAACATACTCGAACAAAATCAAAACAATAGTTGTTCTTCGTGCAAGTTATTGTGTGTTAAACCAACTTTTTAACCAACTCTTTCGGAATAATTTTCTCCTTATAAATCATAACTTTTTTAACCATCAAAGTAACACACTTTTATATATCATGATACCCGTGTTCAGTTGCATCGTCTTCTTAGTTTTGATGTTGTCATTTGGTTGCGGTTTGAACAGTTTGTCGAGAAGGGGGCGTGGATATGTGATCGTCTCTTGACGGCTTTGTTGCAGCCCAAATCTGAGGTGTCCACAATTGTTCCCCAAACTCCATACCCGTGTAGTTCATTCAAGATGAACGTTGTTGCTCGTCGCTTCCTATTGACTATAATAGTCTGCTTTTCTTTGAAGATCTTTTAACTTTTGGGTCTTTATTATTTATTTTTGTGTGTTTCTTTTATACTCTGTTGTGTCCTTTGTGACAGTTAGTCCGTCTGCCGATCTTTTTATGTCTTTCGATGTCGTCTAGTGTTTCGAACCACTTTCCTTTTAAAAAAAACCCTTGCTACACCACTCTTTCTCAAAAAATAAATGGCTAATTTGGTTAGTAGGCTTCTTTGGGTTTTAGGTTTATTAAATAGCCTTTTTGGTTTTTCACTTAGGTAAATATACCCCTCTTATTTTTTTTACTGTCAAACCTTCTCCATTCTCTTATTTTCTTATTTCTTCCGAATGCTTTCTCCTTCTCTGTCTTCTCCTTTTGAATGAGAATTCAGTTACCTTTGGGACCATGGAAGCTCTCCACAGATGCTCTTCGCCGCTAATCCAATGTCCGATCCTCATCACATCTAGATCCACACAAGCTCTTCGTAACGGAGGAGGAAGCCGAAGAAGATCCCGCCAGATCTAGATTCGGATCTAGATCTAGATCTCCCAAGGTTTGACCAAGTTATCAGCAAAATCCTATTTCCAACTAAACAATACAGATCCATGTTCGATTATTAAGAGGATCAAACATCTCTACAACAGCAGCCCAAAATTCGTCACTTGCAACTTACATCTACACACAACAGAAACTTACTAGACTGCGAAGAGGGAGATTGTTGTTTGTCACGACGAGGACTCCATGCAGGACTATCGGAGGCGGCAAAGAAGTACCCGGATCGGTAAGCATGTGCCCTCAGTCTTGATCTCTCGCGCAGTGGATCCGGGACTTCGACCCGGTGCTAACTATAACAAGCTCTCTCTCTTCAACTGATTCTTTGTCGATCGTTGAAGCGAGGTAGCTCCGCTGAAGGTCTCCGGCCTCTCCATTGTTTATTTTACTAGTATTTTGCTAGTATTCTACTCGCTAACTTCCAACCCTCGTCCGTCTTCTTGAAGACGAGCGAATCTGTAATAGATCGAGATCCATATCTAGATCTACGCGCCTCTTCCAAACCTCATGCGTCTTCCTGAAGACGGGCAGATTTGAAATCTTTCTTCGTAATCTTCAACGATTCGAGGTTCGTTTGCTGTCTAGTCTTACAGTTTCCATTATTGATGAATTGTACGAGGTTTGCGAGAAGGGAAATATCATTTAAGAGGAATGAATTCTCGATTTGGTTTTGATAGTCTAGTCTCTGTTGGGAATCTTGTTCAACATTATCCCGTCTTTGATCATTATATTGTACAGAATGATGAATGGTCATATGAATCCTGGCAATGATCCATTGCATTACTTTCCTGATATTCCACAGCGTTATTGGGGAATTATACATCAATTTACTACTTTCATTCATATTTGAGACAAACTACATATGTAAGTATTTGATGAGCTAAACCTGAAGTGTTCATGATAGTAATTAATAAATTATGGTATTACAAAATTTTGGTATGACAAAATTCTGGTATGAACTTTTCGTATAAAAATTTCTGGTATGAAATTTATGGTATGAACTTTTCGTATGAAATTTCTGGTATGAAAAAATTCTGGTATGAAAAAATTATAGTATGAAAAAAATTCTGGTAAGAAAAAAATTCTGGTATGAAAATTCTGGTATGAACTTTTCGTATGATAGTTTCTGGTATGAAATTTCTGATATGAAAATTCTGGTATGATAAATTCCGGTATGAGAAATTCAGTCTAGAAAATAAAAAATAAATAAAAAAAGACAAGAAAAATAATAAAAGAAAACAAATTCATTAATTAAAAATTAAAAATTATACTTATGTAACAAATAACAAACATCATTTATTTTTTCTTTCTAATAGAAGGGTTAATAATTTTTACCTACTATCAAATGAAAGTGGTAAAAAATTTGGGGTACATTTTCTTAAACAAAAACTCAAAAAAGCCTAGTATGTCAAATTCTCCCAAAAATAAATAGCACACAACTTTCATTTTTCCAATACGATCTCGGAAAATTAATACGATCTCGGAAAATCAATACGATCCCGGACAATATTGCCATGCATGAACATTATCTCAAGATTGATATCAATGTCATTCCGGATGAGGTTCAAAACATCATCCGTAAGGATGTCTCATGCCGATCGGTTTCTAGAAACTGATTTGCCTAATTATTTTAGCTATTATTAAAAAAAGAAAAAAAGTAATAGCACACAGCAATACCCTAATTAAAACTCTGCCTTTCTGGAGGCGTCTGAGTCGTTTGCCTTTTTGCGCCGGAACACAACATAGGCGTCCGTACAAACCACCATTTTAAACGATCTGCTCCTCCTTCTCATTTCTTAGCTTCCAACATATATAAACCCTCCCTCTCTCTCACAACTAACTTGATTTTCATTTTCACATTCTTATTCTTGCTCTAGATTTCCATTGGCAGCCTTTACAACTTTTCCTCGTTATTTTACCCATTTCCCGGCAATTACGGCCGCCGTCAGGTGCTAGGGACCCGGATACTCTTCGATCGTCGACGATTTGTGAGTCGGAGTGACGATGGCGTCTGAGGATGTGAAGACGAGCGAATCCGCGGTTTCTACGATTGTGAATTTGGCCGAGGAGGCGAAGACTGCTACCGAAGGCGTTAAGCCTCCGAGTATCGCGCTACTTAGTATTTGCAAGTCTCTCGCCGCTGGTGGTATTGCCGGTGGAGTGTGCGTTCGATTCTTATTTCATTTTCTTGTCTTTTACTGCTGTTGTTTGGATGCTGTTTTTTCTGATCGAAAACTGGAGTTTGGTTGCGTCTGTGGTGTTTGGAAGCGATTATTGATTACTCTTTGTTGTTGCGAGCTCTTATCTGATATTGCTATATTTGTTTAAATTTGGTAGATCTTGAAGGGTTTTGAGAGAGCTACTGTTACAATGATGAAAAGCTTTGGAGTTGTTTGAAGGAAAATGCTTAATTTGTTGTAGAAGAAAATTGTGTAGAAAAGCAATGGAACCGTGTTGAAGAGTGATAGAATAGTTTTATTGGTTTATGTCTGATTTTATGAATTTCGTAAAGAGAATCAAACTTAGAACATAGAGAAGCTTAACTCCAAGCATAAGTGGAAGAAATTTCACAGCAGAAATTAATAACAAAACTAATATCATAATCAGTACGAGATGAAAGGAGAATTAGATCGTAAATTCCAAGCATTGGTGAACTGTTTCTGAATCCATAGTTTGTAAATGCAGAATTAGAGCTTCCCTATTATATTCAGCATTCGCCTTGACTTTAATTCCCAATTTCAGGTCTCGAACTGCAGTTGCCCCACTTGAACGATTGAAAATCTTGCTTCAGGTTCGTTTCTTCGACGTTATTCTTATATTGTAGTTTTGGTCCTTGTGATTCTAAATTCATTACCTATGTGTGGTTGAGAAAGAAGAGTCATATTCTTGTGTATCTGGTGGTCCAAAGTTGAAAAATACCATTTCTTGCTTGCTTATTATTATTAATAATTGGTTTTGCTTGTGATATATTCCTTCATAACATGCTATCTCTGCAAAGTAAGTCTTGCTCCCATTCTTTAAGAGAAGAAAATATAATCATCTTATATCGCCTTCTAGTGATTCATCTAATTCCCAGGATCTCTCAAGTTTTATTTTGTGCTTTTTTTTAAGCATAGAAGGTATATATCTTGAGGATCAAATGAATATTGATGCAAGGCTGTTATGTGTAGTAATTAAGATTTGTCTCCAAGTCATTCTTCAAGTTTTAGGATAAGAGGAGCTCTCACACAATGTCAGGCTGTCACTGTGCCATCTTTCCGATTGAAACTTTATATGTGCAATTTGATATCCTTTTCCGATTAATATGGTTTGTGCCTTTTGGTAGGATTCTGCTACCTTCCAGTTGGATACTAGTATTATAGCACTTTGATGAGGCTACTGTAGAGTCTAATTTTCAAAATGAAGGGGATGGCTTTTATCTACGCTTAATGATTTTGTTGGAGACTAGATTCTTCCAACTAAGGATTGCTTGAGCTTTATGCTCTATTTAATTCTTTTCAGAAACTCTAAAATTTCATTGTGGCCTAACATCTTATTAGTCAAATTTAAGTTTACCAACTATTCTCTGTTTTTATGGTACAAAATATTTTACAGGTTCAAAATCCCCATAGCATAAAATACAATGGGACAATTCAGGGTCTGAAATATATTTGGAGGACTGAAGGCTTAAGAGGTTTGTTCAAAGGCAATGGTACTAACTGTGCTCGTATTGTACCAAATTCAGCGGTCAAGTTCTTCAGCTACGAGCAGGCATCACAGTATGTTTTTCTCTGACTTCTCTATCTTGTATGATGTTATATCCTTGAGTATTCCTTTTGTGTCGGTAATGAATCACAAATCAAATAACTGGTAGCTAGTGATCACTGTTTGACTTGGTTGACTGTTGTTGATCTTTTTGTTCCTTTCTTCTGTTTTAATCTGTGAGCATTTAGACTTTTGTTTCAGTTAAGATATTATATATGATTTTTTGATAATTTTAAATAAAGTAATGTGTTATACAGAGGGGTCTTCAAGTCGACTCTTGGTTACAGAAGAACTAGAGCGTCGATCATTGTTTTTGGTAGCTTCACGGTGTCAGCATTTTACTTTATTTTCCTTGTTAAGGACATTAATTCATAGGCTCTTTCTTTCTCATTCATTGGTTGGCAAGATAGTTGATACATTCAGTTAAAGAACTTGAACTAGAATGTTTTCGTTCCTGATAGATATTATGCCATTTTTCTGACCTTGATATTGTTTTGATATTGAACAGTGGAATTCTATGGCTTTATCGGCAGCAAACAGGAAATGGTATGGCCACTGAATTAGTAATTAGTGTTAATTTATTCTATTTTTTTTGTAGCATATCAATTGTTATTTATTTGTTCTTTATAATATTACGAAGCTGTAGATCATGGAAAGGAAAGCAGGACAGATCTGATTGTACTTGTGGGTTGTGCACATGAAGATTCTGTTAACTATATCAGCAATTACAAAATAATGGAATTTTGACCTTTCACCTAAGATTTTAGTGTCACTTTTAGCTGCTGTTTTGTATCCTTCATGGTCTAAAGGATGTAAACAAAGAAAAAAGCAATAAATAGACTTACAAGTTATAACCCACAAGTTGCCTTTTAAACAAAGAAAAAGGCAATACATCGACTCGTAACCAACAAATTACGTCCCATCAGAGAAATGGTGTAGGTGCATATTAAAGCTACACTTACTTACAGCAGAAGAGCTCCTATAGCTGGTATATAAAGAACCTAACAAATTGAACATGCTATTATACTTTATCAATGTCATGTATCTTTTGAATCTAAATATTTTGGTCTGTTTGAATTAAAATTTGATTTTCTTAAGAAGTTTGTGACATTCATTGAGCTGAAAAATAGGTAGAAGTTAACTAGAACTGCTCATTCATTATTACCTACAGAAAATGCTGAGCTCACCCCTGTACTCCGTCTTGGAGCCGGAGCATGTGCTGGAATTATAGCCATGTCAGCAACCTACCCCATGGACATGGTTCGAGGTCGTTTAACTGTCCAGGTGTGAATACTCATCTCAACGCCGTATACTGGTTGCCCCTTTGTGCTGTTATAGCCAACACATGTTGTCTCTGTCTTATTTGCAGACAGAGAATTCCCCTCGTCAGTACACAGGTATAGCCAATGCCCTCAGAACCGTATTCCGAGAAGAAGGTGCTCGGGCTTTATACAGGGGCTGGCTTCCTTCCGTTATAGGTGTGGTAAGTAACATTACTGTACTAAACCTTCTCAGATCTCTTGGATTTTGCTAAGAAGAATAGCATCCACAACCATGTACTTCTGCCTATTAGTTATATCATATTTAGGCATGCTCATTGCTCAGAACCAAAATTTAAATTATGTGGACTAAGGAACGGATAAATACCCGGTTTGGTTTAGGGTTGCACCGTCCACCACTCCACCTATTTATTTGTAATACATTTTTGAGTTATCGAAAGAATATGGATTAAAAAAAGTTAAATATAAGAATGCCTTAATCAGTTGTATACTTATATGTAGGCCTGCTAGGGTTGTTCTATGTTTTCAGTAGGAGGCCTGTAAAAGAACAACCCTAGTTGGTCTTCTTTGTGATTTCTCATTTAGATTGATTGTGTGGCAGCATATTGAATTTCAACATAATTTTTTGCATACTCAGGTACCCTATGTTGGTCTGAATTTTGCTGTATACGAGTCTCTAAAGGATTGGTTGGTAAAGGACAAACCTTTTGGGCTTGTGACCGGCAATGAGTTGAGTGTGACAACAAGGCTTGCCTGTGGAGCTGCTGCAGGGACCATAGGCCAGACTATTGCGTATCCATTGGATGTTGTTCGTCGTAGAATGCAAATGGTTGGCTGGAAAGACGCGTCTGCAGTTATCATTGGTGACGGGAGAACAAAAGTTCCTCTGGAATACACAGGAATGGTCGATGCTTTCAGGAAAACAGTTCGTTATGAGGGATTTGGAGCTTTGTACAAGGGTTTGGTCCCTAATTCAGTCAAGGTCAGCATCTTAAAACTGTCATGGTTCTTCTGATAGTGATTAATGTCTTATAACACCAAATATATATAATCGGATTTTAGAATAAATCCACAGGATGTAAAATGTATTATAAAAATAGGCCAAAAAGAGGATATTCATTTTTATTTCACTAAAATAATTAATCCTCCTTAGTGACTAACCTTTTGGGCTTTTGACCGGCAATGAAACCAAACAAATGGTCTCTTAAACTTCTGATAGGGAATTAATGTCCCAAACAAACCCTTAATCTTAACTTAGCTATTTCTCAATTTGAGAATCCCAAACTTTGATTGGTTTCATTTTAACTTATATTCTCGTTAACTGTAACAGGTCGTTCCATCTATTGCTATTGCATTTGTGACGTACGAGGTCGTCAAGGATGTGCTCGGAGTTGAGATGAGGATTTCAGACTGATGTGCCCGCCATCTCCAACGTTGAACGAGATAAGTGTTTTTAGGGAAATAATTATTTTTTGCATCTGCTTATTGTAAGTTTATTCAAATTCCCTTATTAGGTGCTGAGGTTAGCACAGATAAAGTTACGTTAAGCGGTACCTTAAACGATAGTGTTTGGCCTGGTTGCTCGGTGTAATAAGCCTCCTGGGACATATATGACGATATAGCTGCATAACTTGCATTGCTATAGCTCTTGTGGGTTGGTAGATTGTGTTCTTTCGAGCTCCATTCCTCAACGTTATGTTTCCTATTACTCTTACTATTGATTTCCTCCCCAGTTCATTTTTATTTTTGTTTTTTGCCTTTGAGGAAAGCTGGTTATTGCAATTTGTAAACGATAAATTGTCTTTAGGATCATGTGTGGCTCATCCGCAGTTCTATTTCTATTTTCCTGTCTTGCATTATGGCCTTTGGTGGAACATGATATTTGAAAGAAATTCAGTAGTTATTCGAAATTATCTCAAAAGAAAAAAAAGAGATTGTTGGAAGTAGGGTAGGGAATTTTGGTGAAGGAGTTTTACGATCAATTGTCCTGTTATACTCGAAATATATAAAAACTAGTTTAATTTCCGTATCTTGTACGGGTTGATGTAATATAACCAATATATTTTATTTTTAAATAGACTTGGAATTAAAGTTTGTGTATTTTGATTTTAAAAATATTTGGATATATATATATATATATATATATATATATATATATATATATATATATATATATATATATATATATATATATATATA
>BSUD01000001.1:166007577-166033324 GCA_033239045.1 Fagopyrum esculentum
TTAAAACGAGTAAAAGTAATAGTTCAAAACTTATTATGGAATAGTTCATAACTTATAAAAGGATAGTTCATGAATTATAATAGAATAGTTCATGAATTATAATAGAATAGTTTAAAGTGCAAAAATTTATAAAGGAGTGAAAGTAATAGTTCAAAACTTATTATGGGATAGTTCATGAATTATGGGTCTGTTTGGCGGGTACGAGCTGATTGTGGCTGAAGCTGAATGAAGCTGAAGCTGAAATCAGTAGCTGATTTAAGTAGCTGATATTATTGTAATAAGCTTGTATCGCGTTTGGGAAGTACGAGCTGATTGTAGCTGATGTAAACGTAAAATTACGGAAAAGGGCTTTACTTGTATTTTGTAGTTGTTATTTAAATAATTATTTAAATGATGTTATATTTTAATAGATAATATGAAATAATAATTATATTTCAAAAATATTTAAATAGATATTAAGGAATAATATTTTATGAAATATATAATTGGTGTGTAGTTATAAAATCTCTTTAAAGAATTTTGAAGAACCCAAATATAAGCAAAATTTAATATTCGAAATTTAAGAAATTGAAATTGAAATACTTGATAAAAAATGACGTAGATTGAATATATATATATATATATATATATATATATATATATATATATATATATATATATATATATATATATATATATATATATATATATATATGAAACGAATTAATATTTGGGGTTTTAGGGTTTTCGGAAACAAAAACACACATGCTTCTCTCTCTCGACAGACCCGAAGACCACCACAACAGAAGGAGAGGAGAAGTTGCGAAATTGGCGACCCGAACACAACACTTTGTCAATTTGAGGGCTTCCTTCGTCTCTGATTTCGTCATCTGACGATGAGCAACGACAAAGAAGTAGCAGGTAAGAGATCTCCACATCTATAATTTGTAGATTTGAAGTATATAACATTTGGGGTTTTAGGGTTTTCGATTTTTATGAACGTGGCTGATTTATTCAACTTGATTATATATAACGTTTTGGGTTTTAGGGGTTTCGATTATACATGAACACTATATTGTAGAATTTCGCCATTGTAGAGAGTTTCAATTATAGAGAGTTTCGATTATATTTGTGCATCTCCAGATTTCTGCATTTCCAGATTCCATTTTCACCATTCTAATGTTGAGTTTCGATTGTAGAGAGCATATAATAGTTTACAAATAGATACCAGATGAACTTATTAGTTAGGACCTTGAACACTATCATTGTCTAATTTCGCAGGAAATAGATGTCCACTGTTTTGCTTGTTAGACAGATTTAACATTACTTATCTTTACTCGCAATCTTTACTAGCATTGTTGATCAATTTTGATGAATTTTGGGTTGTACTTCCTCTTGATCAATTTTGACAGATTTAGCATTCTTGATCAATTTTGAGTTGTGCTTGTTCATGTTCCGATAGATTAACCTCCTTGAATTTGTAGTTGTTGTACTTAGGCTTTTGTGACAGATTTGACAGTATTCATCTACAAGTTGTTGTGCTTCTTGTTGTTCTGACAGATTTACCATTCATTATCAATTTCTACTTGTGCCTATTGATGTTTTGATAGATTTACCTCCTTGGCTTCGCTATTCTGATACTTCATGTTGTTGCTGTTGATCTTCTTTATTTTAATTTTCCTGTAGAATAGCATCTCCAATTTTGATGACCTTATGTAACTATAGTACCACCTCTAATTTTTTGGAGTATTGTGAAATTATAAAGTGACTGGTAAGGTCGTAGAGAAGAAGTTTAATTGGACTGAGGAGTCAACTAGGACATTCTTGAGGATTTGCATTGAATATCAAAAAGTCCACGGGGTCGATCAACCATTCAGTTGGGTAGAAATTTCTTCTGTCCTAGAGAATCAGATAGGTAGGAATTGTCCTCCTATAAAGCTAAAAAACAAGTTTGATCACATGAAAAAGCTTTACAAACTTTGGAAAGACTTGAGGCACGGTGAGACTGGTATTGGATGGGACCCTGTCAAAGGTCGAATAACAGCCGATGATGCTTGGTGGGAAAAAAAGATAAAGGTATTGCAATTGATGTTGTACTGATTTTTTACGTAAACTATGTACTGCACATTCAATTCCTTACTTCTATTGTTACATGTTGTAGGAAAAAGAGGATTACAAGCAATTCAGAAAGAGAGGTGTGGCAGCTGACCTGGAAGACTTGTGGGAGCAAGTTTTCAGTGGGATTGTAGCAACGGGACAACATTGTGTGACCCCATCTATGTACCCGTGTTTTCTTATACAAGGCGGGGAGACTCATAAAAACAATGCTCCTGATGCTGAGGAATTTGCAAATGAGGAAGGTGAAAACAGTGACAGCGAGTTTGCTAACTTAAATGGGATCGACTTCAATGCTCCCGATGATGAGCTTTTGAGAGACATACGAGAACAAATAACTTCACCAAACCCTTCTACCAACACCAAGAAATGTGCTAAAGCTGCTTCGAAGTCAGGAAGATCCACACCATCTGCAGTTGGCTCAAAACGTCGTAAGAAGGGTTCTACTAGTGCGCAACTGTATAGCGAGCACCTTGCAGTAGTGGAGCAGACCAGCCAGAAAATGCTCACATTGTTTGAGGCGGAAGCTGCTACATCTGCAACACCTCAAGAAAAATGTACATTTCAGCATGTCATGGAAATACTCGAGGAGATGGTTAAGGAGGAGATTGTCGAGGAGGATTCTACTTTGTGGTGATTTGCTACTGCTCAATTGATGAATGAAGCATTTAGGAAGATGTTCATCAACATTCCACGTCATGCTGCGAGGCTAGCCTTTCTTAAATACCAATATGTTGAAATCAAGGGTGTCAGTCCTTGATGAATTATTGTGTTGAGTGTTTTTCTCAATCGAACCTTCGTAGTTTGTGTTTGTTTTTCCCAAATGAATTCTATTGTTGAGTTATTGTTGCGTGTTAGGTGTTTTTCCCATTTTAACAGTTAAGAAGGTTTTATGATTGATTGTAATGAACGATTGTGTTGGTTTGATCGTGATCATGTACTGTTGAGTTACTGTTGAGTGTTAATTTGATGGATGCTTGCTTTTCTTATACCGTCCTAATTTTTGCTATCATTTTATTTTGTGAAGATATTATGGTGCATCTTGAATGATCTCCTGCTGCTCAATTGATTGCAGAAGCGAAGAAAAGGCTCAAAAGACGCCAAAAATATATGATGTTTGCAAACTTATGGCTGAAGATGAACAGTTCACTATCGTCCATGCATTACTTCAGTCACGTACACAAAGAACCATGTTATAATTCAGAATTTACAGGTTACAAATGGATGAGGCAAGTGATAGATGCAAACTCCGGCGTTAGATGTATGAGAGCGTTTAGGATGGAGCCAAAAGTACTACAACGTTTATGTGACGAGTTGGAGACAAATTACGGTCTAAAACCAGGGCGTGACGTGACTGTGTTGGAGAAGGTGGGTATTTTGTTGTACACATTAGCTTTGGGGATATCAAATCGAGACGTTTGTGAGAGATTTCAACGTTCCGGGGAAACAATCAGTCGAACAATACACGAGGTTCTAGATGCAATCACAGGAAGGTCAAGGGGGTACTCAGGACTTGCAAGGGATCTTCTACGACCACGTGACCCAACGTTTTCAAGCACACCTACACAGATTTTGGAAAATGAAAAGTATAGTTTTTTCGAGGTGTGGACTACAATTTCTAATAGTATGCACAATAGAATAGTTAGGCCCTATGATGCACTGACACTTCTAGAAGGCGACGTGTCCCGTGTCCTCCCGTGTCGGAAACGGGGACACAACCGGACACGGCTCGGACACGGTCAAATATGACCGGACACGGTCAAGACACGTTTCCAAGGTAGGACACGTCTAGGACACAATGAGGATGCGGATTGCTTCCGGTCAAGACATGATCAACGAAATAAAAACTTATATACCGTAATATTTTTTCTTCTTTCCCATTTTCCGACTAAACCTAGCTCCACATGACCACCTACGAGATTGTGGTTGTCGGAAGTAGGACACCGATCTTCTTCTCCGGCTCTAATGTTGAAATGTTGTTCCGCCGGCCGACTCTTCTCTCCATTTTTTTATGATTTTATTAATTAATTTTGAATCTTTGATTATTAATTTATTTTGTAATTTTTATTTGTTGAATGTTGACTATGGTATTCTAATTCTTTCACTTTTTATAATTCACAAATATTTATTATTATTTTCCTTTGTTCATCATGTTGTTCGGTTATTGTTGATTTGCAAATGAATGATTCATTCTTCAATTTTGATACTAAGTATGATTATTTCAGATTATAAAACTAAATATGTTTATTTCTATGTTTTGTAAGACTAAAAATGTTTGTGTCTAAGCTTTTGTTTTGATTATTTTATCATCATGTTAATATTTTATCAACTCATATATCATTGATTTTTTTTCCATATATATATGTATCTCATTATGATATAGTAATTCTATATTTCAATATCTATAAAATAATATATTAATTATTTTACCCGCCGTGTCCCCGTTTCCTATATTTTGAGGATTGCCGCTTCCCCGTTTCTCGCCGTGTCCGTTTCCCGTGTCCGTGTCCGTGTCCGTGCATCGTAGGTTAGGCCTATAAGATTCATAAGTTTAACCACTATATGGTGATATGTGATCGTAATTACAGGGGTGCATAGGATGCATAGACGGAACACACATTGATGCAACGATCCCTTCAAAAGAGCAGTTGCCATATAGAGGAAGGAAGGGCACGTGTACCTTTAACGTCATGGCTGTATGCGACCTTGATATGTACTTTACATTTGTTTCTGCCGGATGGGAGGGTTCAGCTCATGATGCCCGTGTTCTCGATCATGCTCTTAAGACAAAATCATTCAACTTTCCCCATCCACCTGAAGGTATGACAATTTAGATCAACTTGGTTTTAGCTGTTAAATACATTAAGATAAAATGTACGTGATACTGCTGCTTCTAATTTAATGTAGGAAAATACTATTTGGTCGATAAAGGCTATCCAGACAGAAAAGGATACATGGTACCGTACTCTAAGGTGAAGTATCACCAATCCCAATTTGAAGGCGTTGCTCCTAAGAACTACAAAGAGGGATTTAATAGGGTTCATTCCGGCATTCGTAGTGCAATTGAACGTGCGTTTGGTGTTTTGAAGAAAAGATGGAAGATACTAATGGTGATTCCTAGCTATAGCATCGAGACACAAATTGACATTATATTGGCATGCTTCGCACTTCATAATTTTTGTCTATTGCATAAGGAGAACGACGAGTACTTTGACACGCTGGAGTCAAACCCTGCAGCTTACGAAGGACTATTCAATAGGGTTACAAGAGAAGAAGGTGATGATGCAAGTGTTGGTGGGATGGGTAGTGTTAGAGATGATATTGCACAAAGATTGTGGGAGAGTGCCTACTTTTGATATATCGATTGTGTGATGGTATATGATTCACAACGATTTGGGTTGGTCTTAATATTTTGGTGCAAAGTATTGCTGACACAATTATATTTTTGGTTCAGCTCCTAGACGATTTGCATTTTGGTTAAGCTCCTAGACGATTGTGTGATGGTATATGATTCACAACGATTTGTATTTTGGTTCAGCTCTTCGTATTGTGGCACTGGTGCAGCTTCCTTTATGTTTATTATATGTATTGTGTGACAGCAAGCCTTAACAATCTTACTTCTGAATTTTTATGAATAAGCTTTCTCTCTGGATTTTAGCCCAATTTTGATCAGCAAGCCTGTCTTTAAATGATTGACAACAACTTCTATTTTTTGTGACAATTTGGGTTGCTTTACTTGGAGTAATGCTTGAAAAGGTATCCTAGAGTGTTCTGAATTGCTTTACTTTATGCAGAGAGTAATGTCCCCCTGAACAAGCTTTCCTCTACATTTTGGCTGAATTGATTCTGATCAAGCTTGCCTTTGATTCTGATCAAGCTTGCATTTGAACACAAGCTTGCCTTCTGATCAAGCAGGTGCTATATGGATATGCAAGATTTGATACTTGGATACATAATGGGTGAAACTGCATATTCAATACAGCCAACTGAAGGGACAATATACTTTGGAACCTCTGTAACTACAATATTTATCTGTATCCTTCAGGTCTTTTGTATAGAGTAAGTATATCAAGGTATTATTCTCACTTTAACGCAAAAAATGTGTGTATCATCCAGGTTTCTGCAGATCATGAATCTAGTCTCAAGCCCATTGATGTTCCAAGGGCATGGATATGAAATCTACCAGGAAGGACAATATACTTTGGAACCTCTGTAACAACAATATTTAAAGGTAGACAGTCTAAGCATTTGGCTTTAAACTTTTGGTGAACAGAAATATTAACAAGGTGCCTTCCACTCTTTCAGGCATGTCAACAGAGGATATTCAATATTGCTTCTGGAGAGGTATGGATTCTGGACAGGTATGGATTCCGGTCTTATTCACAAATTTGATTTTTCCTACATAACAATTGAGATGTGTAGTTAATCAACACAAATCTAATTTAGCTACAAATGAGAAGTATAAATTTGAAAATGAAAAAGATTTAGCACCAGAAGACCACAAAAAGCAGTTTAATGGCTCTAACCAGCAAAATAAGGTACTGGGTGCCTAGACGTATAAATATGAAAATGAAAAAATAAATTTTTGGAATTTACTTTTTCATTGTGAAATCCCAAGTTGGTGGCCATGTCTCTGTAAGTGATGGTAACCCTGTCGAACTCCAGCCAGACTTTTGAAAAAAAAGGGGTTGGACTCGGTTTTCAATTGCTGGCTACAGTTGCTTGTATAACTATTCTGTGTTAGTTCAGTAGGTTTGTAACTGTTTCTTTGGCTGAAGCTGGCATCCCCTCTTGCTGATCCAATCCGTAACTCAATTGGCATCTCCTCTTGCTGTCTTGAAGCTGTAGGCTATTCTGTTCAACTAGTCAGTAGGTTCTTTATTATGACAGCAAGAGCATTAACTCCCACTTTTATGTAATTGAACTTTTATGATCATAAAAAACTCAATTGGCATCACCTCTTGTTGTCTTACCTTGCAGCAGCAGATTGATCATTTGATCATTTGAATAATTAAAATATCATGCTGATCAAAACAAGCATTCATACTATTATTATGTAATTGAACTGTTATGATCATAAAAAACTCCTTTGGCATCACCTCTTGCTGTCTTACCTCTTGCTGTCTTGAATCTATAGGCTATTTTGTCCACTGTGTCATTGTGAAATCCCAAGTTGGTGGCCATCCCCTCTTGTTGATCCAATCCGTAACTCAATTGGCATCACCTCTTGCTGTCTTACCTTGCAGCAACAGATTGATCATTTGATCATTTGAATAATTAAAATATCATAAGCTGATCAAAACAAGCATTCATACTATTATTATGTAATTGAACTTTTATGATCATAAAAAACTCTTAAATCACTTAGCAACAAAGCTGGAAATTTACTTTCTTACTGAGCTTGAATATGTGATTACATTAGCTAGAAAAAGGGTCTTTGTGAATACTGGGTATACACTGGGTATACACTGAGCTTGAATATGTGATTACATTAGCTACAACATGTTTCAAGTTTGTTTGATTTACATTTTCTGCAAATACTCTAGCGGAGTTGATTGATGTTGGTTGCATTTGACTTGTTGCAGGATATTGATAATATCTATTATGAGACTGAAAACAGAAGGGAATGGTGCAGCAGCAAGGGGAAACCATCCACATGCTTCCTTTTTGCGAGTCAATTTCTACTCGGCCGGCAGCTCTGCGGTTGCTTAAAATGGCAAGTTGAAGGCAGCATATAAGTTAGAAACAAGAAAAGCATTCTTGTGGTTGCGCTGATACAATATTGTCGTGTCATTCTGCAGTGCAGTGGGTGATTGGATCTTCCAACTAAGGTGTGTATGCAGAGTGAGTCATGTATGTTGTAAGTAGAGGATAGAAGAAACCAAAAGAAATAAGACAGCAGTGAAAGACACTGTACGTTTAGCTTAGTAATCCACTATTCTGTTCAACTAGTCAATAGGTTTTTTTTCACAGCAGCAAGAGCATTAACTCCCACTTTTGTATAATCAGCTCCTAATATGTAGGCTATTCTGTGTTATGACAGAATCTGTATATATGTGCTGTGTTGTGCCATCAAGCCTTAACTCCCAATTTTTCTTCTTATGACAGCAAGCATTAACTCCCATTTTTATTTTCTTGTGGCACATTCTAGGGAGACTGATTTGTGAATAGCTCATACAGTAGCTAGTTATGAAATGTCAATATAATAAATGGGAACCCACTATAAATTGTGAAATCCTTTATTGTACTCAATACGTAAAACAGAATGGATTCCCCATCTAACTTCAAATGGAATGACCAAAACTCAATAGTCTTGTTGGAGATTTGTGCTGAAGCAGATTCTAGGGAGACTGAGTTTGAGAGGGGTTCTTATAATTGGCTAACACTTGCTGCTGAATTTTGTAGGAGAAGTGGAACAAATGTTCCACCGGTGAGACTACGCAATAGGTTGTCTTTGCTGAAAAAGGAGTTCGACATTTGGAGAAGAATACTCAGTGCTTCCGGGGCTGCTCGTGACCCCGAGACAGGAGAGGTCATAATCCCGGATTCTTGGTTTGCTAATAACAAGACGGTTAGTTGTTTTTCACTTCCTATAACCTTATGTTCTTCGTATTATATTTCAAACGACATATATGTGCGTGTATAATGTAGGACTTTCCATGTTGTCAAATTTTCCGCCGGAAACAAATGAATGTGAACGTGGAGAAATGGTGTGCGGAAGTGTTTCTTTAGTATCGAAATCGTTAGTTGTTACGCATTTGTTTGTGTCTCATAATCCATGTAGTTGTAGGGCTTTTGCGTGTTGTGAGGTTTGTCAGCTACCCCTTGTGGTTGATAGTTGGTGTTTTCAAAAGGGCATGTAATTAGCCGGGTTGTTAGTACTTATGATGTGTTTGTGGTACTTCGGATGTATTCAAGGTACTTATTATCATGTGTTTGATTTAAATATTTTTAAGTGTTTATAAATATCAAGTGTTTGTATCAATTTCGGTAGTTTTAAATAGCAAACATCTGTAACACATGTTCAATGATACAAGCCGCAAAAAAGTTATGTCTTAACCAATGTTCAATGATACCTTGGTTTTAGTTCGAACAAGCCGCAAAAAAACATATGATGTTCAAAGTACACATGAGATGTTCAACTAGCGCTGTCTTAATCCTAAAACATAATATCATGAGCAACACACAATACAAGCAAAAGAGAAGCAACCAATAGGTATTTGTAGAGACGTCTTGCGGAAAGTGCGTGTTTTGTACCAATGATCTTGCATTGGTCGAGTTCAACTGAAAGACGAATGTTGGACACTTGTAGTGCAGTCTGGTGCTCGATCAAGCGGTTGATTTCTCCATTGCTTTGTTGGCTTGCCTCGTCTGCAAGTCGAATCTGTCGATGAGCTGTGTCAAGGTCATCTTGCACTCTTGCTAGTCGGTCCCTCAGATCACGTGCTATCTCTTGTATAGTTCTCACATCTGGATTGGAAGAATGCTCGTCTATCAACTCGTTATTGGTTATTTCAAGTAAATCCTTCAATGAAAAAGGACAATAGTAAGCATCACATAAGTAATAAATCATATGAAAATGTATTAGTGTTAATGATATTCATAAGTGACACATTCTTGTTTATCTCATAGTTATGCAAAAATAAACTGGGCAAAATTTGAAGTTACTCATATCAGTGCAGTCAAATTTCATTTCAGACAATTGAGTGTTCTTTGGGTTTGAAAGAGAGGGAAACAAGAAAACAAGAAAACAAATATATATATATATACACGATATTCCGGGTCTGTGGATCTACTCGTAGTAGATGAGCTCTCCGAACCCCAACCCCAAGATGCGTAGTAGCCATCAAATACGTGGTCGTTGTTGTCGAAATCCATGTCCTCTGTTGCAAAATATTAAACAGGTGGAGCATATTACAGTTCACAACAATTTTATAAATGCATTACAAAATCTAGCAAGGTTGATTATCATTTTCCTAAACTACTATAATCTATCCAAGTTTAAACTACTGACTGTATCTTTCATTCTCAAGTGGAGCATATTGCAGTTCTAATGTGAAATTTAAAATATTAAGCACATCACATATTATTATTGTGAACTAAATTAAACTCAGAAGCAAGCATCACAAGTGTAAGAAAAATAACTCAGAAGCAAGAATGCCGGAACTGTAAGAAAATAAACTAAGAAAATTAACTCAGAAGGAAGCATAAGCATGTCACAACTGTATATGTAGTTGGGCATATACTAACTCCAGCCAATTGGAAGATACCAATGTCAAAATGCTATGCACAACACATATACTAACTCCAGCCAATTTTAAGAAATTAAACTAAAAAGCAAGCCTAAAATCAACTTTAAAATATTAAGCACATCACATATTATTATTGTGAACTAAATTAAACTCAGAAGCAAGCATCACAAGTGTAAGAAAAATAACTCAGAAGCAAGAATGCCGGAACTGTAAGAAAATAAACTAAGAAAATTAACTCAGAAGGAAGCATAAGCATGTCACAACTGTATATGTAGTTGGGCATATACTAACTCCAGCCAATTGGAAGATACCAATGTCAAAATGCTATGCACAACACATATACTAACTCCAGCCAATTTTAAGAAATTAAACTAAAAAGCAAGCCTAAAATCAACTTTTTAACTACTGTGTAACACCAATGTATGTAAGAACATCGCTTCAGCTGTTAAGACCTTAAGGTATGTGTGTAATGTTCTTCAAACTGCAATTACAAGCAATTCACAAATGTATATGTGTAGTTTCCTCATTTTAAATGATGGGAAATGGTCATTTACAATGAGGATAGAAACACAATAAGAAGAATTGAACAATGGTCATTCACAAATGTATATGTGTAGTTTCTTCAAACTGCAATTACAAGCAATTCAAACAGATGATGCTGCACCCAAGGTCTCAAACAGATAATTCCAACCAAGTACCCATTCGTAATCCTTCTCACTTGTTATTAGACTAATGTATGAGTTCGAATCATGATAAATTCTTGCTGTACAACAATCACACATAAAACCATAGTTGCAAGACAGATTAGAGAATCAACAAAATCTGTTAAAGACAAAACTATTCTGAATGTTAAAAACTAAACACAATCCTATATCAACTGTAAATAATCCATAACACAATCTTGTTTTCCCATTTTCAATGGGAAAACAAAGTGAACAATGAAATTCAATATTCACAGAGATTACTCATGATTCACAGAGAGTACTCGAACAGAAGTGGAACAAATCGAAGAACAAATCGAAGATTACTCATGTTGTCAACACCCAATGGGAACAAACTTATGCAAGTTGTTTTCCCATTCTCAATAAATCCGGAATTCAAGTGAATCTTAAATACTCATGATTAACAGAGAATTCTCGAACAGGGAAAATCATCAATCAGAGTATTAGGGTTCACATACAAAAAATGAGAAACAGGGAAAATCGAAGATTTTAGAGAATCGAAGAGAAGTCATACACGAGAAGAGGACAGAAGATTACCGTCGATTGGCCAAAGAAAACAGGGAAAACGAAGATTCTTCTGCAAACAAGTTTCGTAAGTTGAAGGAAAGATAGGAGGAAGATGAAAGAACGAGAGATAAAAAAAACCCACTCATCAGCGAGAGTATTATCTTCCAGGGGCATTTGGAGAATCGAAATTTTCATCCGCTCCATCAGCTCCCATAAGCTTACCCTGGGGAGCTGATGGAAACCCCAAAAATTTCAGCTATCATCAGCTACCTTCAGCTGCTTAAGCTTCTTTCAGCTGCGCCTCCCAAACACCCCAAAAATTTGCACAGTATAAAGCATCAGCTAGTATAAGCTTCATAAGCTTGCATCAGCTGCCTCCCAAACGGGGCCTATAATAGAATAGTTCATGGATTATATTAAAAAGTAATAGTTCATGGATTATATAGGAATAGTTCAAGGTTTGTAGGATAATAGTGCATAAATTATAACATGGTAGTTCAAATAAATTTTCATTAGTTTCCGTAAAAAAAAAAAAATCGTTTCAGAAAAGAGAAAAAAAAAAAAAAATTTTTTTTTTTTTGGGACACGTGTCGCCCTGCGGTACGGCCGTACGACCGTACCGCAATAAAGGGGCCGTACCTGAACATTTACCTTAAAATCTAATCTAATTTAGTAGAAGTTGTTTTGAAATTTTATTGTTTAAAAATAATGAGATTACCAAGGAAAATATAATTTATATAGAAGTTGTGATCAAGATAGGAGTACGGAAGTCGTAAAGGCACGACGGCGATGAAATTTACAAACGTATAATGGATCCAAAACCCGTGACTGTTACGGGTTCCGGATCCGTGATGATTTTTCTTTGTAAATTCTATCATAAAAAATTGACACTGACAAGGTTTCGGAACCCGTACCGTGCAAGATGCCAGGAAAAAAATCGTTTTTTTGCACGGTTGTGAACCTGTAACCGTGATAGTTATGGATTCCGAATGCACAATGCGTTTGTGAATTTCATCACCGTGTACGGAATATTCCCTAGAAGTAAGACATTTCTAATTTCTTAAATAAAAGCTGTTTAATTATAAAAGGAAATCTAATTTAAATAGAAGTTATTTTATATTATGTGCATCGTAATGGAAGTAAAATGTAATCTAAATAAAAATTTTTTTTTAAAAAAAATAATCGGTGGCTTTAATTCTCAACGCGATACTCGATCCATTTCATCGGTGATAGTTTTTCACACATAAGTTGGGAGAATCCGAGCCTATATAATGTCGACAACATGCCACTTCTATTGTTAGTTAATTTTAAATGAAATCTTATTAGTTTATGTTTTGTACTTTGAACCTAATATACGTGTATACACAGGACTCATGCTCTGCACTGCGATCCAATGCACTTTAACCCAATTGTCTTTCAATGTTTCCTCACTTGCGCTTGTACTTTAACACACAATTGTTGGATGTTTCCTCGCCTGCGCTTGTATGTACGTAACCCTAATCTACGGCCCCGATGCACGTTAACACAAATTGCCCAAAGTAATGCCACAATCATTATTATGTTTGGCCTAAAACTTCTTCGAATCAGCATTGCGTTTGGCCTCAAATATCAAATACCACAAATTAGCCAAAATAATGCCGAAGTCATTATATTAGGGCAATTTCTTCACTTCTTGCATTCAACCAATTTACATAAAACGAACTGGTCAAAGTGTCAAACATGTTAGGAGAGTCATGAAGTCAACTAGTCAAGACTTCAAAGTGTTTATTAAACTTGACCAAATGTGATCCACGTTCATTCTCTCGACTTCAATCTGAGAGTACACGATGAATAAAAAACGAAGCAAAAAATATAGAGTAAATCCCGAAAGATCTCATCTAAGCCACAAATTGTCGGGACATACTTGCACTTTACATACAACCTCTAATAAACAAATCCCCAAACAATCCTCTAGCAGAATAACCAAAACCAAACCACACAATCTAAACACAACATCAAGGTAAAACTAGAAGAGCAATTACCTTGGATTCACCCTAACAGTATTCTTGGGAGCCATCTTCACGAGAATCTCCCGGAGCTCCACGCAACGAGTCCGGTGATACTCGATCCACACACAAAGCTGCCTTATCGCCTCTCGTTTCTCCTCCCCTAAACCCGTCAGTCTCTCGTCCTTCTCCTTAACAGCTTTGTCCAGCTGGCTAACCGCCTTTATAAACTCCACCTTCTCTGCCTTCTCCTTTTCAGCTTTGATTTCCAAAGTTTTGATTAGTTCCTTCATCACACTTCCTTCCTCCTTCACCTTCTCCAGCTCGATAGCTATCTTCTCCTTCTCTAACCTCGTTTCAGCAATCCAACTCTTCACACTTCGAACCTCCTCAGACAATACAAACACTTTCTTTGCTAATCCCCCGTAATCCTCGTCAAATTTCTTCGTGATCACAAGCTCAAGCTCAGCTAGAGAAGTGTCTGCTTGCTCTGAAACAGATTTGATCATGTTGCTATACGCTTCAAGTGTTTGGCTGAGCTCCGTGTATTTCTCTTCGAGCTGGTTATGGCTTGCTTCCTTCTCGATCAGCAGTTGTTCTGTGACCCTTAGCTTCTGATTTGATAGCCTAAGCATTACCTCTAGATTGCGGTTTTTCTCCTCTATTGTCATTAGCTCATCTTTGTCCATCTCGATATCCCTCTTCAGATCTTCAATTGTAGTTTGTAGCTCGATGACTAGTTGGTCGTTGGATTCGTTTCCGCTGCTTAGTTCTTCGGCTTTCCTCTCTGCTGACCGGAGATTCAACTCCAGGTCTACCACTTTGCTTCTCAGTTCCGCGTTTTCAATCTTCAACGAGTCCACTTCTGATTCAAGGCTTTGTGCCTTCTCTTCAAGGCTGTTTTTCTCATCTAGTATACTCTTTTGATCTGCTTCACTGCTTGCAAGCTTCTCGGTCAGGTTTCCTATCTGGGCCAAGTTTTCCGAAACCTCCTGAGACTTCCTCTCAAGCTCGGACTCCATCTCTGACTTCAGTGTTGCCAAGGTCATTAGTTCCTTCTGGAAACTGTTTAACTGATCAAAAAGCTCCTTCATTTGAGTAGATGCGTCGTTATTCTTGTTGATTAGCTGATCCTCCAGTTCACTCTTCTGAGCACGTAGTGTTTCGACTTCTTTCTCCAAGATGTTGAGTTGTGCTGTCAAGGATTCTGTCTTGGACTCGGATTCTTTCTCAATATCCTCAAGTTTCTTCAGGACAATAGAGTGCTCATCTTCTCTTTCTTTCAATGTTGCCTCTAGCTGTGAAACCTGGGCCTTAAACCGCGAGGCAACCTCCCGGGACACTTCAGCCTCTCTTGCTTTGATCTCCAACTGCTCTTCTGTTTCCCTTTTCTTATCGTTTGCCATGTCCAGCTCAAGTCTCAATGTCTTTTCTTGCTCCTCTAATGCCTTCACCTCATTTTTCAGTCCATCAACAATGTCTTTCAGTTCCACCACATTGGCCTCTGCTTCTTCTGCCCGTTTGATGATGCTATCATTTTGTAATTCTCCGTTCTTACTACCATTTCCCTTTGAAGAATGGTCCACCTCGGAGTCTGAGTCCGACGAAGAGCCTGAGAATTTTTCCTTGTCATCTTCAGTTTTACCATGAACTTTCTTCTTTAGTTCTCCAGTAAGGTTATGATAGAGTTCATAAAGTGACTCATATTGTTTGTGGTAATCCTTCACGAGCTCCTCAAGGGACTCTATTTTACCATTGCTTTCATCTTGCTTCTCACCCTTGATTAGGTGGATGATCTTTTCCTTTTTGTCCTCCATGTCTGCAAAATATGCAACATTGAGCAAGCATCCGAAGTATGATAAATTTGTTACTGAGAAAATGCCTGGAAATATGTACCTTTTCTAGTTTCTTTCAGTTTGTCATGTTTATCTTGATCGACATGACTCTCAAAAAAGGACTTTACTTGTTGCCTCCAGTGATGCTTTGTCATCTTGGCTTCCTTTGATTCCAGTTACACTGAAATTAACTTCTGTACGTCACAAGCAAATGAGGAATCGAATTTTGAGCAAGATGACCAAAATCTGTACTATCATATTAAACACTTTGAATTATGATCCATGATTTGCAATTGGATCTAGTGCCCCGTTGACAGCTATTCTCATTTGGATTAAAAAAGCCAAATACCTGCCATTGTGAAGACAGACAGTATTTGATGAAGATTTCTGAAGTTAAAAAATACATTTTCAAATTTCCCTCAACACGAAAAAAAAAGCTCTGGGAGGATAGTGTCATCTTCCCACAAAAGGAGTTGCACCGTAAAACTAGCAATATGTTTCGTGGAAGGTGATTCCAAGTCTTCCTGCTATAACTCGCTAAATAAATATACCTGCCACTTTTGTTCCTCAATAATTTCAAAATAGCTTAGATCTATCCCTACCATTATCTCCACCGTTACCTTTACCATCGCCATCCTCAACCCTACCAACCTTAAATAAGTGATGGAACCATTGGCAAGTAGATTACAACCTGAAATACGGTACATATTTTCATTCACATTTAGCTATCCTCGCTCTAAATCATACCCAAACTTCATAATTAGCACTCAAGTTATATTTTCACATACCCCTACAAATTTGTAAGATTTAAGATTGCTACTTCTTACATAATAAGTTTAGAGCCTTCAATATTCACTAGAACTCAAATTTACAGAATTTCTTTAACTTAAATATATTTCGTCCTTAATAAATTGTACTTATCCCCTCCTCAGCAAAGACATTACACATTCTTACAATAAAGAGTTCCAACTTCCAACATTAGTTGAATGTATGGACTGGAAATGAATAAAAACAAAAGCAAGTAGACATCAATGACGTTATCAATTCTCGCATGAATACTGAAGTTTGTTTTCTACAACCAAGGCATCACCTTATAGACGTAAGTTTTACACAAACTAAAAAATAATATTTCTAGACTGTTGAAACACTATTTGGTTCTTCCGGAGAAAGACGGAGGTTTTCAAATTGGCAGGTGGACTAGGGTGACAGCATTCTTGTGAATCCAATGAAGGAAGCTTAATATTTTATTAAAGCCACTAGTCAAACTCGACCATTTCATGAAGTTTTTGCCTTCTGTTTTACTCTAATATGCACTGCAGCTTTTATATAAAAATAAAACTTTTTACAAGCATCTAGATCATATTCTCAACCCTTCTATTCCCATTTTACATGAAAAAATAGAGAAAATTATTTTCTGGCAATTATTTTCCACCAAAAACTACACAGCTGGAGTGCATATTAGAGTAAAACAGCTGGATTGGTCAACATCCGCGCTGTTACTAGACCATCATGTCAATATAATTAACATGCGCCAAATTTGTTCTTCCTTCAAATGTGCTTCAACTTCGGAATCGTCTCCCCAGTAACAATCAGATAAAGAAAATTCAATTGCTCCCATCATTACCTCAAATTCTTCGGTTTGACATCAACAGCCTTGAGACAGTTGTTTAAAAGCGTAAGAATAAACCGAAAAAAAACCAAAATTAGAAGAAGGATGGATGTTTTAAATCTAAACAGGAAGACGAACTTAGATCCTTGAAGCTTCGAGAGAATTTTTCATAGAATAAATTCATGAAATTTCATCTCCTAGAGGTTCGGGATTATGTACCTAACCTAATTGACCATCTCTACTTCACTTAATAGAGTCAAAAGTGAAGAAAACGGGAGCACTTTTCGCAAGTCTAATCGGAATTCCATCGTCTTCGAAAGAAGAAAATACAAACAAAAATCCAAATATTCAACCAAACAACGGAAGAGCAAGCAGCAGCACAGCTGATGATTCCGATAACTCTATATTGAAGCAATTAGGCTGAAATGAACCTCATAACATAACGATTTACCTGAAAGTTGAAGCACGTCTTCGTTTGGATCACTGCGAAAGCGAAGAAAGAGGTTCAACTGATCAACAAAAGAAGAACAGCCGAATCTACAAAATCAACTCTAAATAACTCGATTATGAAGCGATTAAGCTTAAAACCTCACAACACAAAACGAATTACCTGAAAATTGAAGCGCATCTTCGTGTGGATCACTGCGAAGACGCAAAGAAAGTACACCTCACAGCTTCAACTAACTACAGAGTATAGGGAGATGCCGAAGAAAAGAGAGATTTAGGATTGAAATTGGATTAGTTTAATAGCAAAATTGAAAGGGCATTTGTCTGATTTGCAACTTAACCTAAAAAATGTTTTATATTTCCTTTTTTAAAATAAATTATTTCGACAGACAGCGTGACTGGTAGCGCATTGGCAGCTTCAATTTTCAGGGTCTGGATATGAGAAAGCTTTTCTTTGTACTAATTGCCCTAGAATTTCGGGTTTATTACAGGACTACCACTGGTCAAAGCTTTCCCACTTTTTCCTTTTCCTTCTGAAGGGTCGCTTTGCCTCCTTGGAGTCCTTGGGTCCATTCCATAATTTACATTTATTTCTATTAAAACATCATTAATATATATTATATGTATGTGGTCAAGCTCACATAAAAAGGTTTTTATGGAAAATAAAAAAAATTAAACTATTTACATATTAGTTTATGTTGTAAAATACTCCCTCTGATAAATAATAAGTGTCGTTTTAGCCTTAACACAATTTTTAGAAAAAATATTAAATAACATAGATTTTGTAAAGTTTTTCTAAATTTTATCACTTATTTAATATTCAACCTTTTTTTAAACCAATAAGAAAAATTTTAGAATTAAAATTAATAATTTACACCAATTTTTAAGAACATTTCTTATAATTATTATTCATTTATTGGCCTAGAAAATTTAAAACGACAGATAATTGTAATAAAATTTCTAATGCTAAAACGACACTTATTTTTTATCGGAGGGAGTATTTATTATCAAAGAAAATTCAATGTAATTGGTGTATATAACTCTTTCTGCAATTTTTTTAGAAATACACCAATCTAAAATTTTAAACTACTTTAGAATGCTTATTTTTGAAAAACATAACATTATTAATACTTGAAACACGATATACGTATATTTAGAGTTTTTTTTTTTACTTTATGGATTTTTTTATTTATAATGATCATAAAAAAAACACCTCAATTTTTAATCAATGTATTTAAGTTTTTTACAAGAAAACTTCTATTTTTTCTTGTCTTAATTAAAATATAATAATAATAATATCATTTTTTTTAAAATCATACCGATAACAAAAAAACTATTTTATAAAGTTGATTTTTTTTTTAAAATTTAAAGATTTTCTGGAGCAAAGGAAGAAAACCAACGGAAACAAAGAGGGCAAATTTCATTTGATGCAATTTTGTGTATTTGTTGAAGAATTTTTTGCTGGCTGATTTCCTTGATGACTTTTTTAACTTTTGGATTTATTTTGATGTAATTTTGCTTTTTTTTTATTGAACCGTCTGCCATTTTTTTCGGCCTTTCGACCTACCAGGCGGAGCGACAGCCACGTCTAATGGTTTCGAACCTCTTACCATATATTTTTAAAAAAAACCCAAAATTTATGAAAGATTTTGCAAATATAATCTGAAAATGATTTTATGTATAATCATGCAGATACATCTTCTACCCTCCTTTGATACATCAAAGAAACAGAGCATGCATATAAACACGCATAACTTCATCATACATATACATCACTGTTTTTTTTCCCTCTAGAGCAACCAAACAAATTAACAACAAAACAAAAGTAATTAAAAAACCGATTTAGAAAGTAATTATCTAACACTAAGCTCTACTTCTCTCTTTATCGTTCACATATAGCAACTTAGCAAGCTGATCACAACGGTTCTTATGATACTCAACTGTATTACACAACTGCCTTATAGCATCCTTCTTCTCATCTACAAGCTCAAAGATTGCCTCTTCCTTCTCCACCGCCGCTTTCTCGAGTGCATCGACTCTCCTTTGAAGCTCATTCACTTTCCTTCTCAATCTCCAATGCTCTCCTTTCTCCTTGTTAATCTTCTCTTCAAGCTTCCTAATCTCTTCCTTCTCCTTATACCGATTCTTCATAGCAACTATCTCATCCGCCATTGAAGTTATTCTACGTGCGAAATCCGCCTCCTTCTCTCCGAATCTATTGAAAGAAGTCTCCAATCCGGCTAATGTCCCGTCCGTTGAGTTAAAGAACTTCGATATCCTTCCTTTACTTGTCGCGATCATCCTTGAGTATGCTTGTACTTTCTTGTCCAAACCCGAATGCTCCCTTTGGCATTTCTCTTTGATCTTTCTACACGTTTCCTTGTTTTCGGTTTGGAATTGTTCCGCAACTCGAATACGTTGCTTCATTATGCTTATGTTCATCTCGAAGCTCTTCTTGAACTCGCCTCCTAACTCATCCATCTTCCTCTCGACCGCTTGTAGTAGTCGCGCCTTCGCTTGAAGGCTATCTCCTTGAAGACTCTTGATAGTTTGTTCTTGCTTTGCTATCTTGTTTGTCAACTCGGCTTTCGATTTCTCTACAAGAGTCAACTTTTTGTTAAGGTCGGTGAGTAGCTCCTCCTTCTGAATTACCAGATCTTCAAGCTCTAGAAGCTTTTCCTTAAAAGCCTTGTTATCCTCAACTTGTGTTTCTAGCTTTAAGATCTTCTCCTCGAGAGTCTCCTTATCGGAACCCAATCGTTTGTTTTCGAGAATCGAATTCTCTACTTCTCCATCATGATCATTCTTCATAGTTGTCACCATTTCCTCCAATTTACTCACTTTTCCTACAAGACTATCAACTTCATCCTTGAGTAAACCATTCTCTTGAACTTTACTCATTACTTGTTCTTCCAAGCTCTTGATTGTCACTAGTCCGTCTTCCGACGCCTTCGTAAGACTCGGAATAAGGGCTTCGACTTCTTCGAGTCGTTTCTTCTCATTGTTTAAGCTCTCAACTTGAGCCTCTAGATCCTTTATCAACACCATTGCTTCCTTATTCCTAGCCTGTAGAGTTTCAACATTTTCTGAAAGCTCGTTTTCGTTCTCGATTAGCTCTTCCTTTAGTTGCCTCGTTTCTTCCTCGACGAGTTGTAGAGTCTTCTCGGTTTCTTGTATTGTGCTCAAGGCTTCCATTTGGATGAGTCTAAGCTACTGGTCAGCTGTGTAAAGCTTCTCTTGTACTGTGTTGTCTTTATATTCTTGCTAATTGCTGTCAAAGATCATCCATGAATTCCAACTGCTTCAAGAATTCCCTTCTTTATTCTTACAAATTATGATTTGAAGGGGATCTTCAACAAGAGTAGAGCCTTTAGTATGTACTTCTGAATCTCTATAACCAAGACAAAACAAAACTCTTTGTCAGTTTAAATGCAACAGACAAGATCTATAACATGACAATTCAAGATGGTGAGCAAAAGTATCCGATTCGACCGATCCGATCCGATCCAATAATTTTCGGGTAATCGACCTTTTATAAAATAATCAGATTCATCATGTTTCATATGTCTAAAACCGAAGGTCATATGTTAAGCCCGTCCACCCATAATCTCAATGAAACTTGTGAAATAGATATGGGTACGAAATCAAAACCGCCGGTTTAGGTTTCGGAACCTACGAAACCGGCCATAGCTCAAACCGACCGTTTATAAAAAAAACCTAATAATAAAATAAAATGGGAAACTGGACCAAACCGGCGGTTAACCGACCGTTTGAAGACCAAATCGGCCACTTGGGTCCATCTTTTAAAAAAAATAAACCAAATCGGCCAAATCCAAACCTAAACCGGTAACCCACGGCTTAGTCAAATCGACAAAAACCTCCGGTTTGGTCAAACCGTCGGTTCGACGGTTTAGCCCAAACCAGACCCATGGACGGAAACACAAATCCTTACCCCAAAGGTCATGTGTTAAGCCCGAGACTAACGCATAATCTCTATGAAACTCGTAATCAGAAATAGACAGAAACACAAATCTTTACGTAAAATTATGATGTTTCTCCATTTGCAGCATAGGATATGATAAAACAATCCTAATTTTCAATTATGAACGCAAGACAAGATCTGGATGACTGGATGAATATGATCAGAAATGAATGGCATGTGTAAATCAAATTCCCCAAGAATACATGTATTCATACAAGAACGAAGAGAAATCATAACAAAAATTGAAGGGATTGGGATGGATTGAGTTTGGAAATTACCTATCAAATTTGAATCTCCTCTGAAAAACGCAACAAATTCTGAAGCCGATGTGGGAAGAGGAGATTCCGAAATTTTTGAACGAAGAAAAAATGTAGAGAGGAAGAAACAAAGATAACGAAAGGAAAACTCGAAAATGTCGGCTTCCTTTGGCGCAAACACATCACAAATTTACATCGCAGATTTTTATTTCTACCAGGAAAAAAAACATAACTTTTATATATTTTTTATCATCTAAATTCTTCTAATTATTTCAGAATATATTTATTTACTTGTTATTTAAAATTTGATGTTTATAAAGAGTTTCAACATTTAATTGGAAGTATATTTTGACTCGTCTATTTATTTACTTGTTATTTAACCCGTTGGTGGAGAGAATGACCTTGAGACTTGCGGGGTGGAAAGCGAACAAATTGAGTTTGGCGAGTAGGACTACACTTGTTAAATCGGTGCTCTCTGCTATGCCCAAATATTACATGAGTACTATCGTCCTTTCGGTGAGCATCACTTCTAAGATTGATCAAATTTTTAGGAACTTTATTTGGGGAGTACTTCGACAGGAAGGAAGACTCACCTTCTGGGTTGGGAGAAGTTGTGTCAACCTTTGGATCAGGGAGCTGGGCTTACGTCTTGCAGTTGATGTAAACTTGGCAACTGTTAGTAAGATCGGGTGGCAACTGTTACTAAGATTGGGTCTCGTATTATACTTCATAAATACAAGATTGGTCATCTGGACTGGCCTAACCATTTACGGTGCAGAAGCTGCGACTCGTATGTCTGGAAAGGCATCACCAAAGGCTACAATCAAGTAGTCAAACCTAATCTAGGTTGGAGTGTGAATGATGGTCGAAGTGCCAGATTCTGGAGTGATTCGTGGGTGACTGAGAAGCCATTGAGACTTTTGTGTCAGATGGCTCTCTCTAAAGCGGAGCTGGAGCTTGAAGGTTCGCGATCTTTTGCAGGAGGAGGGTAGGTGGGATTGGAACTATCTTTGCAGTAGGTTGGATAACACAAGCATGCTTAAAGTTATCGCAATGAATATTGGTGAGGGGATGGGACCGGACAAAATCAGGTGGTTATTAACGAAGGATGAGCTTTTCTCGATTGGGTCGGCTTACTCGGTTCTCATGAATGGTAGGCCTCGTGTGCTCGTGAGAGAAAGCGTTTATAAGTTGATCTAGAGCCTTCGTGCGCAAGAACGGATTCGATATTGGATGTGGCAGGTTGCCTGGGGGATACCCCTTACGAACCATGAACAGATGAGATGGCATATGGCGTCTGATGCCTCATGCCTTGCGTGCCCGAGCAAAGATGAAGCATAATACCGGTGTGGATGTAGATGGTGCCAGACTATCTTCAGATCTCTTTCTTCAGCCTTGATTGGGAGTCATGTCTTTTTGAAAACCTCAATACGGGGAAGGTTCAAGCAATCCAGCGATCTTGGCTTGAGGTGTTTGCAGTTACCTTGTGGTGGTTATGGAAATGGTGGAATGCCAGGACGTTCCAGGATGGGTATATTGCAAAGGATAAAGTTACGTGGATTAACCGCCTATGATGAATATATGGCAGCGTGCAAAGGCAACCTGGAGAAGCAGATGGTAAACAAGACTGAGAGGTTAATTCAATGGAATCGGCCTAGGCAAAACTAGGCTAAACTTAACTCAGACGGAGCGTCGAGGGGCTGGCTTCGGCTGGAGCTATTGTTCGGGATGAGCATGGAGAATGGCTTGCTGGGGTGGTCGTGAACATTGGGGCTGCGTTGGCGCCGGCGGCGGAGCTTTGGGGAGTGTTGGAAGGGTTGAGTCTTGCGTGAGATCTTGGGCACCGGAGGGTCGAGGTCGAGTTAGACTCGCTTTTTGGTTGTTGGGTTGATCGAGAAAGGGGTGAGTAGTGCTCATCCGCTTTCTAGCCTAGTGGCTCGCTGCCAAGGCTTCATTATCCGAGACTGGTTACTCAGTTTCAAGCATGTCTTCAGGGAAGGAAATAGGGTAGCGGATGCTATGACTAATCTAGCCTTTTCCTTTGATTTATGGGTTCACCGATTGTTGGTTGCCCCTCCTTCTATTCGTAATTTGATTCTTGAGGATATTAGGGGAGTCTTTCTTCCTCGTAAGACCCGTTTGTAATTCCACGTTTTTTCATTCAATAAAACCCTAAGGTGGAGAGTCACGCTCTCTTTTACCATAAAAAAAAAGTGTATGAAGAGGAAAATTGTTTAAATAACTAAAAGGAAGTTGTGCAAACGGCATATATAATACAAATTGTCTAAAACTTTTTATATTACATTGATCGTAATGGTTATAAGTATATTATCATATACCAAAATACTTAGTTTATCAACCACAAATTTATTGAGCAAATCTCAGCCAAACCAGACCGGGTTTTATTATTAATTCATTTATTTGTACATATGTATGGATAAATAACAATTAACAACCAACTTCTTCTCTTATTACACACATTATTCAATAGATTCTTCCATTCTTCTTTGCTTAATCAAACCCTGCAAAATAGGCAAATGCTTAAAACATCAGTTTTACTTTTCAAGAAATAAAATAAATGATGAATTGATAATTAAACTTAATTAGTGGTGATGGACACTATTTATAATTCCAATTTTCTTCACTTGATCAAACTCATACTCACATATATCAATAAATATATATATATATATATATATACTTTTATATGTTATCTAAATAAAAAATTTGATCAAATCCATCATACCAAACTAATTAGAAACTCTCGTCAAATTATTTATATAGACAAATATATTGACAAAATCTCAATGACAATCACTAAAATATATTCAAATCAAACTATACATTTTTACTTTTTATTTGTATTTTAAGAATGTTTAAAAATTTTGATTTTTTAAAAATAAGTGCAAAAAAACATTAACATGTCTTTCAAAATTATAATTCTTAATGCATATACTTTGTATACAAATATAGAAGTCAATATATAGAAAGAGATTTAGGTACCTTGAACAATTCATATTTTTGGTAATAGGAGGCAACCGATAATGCACTCCACACTTGTTAGGAAGATTAGGAATGAGGCTAAAATCAGAAATACCAACCACAGGTGCATATGATATGAGGCATTGACATATCGCGACCCGATTAACCTTATCACCCACGTAATGACTTAGGTGATGCGTGCCCTTACAACAATCGTTTGACGGGGTTGGTTCAGTGCGGTTGATATAGTTCAAGCACGGTAGCACATCTTGAAGGATGTTTGTACACTCAAGCGCCCCTAGAACTTGACTAGAGAGCATGAAGAACATTCCGAAACATATGAGAGCGCGATCCATGCCCGATTGATATTAGATTTAATTTGATAGAGAAAAGGTTTGCAATAAAGATTTTTAATTGCTAGAAGATAAGAAGTGTACAACATAAGTTGTGGATGATGATTCTATTTATAGCCTATGTGGTTTGGTTGCTCTAGCAAGGTGTAGTTGTAGTACACAAGTTAATTGCTAGCTTGATTTCTTGCCGATCAAAAGCATGCATGCAACTTCCATGTTTTCTTATATTATGCTTAATCAACGAGGAATTTTGGATTGTATATATCTTAATTTATTTAAATATGAATAAAATCTATTTAATTTTCATTTAAAATGAAAGCAAAAAATTTAATATTTAAAAATGATGCTTCAACTTAAATTGTAATTGATTATTGTTTAAAATTGATAAATCTCTCCCTATATATCACTTTCTCTGAATCACTATAGATTTATCAAGATACAAAATTGGAAATTTTTGGATGAAACAAATGTACGAGCAGAATATGTTCGTACTTGCAATGTTATGATCGTTCAAGAGAGAACAAATCTAGTGGAAGCAAAACTCAAGCAAAAAAACACACAAGAGTTTAATGAGATTCGGATCAAGTCCTACTCCTCGGGACCTCAAGATTGGAGACCCAAATCCACTAAACATAAGCAAAATTACAAAGGCAAATGTTTCTCAGGCTTTACACAAATTGCAATCAGAAAGACAAGTAAAAGAGCTAAAGAACCCCCCCCCC
>BSUD01000001.1:166033447-166058309 GCA_033239045.1 Fagopyrum esculentum
ACCCCCCCCCCCCCCCCCGGCTGTGGAAGAATCTGCACAGCAGAAGCACAAAGCTGTGAGAAAAACGAGAAGATCTCGATCGACTTCCTTCAACGAACACTAAGAGAAAGAACTCAAGTTGTCTTCAACCTCCACCGTAACACGAACTGTACAAGGCTTTCAAGACGAAAACCTAGAAGAGCTAAGGTTTTCTCTTTGTTGTTTCTTGGAGCATGAGGCACCAAGTGGTGAAGTAAAGTTGCATTCTGTAAGACTGCACAGTCATAGGGTTTCTTCAGCTCTTATACTCAAGGTGGGCCTTCATCACATGACTCATGAAATATTCAGTTTGGGCCTTAGCTTGTGACAGAAGAGTTTGATCCTAGCTCAATACCTCCAAGTCCGGCTTCCATCTTCAAGCTTCAGCTAAGATGACCCCTTGTCATTATTCATCATATTACAACCTATGTAAAGCCTTTTAGTAATCTATCCCTAAGTATATGAGCTTAGAGAATTACATCAACAATTGCCCTCATAATTCGCTAAGTTATTACAACCAACAATGTCATAAAGACATTAATATGTAAGTTGAATTTGAGCACCTCCATCTGTCATCAGCCCAATCTTCAGGCTAAGTGATTTATTCAACATGGAAAAACTTTCTGCAAAACAAAATTTGTCAGTAGTAACTATTTTTGTACCAAAATCTGTAAGATTTTTACTCCCTTCTATCTTTTTCACCTCAACCTGTTTTTGAGCGACCATTCTCCTTATGAAATGATGTCTCACATCAATGCTTAGTTCTTTCATGGTAGACAGGATCCTTACAAAGGTATAAGGCACTTTGGCTATCCATGTGTATTACACTTTTATAACCAATGCTCTCAATTTCCTATAATATGTTTTGTAACCAAATGGCTTATTTACAAGCCTCTATTGCAGCAATATACTCTGCCTCTGTAGAGGACAAAGCAACTATAGAGTGTTGTTGAGATTTCCACGAGATACAATTTCCACACCAGGTAAACACATAAGAAGTAGTAGACTTCCTATTATCCTTATTACTTGCATAGTCAGAATCAACATAACCACACAAATCATTAGAAGGATTGTGTTGCTTATAAACCAAACCAAAATCAGAAGAACCAGACAGGTATTTAAACAGGAATTTCATGGCACCCCAATGTTTCTCACCTGGCTCAGACATAAATCTACTAAGCACACTTATAGCAAAGGCTAGATCTGGCCTCATGCATATCATATAGTACATGAGAGAGCCAACAACAACATTATAAGGGACCTTTCTTTTCTTTTTTTTGAGGGGATATAAGGGACCTTTCTTATCCTATTTATCTCATCAAAACGTCTAGCATGCTTGCACTTAGACAAATCAAGATGTCCTCCTAAGGGTATGTTATTAGGTTTCGCATCTTTAACATTGAATCTATTTAGCACTTTAGCTATATAGTCAGATTAAGACAAAGTTATCATGCACAACTTTTTATTTCTAGTAAGTTTAATCCCTAGGATCTTTTGAGTTGGCCCTAAATATTTCATATCAAAGTGAGTTTTCAGATAAGTTTTTAGACCATGTATCTTATTCATGGATTTACAGATCAACAACAGATCATCAACATACAATAGAACATATAGAACATCCTTTTTAACATCTTTGAAATATAGACAAGAGTCTTATTCACTTTTAGTGAAGCCCAAATTAATCATGCAATTATCAAACATGATATTGCACTGCCTAGGTGATTGTTTAAGATCATAAATGGATTTCTTCAACAAACATGCATGATCGGGTTTATTTTTATCTACAAAACTCTTAGGTTGACTCATGTAAATAGTTTCATTTAAGTCTCCATGAAGGAAAGCAGTCTTAACATCCATTTGTTCCATTTCTAAGTCATGACCAACAGTTAGAGCTAGCAACAATCTTAAAGTCTTATACATGACAACAGGGGCAAAAATCTCATTATAGTCTTCACCCTCTCTTTGGGTGAATCCCTTGGCTATAAGTCTAGCTTTATACCTAAGGTCTTGTTTCTTAACACCTTATTTTATCTTATGAATCCATTTGCACTGAATCTGTCTAGCATTTTTGGGTTTAGGAACTAACAACCAAGTTTATTCAAATGCATGGAATCAATTTCTTCTTTCATAGAATTAACCCACTATTTAGCATGCATACATTTAAGAGCTTGTTCATAAGTGTCAAGAGTGTAAGAATTTACAGCAGCAGCAACCAAGAAAGCAAAGTCAACAATATTCACAAATTCAGCAACATTCATATATTTTGAATTTGGCATGCTTATTCTGGGGGTTTTATCTCTAGATAACCTATAGTTAACTAGATCATGTTGCTCAGGTATGGGGACAGTAAAGTAATCAGTCTCAGGAGTTTCAACATCCAAGTCATTTTTAGTTTCTAAAGTATTTTCATACTCAGCAGGCATGTCAGAACCAGAAATTATACCTTCCCCTCCTAATTGTTGCATTTGTGATTGTTGGTTACTGCTTTCTGCAGCTCCAATCGTCTAAGACCCATCAATATCATCACTTGAGTCTGCATTTGGAGTTGTTGGGAGTGACTCATCTCAACCTCTTCCTCTTATTCCTCCATGTTCGTGGGAGGTATATAGAAATGTGTTGACTCAGTTCTTGTATCATCATGGTACCTGTAAGACTCTTCAATAGGAGTATTAGTTTTATTTTTAAAATAGAAATCTTTTTCCTTAAGATTACATCTCTACTAATGGTGACTTTATATCCTCTAGGTTGAATAAGCAGAAGTTTATACCCTTTGATGCCTTCAGGATATCCAAGCATGACACACTTTTGAGACCTTGGTTGCAACTTACCTACACTTTGATGTGCAAAGGCAATGCATCCAAAAGGTCACAAGTGGGCAATGTTGGATACCTTTTCTGACCACATTTCTTGAGGAGTTTTGAAATTTATAGCAAAAAAGGGACTTCTATTGATCAAATAGGAAGTTGTAATGACAGCTTCTCCCCATAAAATGTTTCATACCTGCAGAGATTAACATGCATCTATCTTATTCAAGTAAAGTTATGTTCATCCTTTCAGCAATAACATTCTGTTGTGGTGTGCCAGGCATAGTTAGGTTCCTTTTAATACCATTTTGTTGACAATAAGTATTAAACTCGTTATTACAAAATTCAAGACCATTGTCAGTTCTTAGGCATTTTAGTTTAAAACCAGATTCTCCTTCAACTTTAGTTTTCCAATTTTTAAAGGAACTAAAGGCTTCATCTTTAGTTCTTTAAGATCTTTCCAGACTTCTCTTGTGTGATGGTTAATAAAAGAGATGAACTATCTTTTCTTTCCAATAGTTTCAATTTGGGATGGACCCCACAAGTCAGAGTGAACAAATTCAAGAATATTTTTGGCAACAAAAGAAGAAGGTTTAAAAGTAGATCTAGTATGCTTCCCTGAGATGCAGTCATCACACTTTTCAAGATTAAGAGGTTTTTGACTAAGTATGCCCTTTTTGAACAATTTAGAAAGACCATTTATGCCTATATGACCTAACCTATCATGCCACAACTTAGTTTCAGTGGTACTCATAAGCATGGAAGATAGAACATTACATTCAGCAAAAGCATGCACATGATATAAGCCATCCTTTTTAGTACTTTTAAGAATAATTTTTCCATTTCTAGAGATGTTTCTAACACCATGGTGAGTATGCATATGACAGTTCATATCATAAAAACACTTTCAGATTACAAGTTTCTCCTTAGGCCAGATACCCACTTGACATTCTGAAGACGCCTAACTACCCCATCATGCATTTTTAAAGGAATAATACCTGTGCCTTTTATAGCTAGAGAAGCATGATCCCCCAACATGACATCCCCAGCATTACACAATTTAATAGTGTTAAACCACTCCTTATGGGGAGTGACATGCATAGTGCATTCAGAATCTAAAATCCAAGCATCATGGTCAGTGGTGTAACACACAACTAAAAGCTCAAGAGGATAATCATGACAAGACTCAACGTTTGCAGATTCATGATTTTTAGCCTTTTCATCCCTTTTTCTTTTATAACAGTCCTTGCTATAGTGTTTAGGCTTACCACAGTAATGACAAGTTATATTAGATTTATCAATAGGTTTTTGGCCATTATCTTTATGAGAATCATCTTTATTTAAATCCTTTTTGAAATTATTCTTGCAGTTGTTGTTACTCTTCTTATTATTCATATATTTCCCTTTTGTCATCAAAACATTTGTCTTAGAGTCTTGTTTGTTCTTAAAAACCTTCAGGACATCATTCTTTTGAATAACATTTTCCATGACCTTTTTAACAGTTAAAGAACTTTCACTACTATATTGAACAACATCCTTAAACGTGTCAAATTGTGAGGGAAGAGAATTTAGAAGAATAACAACTTGGTGAGTGTCATCGACCTTTTTATCACATCTTTCTAGGTCTTGAGTGAGTTTAAGGAATTTATCAAGGTTGTCTTTCAAAGCAAGATTAGTACTACATTGCAAAATCAGTACTAACATCAAAGACACAAATCTTGCTATTAGATTCAGACGTATCTAAAGGTACTAGCAAGACATATAGACCACAAATGAAATACCAAAGATCAAAGCTAAGAAAGAAACGTTTTCAAGCTTTGATACCAATTTGTTATGATCGTTCAAGAGAGAACAAATCTAGCGGAAGCAAAACTCAAGCAAAAAATCACACAAGACTTTAACGAGGTTCGGATCAAGTCCTACTCCTCGGGGCCTCAAGATTAGAGACCCAAATCCACTAAACATAAGCAAAATTACAAAGGCAAATGTTTCTCAGGCTTTACACAAGTTGCAATCAGAAAGACGAGTAAAAGAGCTAAAGAAAACCCTCCTTTGGATGTGGAAGAATCTGCACAGCAGAAGCACAAAGCTGTGAGAAAAACGAGAAGATCTCGATCGACTTCCTTCAACGAACACTAAGAGAGAGAATTCAAGTTGTCTTCAACCTCCACCGTAACAGGAACTGCACAAGGCTCTCAAGACGAAAACTTAGAAGAGCTAAGGTTTTCTCTTTGTTGTTTCTTGGAGCATGAGGCACAAAGTGGTGAAGTAAAACCGCGATCTTTAAGACTGCAGTGTCATAGGGTTTCTTTAGCTCTTATACTCAGGTGGGCCTTCATCACATGACTCGTGAAATATTCAGTTTGGGCCTAAGCCTGTGACGGAAGAATTTGAGCCCAATAAGCTCAATACCTCAAAGTCTGGCTTCCAGCTTCAAGCTTCGGCTAAGATAACCCCTTGTCATTATTCATCATTTACAACCTATGTAAATCATTTTAGTATTCTATCCCCAAGTATATGAACTTAGAGAATTACATCAACATGCAAGTATCGGCATGTTTGCAAGGGATTGATGTGTTCACTTGTAATGTTGTGATTGATGGTTCTGATTATAATTGGGGGTATTACGGACGTGCCTATGGATTTCGTAAACGCACAAAGGTTACGGAATCCGTAACGATCACGAGTTCCGTAACCGTAAATTTTTTTATTTTATTTTCTCTGACATCACAGTTACGGATTGCGTAACCGTGACGGTGTCAGATTTTTTTTTTGTTAGAATTCACATAGAACATTATCATGGATCCGGAACCCGTAATCGTGATGATTTTCTTCATCTTTTAAATTTTCGTTGGGTTAGAATTCATAAAGAAAAACATTACGATTACGGGATTCATAACCGCCGTACATTTGTGAATTTCATTGCCGTACATTTACAACTTCGGTATAATAATCACATGTCAAGCTTTATGAATAAATTACTTTGTGATTTTGCAAAGAAAAGTACTCGCATTCGCATGAACACAAACAAAAAACACCGTGGACCAAGAAAAGGAAAACGGCGTCGTGCAGGTAAGATGCAGTGCCACGTGAATAGGTGATGGTTTGCAGGTGCTCAATGGTTGCTGGTTGCAAATTGCAACGGTGGGATAAGATATTGCCTCAACCTTGATTTCTTGTGACGTGGAGCGTCCCTCACCACACCCCGTTACCCACTTGCCCAACCAGCTGCCCGTTTTCCCTCTTTAATGTGAACTTTTCAGAATTTCATTTAGTATCCCTCAACTTTCACTAATTTTTCTTCATACACAATATTTCTTAAGAGTAAGTAAAAAATCACACTTAATTGTAAGTTGAGGATAGACTAATTTATTATCTTATTCAATACTTCACCTCAAAAAATTGCGAGGAAAATACAAAAAAATATTAATTATTTAATTTACTGTGTCTAACAATGTATTCTTAGACTATGTAACGATATTCCTAATTTTTTATAGTTTTCGATGAAGTTTTACATTTTAAATTTTTTATTTAATGTTTAATTACAAGCTTTTGTCAGAGTTTATTAAAGAGGTTTTATGAGTTTTTTTTTTAAAAATTGATCCATAACATTTTTTTGTTATATATAGATTTTCGGTTTTTTTTATTTATAAATTTAGACAATTTTATTATTATTATTATTATTATTATTATTATTATTATGTCATGAGATATATGTTTTTATTTTAGGAGTCATGAGATATATGTTAGATTTATATAATATGTACTTTTAGATAATTTCATCTCAAAATTATTTTTATTTTTAGATTTCATGTTTTACAAAATTCTAAAGAAAACACTCAAACAACTTTTTAATAAGTAAAAACTAACCAAAAAAATTTAGGGCCCGTTTGGTTCCAACTCCGAAAAAGAAAACAAAATGAAAACGAATTTGTTCATAAAATCATTCCTTGTGGTTTCGTGTAAGATGCACTTGTTTCTCCCACATTTTGTTTTTCTAGGGTATCAAAAGTAATCAAATTCTACTCCAACTACTTCAAATCACAAGGAATGATTCTAAAAACTTTCATGAATAATGTTAAACGTATGAACTAAATTCATTTGCATTCCGTTTCTGATTTCGGAGTTAAAACCAAACGGGCCCTTAAACTATCTAAAAATCTTATTAGCCTTACCCATCTTGGATAAAGTGTCACAAAGTAAAATTATAGGAATATTTGGGTGGAAAATAGAATAGATAACAAATTGAAGGACCCTAACACAATTTCTCTATTTTAGCTAAAATGATCCTCGATCGGTCGCCTCGAGTAATTTTCGGAATTATGGGACAAGGTGAAATGAAAAAGGTGTTAGAAAACAATATATTAATCCAATGGATAATGTTCTTTAACATACAGTTTAAATAATGCGAATAGAATAATCCTTCGTACGGATTAGATAGGAAAAAAAAAATCTAATATACTATATGGAACTTACAAAGCGTAGTTGTAATATATATTATTTTAGATTTCTGTTGATAATAACTACAATCAATTTTAACACATACATCCGTAATTAACGAGTAAAAATTAGTATCTTGGTCATATAAAAAAAGGTTTAGAAAACTTTTTTTTTTTTAAACTGGCTTGTAAAAATATACTACCTTAATTATAGTAATTGAATATTAGAGATCTATTTAATATTTTGTTAAAAATATTTTTTTTATTAGATATTATATTTTTAGTTTTAGTTTTACTTGTGGTGGCTATAATTTATTACTTATAACAATATATAAAACCTTCGATATAATATGTTACAAAATCTTTGGAAGGTAATGACTTGTATGTAGTTTAACAAGTTTTTTAATCCGGATAATGATATTATCTTTAATTTTAAGTTTACATATTTAAATTTTACAACTCTAAGGAGTTTGCCTGATTTATAATCGAAAAAGTTATATACACAACCTAAATTTTATTAGAGGATTAATTAAAAACTTTACATTATGATGTCTTGTATGAATAAAAAAGGAGCTGATGTCTAATTTTAAAAAATATAACTTTTGGGTACAAGTGCTATACAATTTTCTTCGGTAATAAGTAAATTGAAAATCGTGTAAATAAAATCTATTTTTTACGAACTCAAAAATAAATTGAGAGATATAACTTTTCTATTAAATAAAAATTTATATTTAAAATGTTTAGTAACCTAAATTATTGCAAAATCCTTAAAGTTATACTCTCTCCAATAAAAAATAAGTGTCGTTTTAGCATTAGAAATTTGATCAAAATTATCTGTCGTTTTAAGTTTTCTAGGCCAATAAACGAACAATAATTATATGAAATGTTCTTGAAAATTGGTGTAAATGATTAATTTTAGTTTTAAAATCTTTCTTATTAGTTTAAAAGAAGGTTGAATATTAAATAAGTGATAAAATTTAGAAAAACTTTACAAAATCTATGTTATTTAATATTTTTTTTAAAAATTGTGTCAAAGGTTAAAATGACAGTTATTTTTTTTATCGGATGGAGTAATTTACTGTGAGCTGCAATTCACCTCATCACTTTTATAATATGTAATCTTTTAGAAATTTGTACATATTTTATGATATCTCAAACTGAAAAAATAAAATTTAATTACTATTATATTTACTTGAATAATAGAGCGGTGGGCAAGAGATATTCTTTAAAATATTATTAACATTTAGAGCTAAAATAACACATATTACGAAAAATAAAATGAATAACTTGGAGTTTTAGCATTTAGCAGAAACCAATATTTACTAATTGGATTAATAATATTAAAAAAAAAGACGGTTAACAAACCTTAATAAGAAGCTAAAATTACATTTAGAGACCGTTATAATTGAGATTCACATTTCTAGTACAGTTTTGTTAAATTAATTGCAAGTTGTTGGTAAAGTATAAATTAATTCGCAACTTTCCCTAGAAAAAACTATAGACTTGTATACAACTACGATATTAATTCAAGGTATTTGTCGTTCTCTCTACACCACACCGTCCACCTTGGTGCTAAGAACCTGAGCGACCGTCATTACATTTCTCTTTCCTTACCCATGGGGAAATAGAAGAATCATCTTTCTCTCTCATCAAGTATTCTAGTGAGCAGCCAGAGATTGAACTACAACCACTCAGCATCTCATCTTGTTGTACTTTCCAATTTCGGAAAGTTTTTAATTCTCTTTTCGCCTAATTCAGAAGAGAAGAGGATTGTTTTTCATTATCTTGACGGATTTTGTGTAGAGGAGGAGGATAAGTTTGGAAAATCGTGTTTTGTTGCGTATGGATGGATTGAGGTAAGCTTCTTTCTTCCTTTTAGGCATTTTCGATGCTAAATTCTGGTTTTTATCGGTTTCTTGTGTTTCTAGGGTTTGTTATACGCTGGATGTGTTGAGTTTTTTTCTGAAATCAAGTTTGATTGTAGTTGTTGTTTGGGAATGGATGGCATATAGGATTAGGTTTTTGATCTGAAGTTTTAGAAGCATGAGTTGGCTTGCGCTGGATTTTGTTTGCTTATTGGTTTTAGTTTGTTGCATCCATATTTGGTAGGGTTGTTTTTTGGTTCATTGAGGAATTGGTCTGAGTTTATTTTTACTTGTATTACCAAGTTCATGCAATTATTAAACTGAATCGTTGCTAATTGCATCACTGTACCTGATGGTCCATGGTTTTTGAGCCTTGGAGATAGACACAAGTGAATTTCTTCCCCTATAGGGTTTGTTATGATAGAACATGCTCTAACTTTCATAAGCAATGTTTGTTTGTTATGAGAGTTTGTCTTATTACTTATTTATTCTTGCTTAAGCTCTGATTTTGTAGGTTTTGCTACATACTAGCTCAGAAGTTGTTTAGTGATTGCATGGATTGATATTTCAAATTAGCAAGCTCATCCAGTATGGATGAGGTGGATGTTGATGATGTAGCTACAGTAAATGCATCAGAGGATGATCAAATCCATCAAGGAAAAGAGACAGAGTTTTTGCCGAAGGCAGAGAGCTGTAATATATTGTTAGAGTCACAAGATATTGGCATCCATAGGGAGGGGAATTACCCAAAGAGCTCAATCCAGGAGTTTATGGATCTACTAGACGGAAGAAGTATGGATAATAATTTAAATCTGGTGGATAATTCAAATCACTTGTATAGTAGTGTTATGGAAGGTTCCGAAGACAGGATTCAGGAATTGACGCTAGAAAATTATGGTACTGTACTTGCTGCAAGAAGTGAAAGTGAACTGACAGAGGCCATGCAAAATGATATAGTTGATACTAATCATATAACTGGCCAGGAAGTTAGAAGTTCAAACGGATATGATGTTTCTAAGGGTAAGGAACAGGCAACCTCCAGTCAGTCTGAGATGGAGGGATGCAGATCTCTTGCTGAAGTTTTGGCTAGACAGAAATATGGTTATAACCAAACTATTACTCCTGGACAGTTATCATCCCGAGAATGTGATGCAGTTTCACAAAATCCCTTACCTTTTGGGGGTGTTAGAACCAAGATGATATCAAAAACCGGATTCTCTAATTACTTTGTTAAAAGTAATTTGAAGGGCAAAGGAACTATTTACAGAGGTCAGGCATCACCTGCTTCCCATGTTGAATTAAAGAGCCAGAAAGAGATCATGACTGCTGCAGCACCTGTGGATTCTTTGGATTCTCCTCTTCACCCGGGGCGAAGACCTGCTTTACCATCTGGCAGCAATGTTACCGAGCCTAGGCCTAGGTCTGCTTCCCATGTTGACTTTAAGGGTGAGAGTGAAATGAAGGCTTCTGGACCAGCCAAGAATCCCATTGATTTGCCTATCAACATGAGCCCAAGACCAGCCTTATTGCCTAGCTTCAGTGCAGCTGACCGTGGTTTTTGTGGTTCCGATCCTGCCTGTGGTGAAGAAGACAATTTGAGAGCATGGCTGAAATCTAGGCATGGCAAAGTTAATAAAGCTGATAGCTTGGTTATTTTTAGGAAGGTTTTGGATGTAGTGGATCATATTCACTCGTCTGGGAAGGTTCTTTTAGACTTGAGGCCATCTTCTTTCAAGCTTTTTCAATCAAATGAAGTCAAGTACAATGGACGATTAGCTAGCCATATGGAGGCACATACAAGCATTATGTCTGAAGATAGAACAAGCTTACTGACGCCGAAGAGGCCACGTGAATCGAGCTTTCATTCTGCTGTTGGTGGTTCAAAGCAGCAAAAGCTTAGCGAAAATGTAAAACAACCCTTTAAGAGGATGCCCTGGTTTCATTCAGGATATGGCTTAATGCCTGCTACAGCGAAAGATGCTGGCGTGAATGTTGGTTCAGGACCCTCTACCTACTATTCACATGAGAGATCTTATTCAAATGTATCCAAGGGTTATAGCAATACCAGCGGCTCACTTAAACTTGAAATAGCTGGATATCCGTCTTTGGGGGCTTGCAGTGCTGAGGAGAACTGGTATGGAAGTCCCGAGGAGAACTCAGGGATGGGTTGCACCGCGTCATCAAACATTTATTCTATTGGAATTCTCTTATTCGAGGTATGATCATAAGTTTCCACATTCCTTCTCATTTCCATTTCGTGTGTGTTCTTTTAATTGTGTTAAAACTTTATCCTTGAGTTCTTTATCTGTAATGATTTGTAAGCTCAAGGTTTTTTATTTATAAATCTATTCCATTTTGACTTAATCTAGAGGACATTTCATTGGCACATCAGGTTTATGCGATTATAGGCATAGCCATATAGATTCTCTTAGAGAGCCAAGGTACCAAACAGATTAATTGGTGAAGAATTACTAATTATTTTACAGCTTCCACATTGGCCTTTCACCTGACTTTGATTGAGCGAACCCGAATTCTAGTGACTTGCAAAGTGGCATTGCTTGGTATTCATTTGTAATCTTGCCTTATATTTTGTTTCATCTTCTATGTGCTTCATTTTGGGATCCTCTTATCCACAATCCGGTAAGTTTCTTTTTCCCTTATCTGTTTCAGTTGCTTAGTTGTCTTGATTCTGAGACAGCACGTGCCTCAGCAATGTCGGATTTGGGTCACCGGATTCTTCCTCCAAATTTCTTGTCAGAGAATCCTAAGGAAGCTGGATTCTGCCTATGGCTCCTTCATCCAGAACCATCTCTCCGGCCAACAATAAGGTAATTAAGATATGATATGTGCAGGGTCACTTCATCAATGGGCTTATTAAGTATATTATATCAAGCAACTGATCTTTATGAGGCATCAGTTGTGGCTAGTTAGTACACTAATTACAAAAGAAAAAAGAAAACGTTGAAGTCTATCATCTTTTATAGCTGAAGTTCATGACTTCATGTCCTAACATGGTGTCTTTTTCGCTTATCAGGGATGTCTTAAAATCTGAAGTGGTGAGTGGGTTTCAGAAACTGTGCGAGGATGACCTGCCACCATCTATTCATATAGATGAAACCGAGTCGGAATTGTTGATGCACTTTCTTCAGTCAGTGGATGAAAAAAAGAAAAAGCGTGCTTCTCAATTGGCAAAAGAAATAAGTTGTATAGAAGCTGACATCCATGAGGCTGAAAGAAGGAGACTGTTGAGGAACTCCTTGCTCCCATCTTACTCTTATCAGGACACTTTTGGTATAAGACAAATATCTGTGCATGGAAGAAATGAGTTTCCTAACCCGGTTTATGGTAGAAATCATTCAGGGATGCTCAGTAATATTAATCAGCTGGAAACTGCTTACTTTTCTGTTAGATCTCAATTCCCACTCAGTGAGCAAGATGTCGATTTACGCCCAGAAACTGATTTGCTAAGGAATCGTGAGCATTCTTCTGTTCTACACCACAGAGAGGACAGCAGCCAGGGAAAGCTTGATCCTGTAGGAGAATTTTTTGATGGTCTAGGCAAATATGCTCGCTATAAGAAACTTGAAGTTTGCGGTACTGCAAGAACTGGGGACTTTACCAACTCAGCAAATGTAATTTTCTCTCTGAGTTTTGACCGAGATGAGGAGTATTTTGCTGCTGCTGGAGTATCCAAGAAAATTAAAATATTTGAATATCAAGCCCTTTGCAATGAATCAGTTGATATACATTACCCAGTGGCAGAGATGTCAAATGAATCTAAACTCAGCTGTATTTGCTGGAACACTTACATCCAAAATTATATGGCTTCAACCGACTATGATGGTGTTGTGAAGGTACTAAATCTGCGCCCTTCTTCCACACACACACACACACCCCTCCTTGTACGGGCTTGCAGTTTCTTTGTTTTTATTTTTAATTTTTTATGTAGGAGTCTAATTGTCTTTATCCTGGCTCATGTCCCTTTTTTGTTGATGCAAGTATGATAAATTATTTTTGTCTATATATACCCTGACCTAGTTCCTCTTCAGGCTGGTTGCCTATCTTCAGCCTCTATCTTAATTTACCACCATCAAGAATAACCCATACTATTTTTATTTTTAATTAAATTATGAATTTCCTAAGTGATTAAAAATGGTTCTTCTGTTCTTAAGCTTCAAATACAATTGACATTGTAGAATAATTTTGTTTTTTAATTATTACCATATCTGTATAGATCCATTTAAGTTTATTGCGATATTTGTATAGATCTTAAATAGAGAAATTAAGATTAATTTTGATTAGGGGAGAGCATGGATAAAATCTGACCCCATTGATTTACAAATTATTGATTAAGAATATTTAAATTCCAACTTCACCCAAGCCAAATCCATTGTCGATTGTTGGGATTCTTCTTGTAATATATGAGTTGCTGATAGTATCATAGTATATTGTAACTAGGTCTGGGAGGGGATTCAAATTTCTTAATTGGTTTTCCTCTTCTTTAAGAGAAGTTCCACTAAATTTCGAAGAAAAAAAAAATGATGCCAATATGTTTGAAGCATTAGAACTTATAAGTGCTTACTTCTTTCATGGCTGAAGTTTTATGTTTTTTGTCATTATTCTTTGGAAAAATGCATATTGTATCTAATACATTATCTTGGGAAAATCAATTCTTATACTAGTGATAGACTTATAGGATGTATATATGTGATCTTAATTTTCCTCTTCTTCAAGAACAAATTCCCTCGATCAGGAAAACTGATGCCACCATGTTTTAGGCATTACTGAACTTCACGTGCTTACCTTTTATGGCTGAATTTTATGTTTTTATTTAGGGAAATTCCGGATGGTGCCCATGCACTTTAGACTTTTTTGGATTATGACTGAAGGGTTTTCAGTTTCCGGATGGTGCCCTTGAGTTTTATAATTTTCCGGAATATGCCCTTATACCATCCATTAATTAAGACTTTGAGGGAAAAAAAAGTTATTTATAGTCATTTTAAAGGTATAGATAACCTCTTAAAAGGATAACTTATCTTCTTTTTTTTTCTCCTCAAAATGTTAATAAGTCATGACTTATGAATGATAGAAGGGTATAATCCAGAAAAGTCTAAAGCTCTGGGGCTCCTTCCGGGAACTGAAAAACCTTTGGGCAAAATCCAAAAAAGTCTAAAGTATAAGGACACCATCCAGAATTTCCCTTTTATGTATTAACATTTTGAGCATGAACGAAGGGCTGTTCTTCTATTGTCATTCTATACTGACCTGGAAAGAAGGCTGTTCTTCTATTGTCATTCTATACTGACCTGATTTATCAAGTCTTTTGGGTTTAGAGTGATCTTCGTTTTACCTGGTAATGCATATTGCTTATTCAATGCTTTATTTGAATCAATATTCAGTTATGGGATGCTAGCACAGGTCAAGAGATTTCCAAATACATTGAGCATGAACGAAGGGCTTGGTCTGTTGACTTTTCTAGGTTGGATCCCACAAAGCTGGCAAGTGGAAGTGATGATTGCTCTGTGCGATTATGGAGCATAAATGAGGCAATCTCTCTGTTTCTCTTATCTCTCTCACTGCAAACTATATGTGATTTCACGCACACACTTCTGCCAAGCCTTTTTGAAGTTTGGCAATTTGGCATGCAAAATGTGGATAACTATATTATTCATTCTTAGTCCTGGCTAGAGTATGAAACCTCAATGGCATCTCTCCTTGTGCCTTTGACCCCAATCAGTCCACTTCGTACATATGGTCACGAGTGTGGACCAAAACTGATATGATACACCTGAATATCCTCTATAACTAGTTTAGTTTTCTCTCAAAGCAGTAGTACTCGTGGAGTCATGGTCTAATATTTTTTTTTGGACGAAGGTGAATTTATGTGAAAAAGAAAATCATATGTACAATTATGTCTAGCCAAAAGACAAAAGTGGAAAGCAGTTACTGGCTCACCTTTCCATTTTCTTCACCCTCCCTATTTTCTATCTTACCCTAGCCCATTTTTACATACTGAAGAAGGCAGTTTCTGATGGGTCTGTGTGAATTTGCATTACATAATAGGCTATGCAGTATATCATGCTCCATATTTTGGTCAATCTTTAACATTTACTAAGTGAAAGTGATTATTTTCTTGTTGTAATTGCAGAGAAATAGTTTATGCTCAATCAGAAATCTTGCCAATGTCTGCTGCGTCCAATTCTCTGCACACTCATCTCACTTATTGGCTTTAGGATCTGCGGATTACAAAATTTACTGCTACGATATTCGAAATCCTAACGTTCCTTGGTGCACATTGGCTGGTCATGAGAAAGCTGTGAGTTATGTGAAGTTCTTAGATCCTCAGACTATCGTCTCTGCGTCTACAGACAATACACTAAAGCTGTGGGATCTCAAAAAATCTAGAGCTGTTGGTCTGTCAACCAGTGCTTGCAACTTAACCTTTAAAGGCCATACTAATGAGAAGGTAAATTTTTATACAATGTAGAAGTAGAACATATACCACCTTGAAAGTTTTGTCCAATGGGCTTTATGGAATTTCTAGTGAAAATCCAGATTTTAATGTTTCCTTCTGATTTCGATGCAGAATTTTGTAGGTTTATCTGTTGCAGATGGATATATAGCCTGTGGGTCTGAAACCAATGAGGTGAGTACTATGTACCAACTTCATTTCATTTACTTGACAAGTACAACTAAAATGATTATTATAGGGTGGCATCTTAGTATTTTACTTTTACGCCATACATATATAACTATATAAGTGATCTTTTGGTAAATTGCACATTGTATGTATCTATGCATGAGGAAGGAAATCTCAGAATTTCCAACTCCTATTCATTATCCTGTTAACTGTTTCTCAGATTTTCACTTGCTACAAGTACAAATAAAATGATGATTATAGAGGATTGCATCTTAGTGTCTTACTACTGAATATAATGAACTTCGCATTTTAGACCATACTACATACGTTTGGTGACTTGCACAGTATGTATCTATGCATTAAGAAGGAAGATTTCCAACTATTCATTATCTTGTTTACTGCTTCTCAGGTTTTCACTTACTACAAATCTCTTCCAATGCCAATTATCTCCCATAAGTTCGGTTCTATTGATCCGGTGACTGCAAAACATACTGATGATCCCAATGGACAATTTGTTTCAAGTGTGTGCTGGAGAAGCAAATCTCATAATATTGTGGCTGCCAATTCCAGCGGTTGTATTAAAGTTCTAAGGATGGCATAAATAACAAGCTGTTTTTCGAAAAATCTTAACAACAGGGCGAGGTCGTTTGTTCTTGGGAGACAACAATATCTCCTTTACTGTAAAATATATCCATGCAATTGACGAACATGCCAAAATGTGACGGTGGATTCGCGGCGTATGGTTTGCCTGTTTCTAGTGGGTCCGACATGAAGAAGTCGAGCTCAGAATTAAGGATGTACACCCTTCACACCAATTTTAAGCTGAGCATGATGGCCAGGGGTTCAAATATGGACATAAGATGACAACCTATATCTGCAGCTGTTTGAGTGATATAATTGGTTACAGTTGGTGTCGAGTTCTGGCCGATCTGCATCTTCTAACTGTTTGTAAGGCCGAGTCCAGAAGTGTCCTCTTTTAGAAGTGTAAATAGTTCTCTAGAGTCATACTTTTCAGGAATATTAGGAAAGGGAAATATAGGAAGGAAAATAAACCCCGTGTTGGGGCTTATGTAGTTTTTTATCTGGCGAAGATGATGCCTACATGTGTACTTGCCTGAAATTTTGTAGTTTGTTAAGCTTTGTGTCTAAATGTCAAGGAAAATTTAGTTTCCTATCCTTATGTTTTTGTTTATATCTTGAATGGTCATGAATTCAAGATAGCCTTGTGAGCTATGCTTGAAACTTGTTTTCTCAGGATTGCTGATGGATGATTCTTGAACAAGAGGAGCTTACAAGAGATATCCCGAGATCAACAAGAAATTTGGAGCAATTCTTGTTTGTCAAAGGTATAAGCATCTTAATTTTGATACACCATTTAGAAATTTTAGTGCTTTGTGGATCTAGAAAACGCATATTCGGTTTTCTAACTTGCCTTCACCGTTGTTTTAATGCAGAAGGAAGCAATTTGGTGCCTTAGTTTCCAAACATTGCTTTTTCCATTTTCATGTCATGCATTGGTGCACCTGATGTCAATTCGTGCTTTTCATGCATCCGTGGTTGCGTGGTCACAGGTATGTCTCGGGTCAGGTTGTTGAGACGTAAGGATAAAATGTTCTACATTGATAACACAATAAGTTGTGAGCCTAATATATAAGTTCCTGCTCATGTGGAGTGAGCCCTCCACGTGTTTGGAGTGAGCCCTCCACGTGTAACAAACACGGATATAGTTTTTTTTTTTTTTTTCAAGTTAAAGATTGAAACAGGAGTAGTAACCTGAAGAATCAACGTTCTGTTTTCTTTCCAAATTCAAAGCCATTAGTGTTGGAGAATAATGACTTCCGATCCACATCTGTCGTAAAAGTTTCCACAGATAATGAAAATAAACAAGTGCGTATCTTAAACATATAAGATTGATTACACAGAGTATTAACAGTGCATCGTGCAATGGAATAAAGGGTTTGTTTTCTAGCTATACGATATATTATCAACTACAAATGTAGAAAACAACTGAAATGGAATTTGCCACATTTAGGGATTGCAATGGGTAGTGACATATGGCAATGCACCTACCCATAATTTTTTGTCACTTATACTCGTTGGGTGGAAAACACAAATAACAATCCAAAATATCTTATATATTTCAAAACATAAAAATAAAAAAGTGAGAAAAACAATTCAAAAAACCAAATAGGATCATACATGTTGTCTTTGATCCCATCAAAATCTCAAAGTTGACCTGTTATCTTTTACTTGTCCTCTTTGGTAAATGATAGTTATATATTCCGATTTATGTTATATTTTATTTATGTTATCTTTTACTTGTCCTCTTTGGTAAATGATAGTTCTATATTCCGATTTAAAAGGTGAAGAATTTGAGTTTGACAAAAAAAAAAAAAAACCCTTAAAAGGTTCACGGAATTTGAAAATCAGTGACATTTACAAAATCATAAAGACCAATAAGCGAAAGATTATACACTGTGGAGTTCGGAAAACATTAATGTAAGCCTATATATTATAAAAAGTATAATAAAGTATGTTAAAATTTTAGTTTAGGCTTATATATTATTAATATATATATATATATATATATTAACATGGGTAATGGGTGTGTGATGGGTGTTGAGTTGTTCACTATTATATGATTTGTCTTATCACTCGTTGTATATGAATTTCATCCGTATGTATACGACTTTTCATCCATTTTCCGGGTCAGATTTTAGGATACCCGTCGGATGCAGGTGATGTTGTTATCCCCGATCACATTGATGTTAGATAATAATGATTCCTATAAAATTGAGCTACTCATAACTAGCGGGGAATGTCAACCTCAGCTAGAACCCCTTGTAACATAATCATATTTTAAGAACTACTGACATCGACTCAAAGAATAAATTGTCACCCTATGTTACACGGAAATGGGAACGGAAAATGGACACATCAAGAAAAGAGGAAGCAGCAATCCTAAAAATTATATGAAATCGGATACGGTGGGAAAATAAAAATAATATGTCATTTTAAAGTTGGGAAAATAAAAATAATATATCATTTTAAAGTTTCTATGAAGATGAATTCATATATGAAAAAGAAGGGACACATATGATCAAATAAGTAAATTGGTTGTGTTAAGTGATATTACAGTAGCAACTATGAATGTCTTCTTCATCTTGAACTCCAAAAAAGAAAAGAAAACATAACATTCGTGAATGTCTTGTTCATTTCTTTCGTATACATCTCGTAGCCCACTTTAAGGCATCACCTTGACCATGGTTTGACTGTGTCCGTCCCTTTTCGATGTTGGAAAGGAGTCTTGATCGTATCCTCTCTATTTTGAGTGTGTACAAGAAGTTTATGGAAGTTTCCGGGTTTTCGACAATGAGGTTTCTGTGAATCATATGCTGATTTATCTTTTATATCCGGCGGGTCTTTTAAGTGGAGGGGATGCACGTTAAGTTAACCTACACACAAGCCTTTCGGGTTCAATCCTAGAACCAGTTGGCAAAAGGAGGAGTAGTCATGGAACTTGTAGGTTAGGTTCACCGTACAAATCCGGACCGGCCCGTCCAACCCAGCCGTATGGGAAAAAATATGGGTATGGACAACTAGCTTGGACCGTTCGGGCATGACCCGATCCGTATTTTGATGGTCCGAGTATGGGTAAACATTTTGGTCAACGGGCCAACCCAATCCGGCCCGTATATAGTTTTATACATATAATTTTTACACATATATATGTATATATAATTTATATTGTTTTGAGTGTTACATACTCTTATTTTTTTTTATTTATTTTGTTTGGAGTATTTTGACGAGTTATACTCGTTTGTAATACAAGATTGCAGGGTTAATTTGAATGTAATGGTACTAATTGTTTTACAGGCATTTGTATTTATTTATTTTTGTGTGTTGATTGTTGTTTAACTTGTTGGTAGTGCACTATGCAAGTATAATTGGATTGAAACTGTGTGTTAAATACATTATATTACTTGTTTTGAACGATAAATCTCGGGGAAGAAACGCTTAATCAAGTACATACGTACCATCCAAACCGGCACTACAACCCGTCCGCTTTTTACATGGGTGTGCATGGGCAACGTTTGTGGCCCGGACAAGCCGGCTCGCACCTTCCGGTTACAACTTTTAGTTATGGTCTGGCCTGAACCCACTTTTGTACAAGTTTCATGTATTATTATAATGTCGGGAGAGAATCCACATCAAAGTGAATCTACGCACACAAACCTTCGGAGTACCATCCTAAAGTTAATTAATAATATGAGGAGTAACCCTATGACTTATATGTTAGCCCTAAGACTTATATGTTAGGTTCACATATTATTATATTATATTGTCGATGTGTGACATTTCTACACTCAACAACATAGTTGTCAGCTATATATCAACTTAAAGAACTAAATAAATTACCCTTATAATTAAGTATGTGCATTGTACATCATCAGTAACCCTTTACAAATTTAGGGTCCGTTTGGTTCCAACTCTGGAAACAAAAACGGAATGGAAACGAATCTATTCCGTATGTGTACAATTATTCATGGAATTTTATAGAAACATTCCTAGTGGTTTAAAGCAAATTGTAGTAGAATTTGATTAATTTTGATACTCTATAGGGAAACAAAATGAAGAAAACAAATACAATTTACATGCAACCACAAGGAATGATTCCAAAAATATTCATGAATTTAGTAAATATATTGACTGGATTCATTTTCATTTTGTTTCCATTTCCGTTTTCGGAGTTATAACCAAACGGGGCTTTAATGTATTAATTTTTCGATTTAATATAATGCTTTTGTACTTGTACAGTGGTACTATAATATAAAGGGGATTAAAATTTCACAGGTGTAAGTAATAATTCATGATGTAAATAAAAGGCTCAATAGCCCCTTCCTAACGGCTATGAAAGACGTAGACTACGAATTTACGACAATTAAAACGCTTTCTACTATACAATAAAAGTGGTGATAAATATATAGTATTTATTTTGTCTAGTAATTAATATATGTAACAACTCTAATAGACGTGAATTTATAGAATGTTAATGTCAACGTGACAATGTCAGATCTGCAATGTGAAAAATTAAACTTTATTAGACAACTATTTTACCATTAAGAAGATTAAGTATTTCAAATACTAATTTTTATTGTTATTTTTTAAAAGATATGGAGATTGTAAATAAGATTGTTAAAATAACTTAGGTTATTAGCGATTGAGCTCATATAATCTCATAAAAAAAGATTACATTTAATACCAAACACACCCTTAGTGTTTTGATGTTATTTACTAAAATCGTACGTGCACTATATATAGAGAGATTCGCTCTCATCTAAGCAACTTTTACCATGTAAAATGATAACAAATTATATCTGTTAGATTGTTAAATAAATGGTTGAGTTTAGACGGGGGGAAAATCGTGTGATTAGTGAAAGAAATATTCGTCGGACCTGATTCATATATTTGGTGTTCACATGTTCACATGATAAGAGTTGTTTACTTATGATTCAGAATCTATCTATCTCTCTCTATATATATAGAGAGACCACGCCGGTCCACGCGTGGTAAGAGTGCGGCTAAAACTCAAGCCCTACAAATACGAGGCTCATCGTGACCGGTCATCCCAAATTCAAAACAATGAAAAAGAGGTCGGGGCATATGCGGAATGCGGCCAACGAGTCATACAAAACCGGTCTGTTTTGGCCAAAATTGTTCATATGCACATTGCGCTAGAGGCTCACATTTTTTTTTTTTTTTGAAGAGTTAATTAGAACACCCGGTTCGAACGGCTTTGCCGATCTACGTCCGGATCGGGTACTAAATCGTGGCCCATTGCTGGGGGATACCCTCCCAATATCAGTTTCTCCATACATGCTGCCGGCAGGATTCGAACTCGAATCTCCAGGCTAACCACTTAAGGAGTCTAGCACCACATCCCACTAGACCAACTGAGTATTGGTCTAGAGGCTCACATTCGTAATGTACTTGCATCTAGTTTATTGTATGGATAATTAACAATTCCGATTGGTTAAATATGAGGGTAATTTCATACACGGGTATTAAAATTCATAAGAAATCATTAAATTGTTTGGTTCAAACTAATTTACTCAAAATAGATTGATAAATATTTTATTTTTCATATTATTATAAACTTTAAATTAATCGGTCTCTCGATCTCACGAAATTCAAGTGGGTTGAGCTAAAGAAAAATGATGAAAATATTGCAGACATTATTATAGAGAACCTCATGATATGCAGAGTCAATAAGTTGCATATATGATTTTCTATTGTGTATACAAAAACCATTATAAATGGAGTTTACCATTTGTTACAAAGAAAACGGACACAATACAAATCTCCATTCTTTGTAGTAGAAAATATTAGAAATAGGAAAAAACAAAATCAATCAAATCTTATGGCATTAACATGACAAGAAAAGAGCAATAAAAGCATGGTAGAGTGGGCATTGGAAAGGTGCATGGGAATGGCACCAGCATGTTCCTTGTGCTCCATTTACACACCATTTTCATTCTCTAATGAATCTTCAAATTCAAATCCAATGATCAAGGCTATATTCGGTAAAGCGAGATTTTGAATAGTTTAAATTTTTCGAGTAACTTTATCTTTTTGGGTTGATTTATTAGTAGAATTTCAAATAACTTTATAAATTCTGAAAATCTAATAAATAACCTAGTTGATGTCTAAAAGTAGATTTGTGAATAAATTTGTACGATAGATTTACCAAAAAGCCAAAAAGAACAAGAATGTACAAATGTTAAAGATGTAAAAAAGGGGGTAAAATTGTAAATTTTTTGATAATATTATGCCAAACACCATTTTAACTTTCAAAAAATACAAAGTTTTACAATCATCTACGCAATATTCTCCGTCGAACAGGGTCTTAAAGCCCATATGACTCATGCTTAGAAATAGGGTGTGTACGAGTGTACATATATTTTAAACTCAAGTTCAACATATAAGACTAACCGCATCTCACTCCGTCTATAATGCTATTTATGCACAGTATTTCTATACGTATTTGCGTATAGACTCCTTATATATAGCTTTTTATTGCATTTCATTCCGTCTATAATCTTATTTTAACCTTACTTTCTCTTTTTTCCATAAAATATTTGAAAAAAAAATAAATTACAAAAAGATATTATTGGTTTATTTGTGGAGGAGTAGGAACCATTTTAATTTGCACTCTTTGAGGATGACGTCTATATTTGAACGGAGTGAAGTTTTATTTAACTATTTAGACGGAGAAAATACATGGGATATAGGAGTTTGTTTTAGATAACAGTGTAAAATTTAACCCTTTTCACTAAGGATGTAGATAGTCAAAGTCCGATAAAATTCTATTTAAGAATCATATGATAATAAGAAGAATAGTGCACAAATCATACGGGCTAGATTTTATTTTATTATATAATCAATGCGTAACCATTATAACAAAGTACCATATCGTCGATCATGTACAACAATCATAACAAAAAATTAATATAAATAAATAATTAAAAAAATAAATTTATATCGTTATTTGACACGTCGTCCTTAAATTACTCTTAAAGTACCACATAAAAATAAATCATTTCATATTAGTATTTATGGTATATTTCAAAGAGATTACCAAAATTGTATACTTTCATTTTTAGATAATATAGTGAAATTTATTTTCAATTATTTGGAAATAACATGTCAGAAAAAAAATTCTTTTAAAATAGCAAATAGAAGATTTGTTGTGTGGCAGAAGCACCTTGAAGAAACACATGAAATACTGAAGAGGAATGATAGGAGTGGGACTTGACTCTTCCCAACATTTGGAAGCCCAATATTTTCATGCTTTGTCCCCATCTTCATTCATCATTATTGGACCTTCAACTATACTATGTCAAAGATTATGTAACAAATTTTACTTAGGCTACAAGAATTCATTGAATGATAGTTAGCTTTTAAAAGAGTTGATTTTGTAATATAACATATCAATAAGTTGTTGAAAAGGCTCTTAGTCTAAATTTTCATATGGGATAGTATATCATAGAGGATCTATTTGTGTAGTTTATGTGAATTATCATGTAGTATTTTAATTTGTAGTTGGCTAAAAGAAAGTCACGTTTATAACAGTTTAAACTTTTAAAAGAGTTGACTTTGTGATACTATCAGTTGGTAAAAAAAATATGAAGTTTGATTTTTCTATAAAAAATATATTTGTCAAGATAGTGTACTAAGGGTCTTTTAAGAAGGACGTTACTCTACATTTATGATTATTATACCGTCAATTATACCATATAATCGAGGGTTGTCAAATAGTTGATTGAGATAACATGTTGTAGTCTAATAAAAAAAAATCTCACTTTATAACAGTTTAAACTTTTAGAAGAGTTGACTCAGAATATAATATTATAGTAAGTTGATGAAATAGACACTTGAGTTTAAAATAATATTTGAAATATCTATATGTCACGATAATACACTGAATAATCTTATATTATATCGGTTCTTTCCGAAGTTATATGAGATTTTAGGATGAGTTACGTTCATCACGATCTAAGATTATCAAGTTCTATTAAGAACAAGACATGACCAATGCTTATAAGTACCGCTATGAAAATTTGTAAGACCGACACAATCTAGAAATATCAAATAAGTGTTCGGGTTTTTAGTTAAAGAAAAAAAAGACTCAATTAAATATACGTCAAACTTTTTATTTACTTTAAACTGTAAAAGTTCTTTTTAAGCTATAAAGAGTACATATATTGAATAAATTGGGTGAAGTAAGTTTTTTATGAGCTTTTTACCCACAAATATTTAAATGCATACTACCTAGTCTATTAGTTTTTACATATAAAGGGTCCAATGACGTGGAGGTAGACCTGATCATCTCTGGACAGTCGGTTTGGCCGTCCGGTAACACGAGCGGGTATGAACAGAGGAGAAAGTCATACCGGGCCAAAAAAGTCCGGCTTGTCAGACCAAATCCGGACACCGCTATAGGCTCGTCGGGACAAAATGCCCGGCCCAGATTTTAAAAAAAAAAAAATATATATATATATATATATATATATATATATATATATATATATATAT
>BSUD01000001.1:166058514-166111893 GCA_033239045.1 Fagopyrum esculentum
AAAAAAAAATATATATATATATATATATATATATATATATATATATATATATATATATATATATATATATATATATACACACACCATATTCAATATAATTATAATTAATTTTATAGATATTACATAAAATCTCTTAAATATATATTATTTTAAAAAATCTATATTAAAAAATAGCTTTTATATAATAAAAAATTAATATAAAAATGGTTATCCGTAGACCCGGCCGACCGGACGGGTACAACAACCATTATATGCCCGATAGCCGGGCTCGGTCGGATCGGGATGAACGGGAAAGTTTTTATAAAGTTTGACCTGAAGCCGGATTTGAACAGGTGAACGTGAAGGGTACGGTACATATCCGATGAACTCACACTTATATCAAACCTTATATGTTAGGTTCGTGTACGGGTCCAACGACACGGAGGATTGAAAACACAAGCCTATAAATTTAGAGCTTAAAATCGATTAATATACATAGATAGATTGATAATCACTTTTATGAGGTGAAAAACTACAGTGAGCAGTGAATCTGCAATTACACTATTAGACGAAGATTTGAGATTCGATAAGGTGAAAAAGTGTTCTTTTGGTTGCATCTTTTTTATTCTTTTGCAGTGAAGATAGGTTTCCATTTGCTGCTTACTGCGTACGGTAAAAACATAAGTTTTCATCTGACTGACTGACACTTTCCACAATCAATCTCATCGATGTAAAGTTTTTTACATCAATCTTTTCATTTTTTTACAGAGCAGTTAGGATGGGACTTGTTCGTATCCTCGATGGATCTTCTCTACTCGAAAGCCTCAACAGATTTTGTATAGTACATTTTCACTGTGGTGGGTTAATGATACGGTAAATAGCTTATAATTACAATTCTTTAATTATATGGCTCCAACGCTCCTTCTTACCCCATCAATTTCATAATTGTTTAGACCAAAGGTATTGTATGCTACAGCTCGGTTCAGGTGGACAAATCTCACATAAGTGTCGTTCTGAGTGCGCCGAGTGAACAGTGGGTTTAAGCTTAATACCGATGGTGCTGTCTGGAGCGTTGACGACAAAGCCATTGTTGGCGGCATTATTTGTGATTTTATGGGTAAGTGGTTGTGTGGATTTACTCTTAATATTGGGTCTTGTACGGTTCTTATGGCGGGACTTTGGGGTATTTGCATAGTATTGTATCTCGCTTGGAAAAAGAGTTTCCGTAGGAATATAGTGGAATATGATTGCGAGTTGGTTGTAAGGCTTATCAACAGTGATATTCTAAATACTCATCCATTATTCTGGTCTCAAGGTGCCAATGCTTTTTACATAGAGATTGACTAGTTCAATTCCGTCACATTTATCATGAGGCTAATATATTTGCTGATTTTACGGCTTCTCTTAGCTTTTGAGTACCCGTTAGGGTTCTTTATTTTTATTCATCCTCCTAGCAGTTTAATTTCTTTATTGAAGAACGATGTTAGCGGAGTAGCGACCCAAAGACTAGTCATATGTTAGATTTTATTCTTCTTTGAAAAGATTAAGCTACTAGGAGAACTTATTTTTCTATAATACAAACAAGGCCTATAGTATTTACCATTTTTTTAAAAAAAATAAATAAATAAAGCTATTTATTAGGTAGCTATTATATATATATATGGTAGTTATCTTTTATGGTATAATATATTTATTAAGCACAAAAATAGGAGCATATTAAAGATGGTAACCAACAAAAGATTCTATTTTCTCGCTTTTTAATTGGAAAAAAAAAGGGTGCTCTTTCAGACGGAAGCTTCTCTCGCCATAGCCAGAGTGTTCAGAGTGTTCGAATTCTTGGCGACGAAAGCTTCTCTCAACAATCTCATTCAATCGTCTATTAATCGTTCGACTTCCACGGGTAATAGGTATCAATTGCTTTCAAGGATATTCTCAATATCAAATATCCTCATTTTCGCCATTCAAGTCATTCTTCATCCTCAACATTCTATCAAGAACCCTAATCACCATCGACCTCAATCAAAAACCAAGGCCGATCTGTAAATTGTCCAAACAATTGGTGCAACAGTGGCGATAGATCGAGCGTGTACAAGAGCGTGCTCGATATGCTCCCAATGACGACGTACACACTTACGTCATCGTCTTCAACCCCCTTGCTTCGAGGCTGTAATCTGAGCACTCTGCAAGATTCAATTGAGAATGATGAAGTTCAATCGAGTATTCAATGGTCGTCTTTAACAGGTATGAGTTAAAGACTGATTATGTACATATGTTGCTGATTATGTACATATGTTATTGCGAAAATATTACTAACTAACTATATATGTACCACATGTGTAGTTTGTGTACATTTGGATTGGGGTTTGATGATACACATACATATTTTGTGTGTACATATAACATGATGTCAATTAGAATATGTACAGTTTTGTGTTTGCATGTACATATGTTTGCAGTTTCTGGTGATTATTTACATATTTTGTTGCGAAAATGTTACTAACTAACTATATATGTACATATGTTTGCAGTCTTTGCGATTATGTACATATGTTGTTGCGGAAATCTTTTCAGGATTGATTCAATATCCGCGCCATGGATGAACGCAAGTTGGAAAGGACGAACATTCAGGAATATTTCGATTTCCTTAATAAATGGAAATATTTTGATTTCCTTAATAAATGAAGAGAGAAAGATATTTACTTTCCCGTTTTATAACAATTAGTTGCTTAATAAATGGAGAGAGAAAGATATTCTGATTTCTTTAATATTTTCTTTATATTTTAATAAATCTTTTTATATAATCTAGAGGGACCTATTTTGTACACAACTTTAACTTGGAGCCCTTTGTATGCTTATGATTACAAAACATACCTACTCTCCCTGTCTCCCATTTTACCCTTCTTCGTTTAAGCAAATAAAATTGGTGAGCAATAGGTCCTCCATCTCAATTACCAAATAATAATAATTGTTATTTTAGCTATTTTGACATTTATTTTATGTATTTATCTTTCTAATATTTACTATTTAGTTAGTTGTGATTTTCAATAGAGTAAAAAGTAAAGGAATGACTATGGGTATAACTAGACCTATAAAAATCTGGGTCGGCCACCCACCTAGGAAAAATCATGGGTAAGACAGCTAGTTTGTCCCGTTTGAACCCAGCCCGACCCTCACTTTGATGGGACGGGTATGGTAGACGTTTTGGACCCCGGACTAACCCGATTCGGCCCGTATATAGTTTTATACATATAATTTATTGATATATATATATATATATATATATACTTTTTTTTTAGTGTCACCTACTTTTATTTTTCATTTAGTTTGTTTTTGAGTATTTTGACGAGTTATACTCGCTTGTAACACAAGATTGCACGGACAACTTGACTGTAATGATACTTGTTTTTATTTTCCCACGTATTTGGGTTTATTAATTTTGTGTGTTGATTGTTGTTGAACTCATCTGTAGTGCACTATACATGTATAATTGGATTGAAAATCTGTGTTAAATGCATTATATTTCTTGTTTGAATGATAAATCTTAGGAAAAACGCACAATTATAGACATATGAGCTGACATCCCACCCACTTTTTATGTTGGTGGACATGTACAACATTTGAGGCCCGGACAAGGCGGGTCGGGCCATCGCAATTTACACCTTCCGTACATAGTTGTTAGCTATGGCCCGTTCCAAACCCGGTCCAACCCCGCTTTTGCTTTTGTACAAGTCTAGGTATAATGATTTATTTCATAGTTGATTTTTTTGGTAAGGGTGCAAAATGCTAAAAATGAAAATTATTTGTGAAGGAAGGAAGTATTTTTTTTGTAAACAAAGTCTAGGAACATCTAGCGCTATTGTGGTCTTTAAAACTTTGAAGAATCACTTATTTTTTCTGCTTTGAGATATTTGTTGAGAGGCAAGAAAATAAAATGTGTCTCACGTTGATAACATAAGACGAACGCGGCAAATATATAAGTTAATGATAATTCTCCTTATTGTCAATTGACTTTAGTACGAAACTATGTGTGATTAGATGTGAGACGTATATTAGAAATATTAAAAACTATTAAATACTTTGTTGATACTTTTTTATTGAGTTTATTCACTTGATTCTCGTTTAACTTGAGGGTATCCGCTTTTTAAAAACTTGAAGGTTTCACGAATTGATTTAACCGGCTTAATCATGTTGTGTTTCTTCTCATTTGTCGAACAACACACCAACATGAAATGAATAAGTATTGAAAAACAGCAAATTTCATCCTAAACTCAAATATAAATAAAAATAAAAAAATTAGGGGTGGGCATGGGACGAGTCGGGGTCGTCCGGCGTCCTATCCTGCAAATTATTTGCGAGATGGGATAGAATTTATGACTTTTTTACTTCCTCCCACACGGGTCATGCCCCTTGTGGGACAATATGGGACTGGACAAATCTCGCGAGAATTATATTCAATATTTGTACATGTTTTCTCTCATGTTTAAAGACACAAATGATCGGAAAAAAACTCGATACCAAATTATCAATTAAAAATGTCTACATTAGTAGTTAATACTTTTTTTTGGTGTAAGTAGTTAATACTTAATACATTCAAAATAATTACAAGTTAAAGTCACACCAAAATGTTTTATCAATTCACGTTAAAAAAATAACAATATATAATTAACAAAAGACATCATTCATTTAACTATCGATCATAATAGTGAGAATGTCATTCTCTTTGGTTGTCACTTTTAAAGCTTGAGGTGAAATATTCCTCTTAACTTTTCAAAAAAAAAAAAAATGTTGTTCTTTTTCTTTGTGTTTGAAATAATATCATCACATTTTACAAAGAGTGACTGATCTAATAATTTTGAAATATAAAAATATTTTTAAAAATAATAACTAAAAAATTATAATATATATATATATATATATATATATATATATATATATATATATATATATATATATATATATATTATTTATATATATGCGGGATGGGACGGGTTTAACCGGGATGTTAAATTTCCGTCTTGTGTTCCGTCTTGCAAATTTATCACGGGACAGAACGGGAAACACATTTTTTTCTTCAAATCCCGCCGGGATCGGGACGAGATTAACCGGGATTAATTTCCACCCCTAAAAAAATAGTACATTGTCTTTATATTATCCTTTATCTATGTATCGACAAGTTAAAACCGAACCGATAAAGTTATTCTAAGAGTGCACATGCGTATTAGGTCCAAATCTAACACATAAAACCAATAATTTTCATTCTAAATTCAAATATAAATAAAATTAAATAAATAGCCCGCCATCTTTATATTATCCCTTTATATTTCAGAATCTATCATCTCTTGGTAAAGCAAATATTTATAAATTTAAAGTAAATTAAAAAATTTGCAAATTTCCTTTTGCAAATGTTATGCATAGGTACATATAGCCCATATCTCCAATGCCTGCTTCATATACAAGTTTATGGCTACATACCTTACTTTTCTTCTTTTCTTTCCACCAATTATGCTATATAATTATCTTTTTGTTCTGAAAAAATAAATGAAAATAAAATTACAAACTGAAACCCTTTATTTTATTTTATTTAAAAAAAATGGAGGAAAAGTCACACCATTTATGTCTGTTGGCTGGTTGGGGAGCATAGGCATGCACAAGTATAAATATCCCACCAAGATTCATGAGAAGAATATATCTCCACCAAATACATTCATATATTAATTTCCCATTTGTAAAATTAAATTTCTAAAAACAATTTTATTACTAAATATTCTAATTAGTTTTCCTTTATTGAAATGATCTGAACTTTGTTGTGTATTATTATTATTATTATTATTATTATTATTATTATTATTATTATTATTATTATTATTATTATTATTATTATCGAAGGAAAACACATTACATGCCGTTGGATGGGAGCCGACTAACAAGTTGGGCTCCGCTTTCCTTTTGAATGGTAAACGCAATCCTAGTCAAAATAAAGCACGTACTCCTACTATATTCGGACAACTCTTTAGCAACCGAGCCCAATCTGTTAAGTAGCTCCACCGCGTCGTCACCTAGGTCATTAAACGTGGAAAAGGAAAAGGGAAGAAAGTGATACCCCATGGAGCTACAGACCTCTGCATGATTCTTTCTCTTGTTATCAGCAACAACCCTCACAGTTTTACCCGGAATGAAGCTAGAAAGGCCAAGCGAAGAGAAAGGAGATGTACCAGTGATGTCGACACATGTGTCTCTGCCTTGAAACCAATTATATAAAAGTATGTCGGCGGGGCACAACTGCCCACCACCACCATCAACCATACCAGTATGGACCTCTTTAGGAACAGAGATCCCAATCTTAAGGCACTCATCAAAAATGACATCACGAACCATGTTATGCCGGTGCTTAATACCAACCTGAGCAGCACAAGCAAGAGTATGATCACCCCAAGCGTCCAAAATACCTTTCTCACAAACAATTAAAATTAAAAATAAACCGGTTAAATCGAATCCATAATTTAGACTCAAAATCAAGGTTGTCGATTCGAAAATACTTAACTACATGATCGATTTTGTTCAAATCTCATCCGATCCATTTATATTCAATTTAGTGTCTAACTTTTCCCACATCAAGATATATCGTTCAATTCATGACAGTTAATCACAGGAATAAACATTTTCCCGTTGGTTCAAGCGAGTCTAAATGAACCAAATGGGTCTAGTTCCCCCAACTTTTAGGTCTCAATGTGGAATTTTGTCGGTACTCAAGCCTAACACATATGTCCAATAAGGTTTTATCCTAAAACCAAATAATAGCAGGAGGAGAAGTCCACCCATATTATATATTAGACTTGTTATCCTTATTATTATCATCAACGTGAGAACATTTCATCCTTCACACTCGATCATTTTAATTTGATCCTGACCGATAATCGGACCTACTTGATATATATATATATATATATATATATATATATATATATATATATATATATATATATATATATATATATATATATATATATATATATATATATATCCTAACTCATATGTAAACAACTCATACCATGTGAACATTTAAACACCGAATACAATTACGAATCTATTCTCATGTATACACGTTAGGGGTGTTCTCATATGATCTACACTCTATATAGGGTGTGGTTCGCATGAGAACACCCCTAACGTGTATACATAAGAACAATCTTAGACCGTCAGACGATAAGGGTCGAGATTTAGTGTAGATATCATAATTAATAATAATTAGGAATAACCACAATAACTACCAATAATCCACTCAACAACAATAACTATGAATAATCCATTAAACGATATGACACATTCGTAACGAAACTAATAATAATTACGAATCTATTCTCTTGTATACACGTTAAGGGTGTTCTCATATATATATATATATATATATATATATATATATATATATATATAAAATTTTGTTCGTTTGGTTGTGACCCTTCTAAGAGGGTAGGGACTATGGGGGAAGGATGTCCGTATAACCCCCGATGGGTTTATATGTACGACGAATTTCCACGTAAGCAACAAGAGAGTGTGGGGTCCATTAGCTAATGCCACGTGGAATTGAATCCAAAATGGATATTTCATGTGAACAACCCAATGCATATAATACTCCACCTTTTATTTTCCCGTGAAGGGAAGACATGCAAATATGCAATACAATGCACATATATGTAATTATCGATAAAAACTAAAAATAACTCATACATTAATTTTTATGTATAAAATATGTAAGAATTATTAGCAATTACATATATTTATTGACGATGATTGAGGAGCTCTATTATCATAAAAATCAAAATACGTAAAATATTAAAAAAAAAACTATTGATTTTTTTCTTTCTTATTCATTATTATTTTCATTCTTAAGAATTATGTTATTTTATTTGTATTAAAAATTAACCACAAATTTAAATTTTAAGCAAAAATTAAAAGGCAATTTTGATGACTAGGCCTTTTTAAAAACTAGTTTAGTGTCCGCACCTTGTGCGAGATTGTCTAAATAAAAAATATTATATTTTTACTTTCATGCATCATATGTTTGATATCAATCTATACTAAAACTATTTTTATTAATTAATATGACTAACATGTGAGGATTAATTTTTTTAAAATAAATAAAAGAAAATAATTAAAATTCTATTATAAAGATTATTATTCGAGTATTATATTTATACTTAATATATTATCACTTTTACTTAGATTTAGATAGAGGAGCAAAATTGATTTAGTTTTAAATTTAACAAATGTGTCAAATCTTGTTAGAAGATTTGCTCAGATTTTTTCAACAAATCGAGTTAGAATAGATCAGTTTGTTAATTTTGATTGGTAGATAAGTAGATTTATTTTTTTTTAATATTTATTTTAGTAAAATTGACGTGGCATGATGACTGTTTACAAATTCTAATAAAAAATTTTCTTATAAAATAATTAATGGCAAATCTGTAAATAGGTTGTGACCAATATGTAAATAAAATGACAAAATGTTGATGTGGACGGCTTAGAGTTTGCCATATGGACAAAATGGATGTTGCTTTAGTAGTATATATAGACTAGAGTAGTAACTAGACTTTTTAATGTTTCAATTAATTAAATATATCCTAATTTTTTGTATTTATTCTCAAACTTTACACACTCTTTTTTCAAGTGGTACATTTACTAAACACAAAAACTAAAAAAAGGCATAATAAACCACATTGTTTTAAAATTAAAAGCATAGAGTAATGCTGTTAAAAACAAATTTTTCACTAAAAAGTGGTGGGTGTATAAAAGGAAAAAAAAAAAAAAAACTGATTTGTGTGCGAATTAAATAATTTTTCATTTGTACGGGTGGTTTAATGAGATATATCCTAAAATTCCAAATTTCTAGAAAACAAAAAACGAGGATTATTTCCAAGGAAAGGTCTAGTTGCTTGGTACACAGTACTACTTTAACAGAGCCAAAAGGAAGGGACAAACGAGAGGGGTGCGTACTTTAGCCACAGAGAGGCTCAGGATAAGGGACAAAGGCGAGTTAATGGCACGCGCTGAGGAAGAGATTAGTTGAAAACCGCTTTTTTGTAAGGGAGCTGAGCTGGCGCGTGGAAAGTGGGCCCCGCCATAAACAACAGAAGCAACTTGCCATATTCTGAGCCATACGCAGTGAGTGGTGCCTTTGTGGCGCGGTTAATTTATTAAAGGTGGAAAAACTTGACCGTTAAAACCATATGTACCGTTTTCTTACCGTCTTCGGTAAAATTGAGGGCCCCACGCTGCTGACCGTTTACCTTTTGTTTTTACCCTCACATTAACTATTTCTTTTATTATAACGATTATAACGATCTTAGGCTATATACGTCCCTAATGAAAAGGGTTAATTTTTATTTTTACATCCTATATATTTTATCCGTATAAATAGTTAAATAAAAAATTCACAAATATAGACGTCATCCTCCAAGAGTATAAAATAAAGTGGGTCTTATTCCTCCACAAATAAACCAATAATATCTTTTTGTTATTTATTTTTCTCAAATATTTTATGAAAAAAAGAGAAAGTAAAGTTAAAATAAGATTATAAACGGAATGGAATGTAACAAAAAGCTATATAGACAGAGTATATATACACATACGTATAAAAATACTGTATATAAATAACATTATAGATGAAGTGGGATGCGGTATGTCTTAGGATGTGGTAGTATTTGACATACAAAACTATTTTTATTAATTATATTTTTTTTAAAGTGAAAAACATCGACACATTTACAAATATTCATTCATTAACTCTCTTTAAAAAGGAGGCATTTTAGATGAATTTTAGCTATAATTAGAATATTTGTTAAAAAAATGATATTGTACTTGTTTTAAGACAAAATCATAAAATTATGTAAAAATGCTAATATAAGTTAATAATTTTACATGAGAAAACTATAACACCGAACGCAAGTTGAGACAAAATCATACTCGAACTCAACATAGATCCGTCATAATTCAAACACAATCACACTTCATTGAAAAACTATAACACCGAACGCAAGTTGATGACTTAATCTTTCTTTGTACGAGTTGGTAACTTAATCCTCTTTACGTATGTCGCTTCTAGTCTAACATATGCTTCCTCTTAAATGCAATGACTTTGAATCTCTAAATGAATCGACTGTAACAAATTTTAAAGTTTGTATATAGATAAAATAACATTATAAGAAGTTGGTTCGACACAGTTTTTAAAAAAAAACCGGTTTGAGCTCATTTACTTTATAAACTGGTTGAATATTAACCCATTTTAAAGCTCGTTTAGATTTAATGTTTGACTCGTTCGATTCGTATAACGACCTCAGGAATAAGTTGAGAAAACCAAAATACAATGTATGTACTCAACTTGAGAAAAGATGAAAATGGTAGCAAATAGACAGTAGATGTTATAACTAAAACAAGTTGTTGACTGATCAGTCACTAAAAACACAATTTATCTCCTTCCAATGCAAAGGCAGCCTTACTGAAACCCAAAAGAAGAGGACAGTGTATAATGTTGTCTCCAATTAAGACCTTCCAACATCTCAAGTAACAACAAATTTATAGGATGTCAAGAGACACAAAAGTGAGGCCAACAAGAGACCTCCTTCACCTCACCTGGTCAACACACTTCCAAATTTGCATGTGAGCCCCTATTGCTTTTCTCTTCATCACTTAGCCCATAATGTCTTCTTGGCAAACATAAAACATCAAGCAACACCAATACTCAATTAATCCCACTCTAGTGGGATGTGGTGCTAGACTCCTTAAGTGGTTAGCCTGGAGATTCGAGTTCGAAGATCCGGACGTAGATCGGCAAAGACGATCGAACCGGGTGTTCTAATTACCTCTTCAAAAAAAAGAAAACATCAAGCAACAAATAGGTAATAAGACACCTTTGGCTTTGGGGTTCATTACACTTACTAGTGTGTCAATCGATTATGATATACGTGCATTCGTACATACACGATCTTCGGTCCTAAATTTGTTAATGTTCACATCTTAAATACCCGACTTTCGATTTTCTAAAAACATCATATTTACCGTGTTCAACTCATAGATGCACTTATACTATAAACATTTCCCTTAGAAGTGTCATATGACTAAACTTTTTGTTCAAACTTGCTCGAACTTTTACCCAAAATCCAACTGACATCAGATTGGAGGTTATATGCATATGAGTGCATATATATATCCCAGTCTCAAGCAATTGTGATAAGATTAGTGGTCTACCGACTTTATATAGTGAACTAAATTTGCGTATGTTATCGATAGGGAACACATCTCACCAGCCCCACTAAATATAAATGCAACTAGGGAAACGTGCAATAGACACTTCAACAAGCGTCGTATCTAAAAACTATGATATCATGACCGAAAATCGTGAGAATACGTTAGGTCCAAGTTCATTACATAAACTTAGTAAGATTTTGGACGATAGAATAACTACCGACCTTATTTTCTCAAGTGTTAACACCATTATACTATACTATAAACATTATCATTGTTCGAACTTTTACCCAAAATCCAACTGACAGAAGATTGGGGTCATGTGAATATGAGTGCACATGTATCCCAGTCTCGAGCACAACACAAGAGTCTAGTGAGCACTTCTCAATAGCCCCACTAAATGCAACTAGGGAAACGTGCAATAGACATTTCAATAAATAACGTTTCTAACAAATATGATATCACATTAAAGTTTGACGGATTATTGACCGAAAGTCGTAAATATACGTTAGGTTCAAGTTCATTACATAAACTCAGTAAGATTTTTGGACGATAGAATAACTACCGACCTTATTTATCAGACTGAAATCGATATAGACATGCAACTCAACACTCTCCACTATTACCTTAGCTAGTTGCCATAAATAAAAGACAAACCCACCCCGTTACACATCACAATTCATACAGAAAAAGAGTGAAGTGGGTCAGTCTTCTTCTCTTTGAATTTATTAGGTCCACTTTTCTGCAACTATATGCAGAAGCTCAGCATTGGCTTATCAAGATTAATAAGGAAACCCTCAATTGAAGATCCTTTAGAAAGCGACTTCATATATGATTTAATTTTATATTTTGCTCTTTCCCATGGAGATTTGTACCCAAAATAGACGTTTTCTTTTCTTTCTTCTGCAACCAAATGTGGTATTTGGTACCTTTGAGCTGAAATTTTGCTACTTTGGCTAAGAAACTAGTACAACTTCTTGTATCATTACTGCACTTAAGTTGCAATGTTTAATGAAAGTTAGTTATAGTGACTTGCTAGGTACAATACAATCTATGTTAGATTCATGTCGCTAGAATGGCATTTTTGGAAATAGCTGCTATATCATTTTCGAAGAAATACAAATGGGTTCATGTTGACTTACTAGCTTTAGGGTTTTGTATGTATACTTTGACCTTTGAGTCACTTATACATGTGGTTTATCAAAGAAAACTCTAACACGTAAGTCAACTGAGACATATTAGGTTTTTGAAATTTCTCAACTTTAAAGGTAACACATCCCATCAAAATGAATTAACATAAATTGATCGGTTTACAAGTAAGAGTTACAAACCCGTTAACCAAGCATAACACATAACTCTATCTGGGGTTTCATCCTTAAATCAATCAACATATGAGTAGGTCATCAACTTTACACACTATATTCGGAATCTCCCAACTTTAGATGTGAAAACTTATTATTTTCAACACTTTCCCGTAAACTGAACTAACATTATTTATCGATTTACAAGTAAAAATCAACAAACCCGTAACACATACAAAAGCTCCCCTAGTAGTCCGCCAGAAGATGGTGTGCATACGAGCACACATGTGCGTTAGACTTAAACTCAACAATAAAATCAATGGAATTTCTTCAAAAATCAATTGAAATTAGGAGAAGTGATACGAGACTTAAAATCTTTGCAAAGTCCGGTACAAACGGATCACATAGTGGAGGTCGTGTGCATACGAACGTAAATGCACGTTAGGTCCAAATCCGTCACATGAGTCTAACGGGGTTCCATCCTAAAATCAAATTTTGACAATAGGAGGAATCGTCCACAGATCTTATATACTAGGCTCAGAATACATGTGCTCCGCTTTAGACGTGAAAACTTATTGTCTCCGACAATCTTCTAACTTTAGATGTGTCGGAGATAATAAGTTATCACATCGAAAGTTGAGAACATTTCTAACCTAATAAATAAGGTCGGTGAATTACTCCTATTTCCAATTGGTTTTAGCGGATTTATGTGTTGGGATTGGGTCTAACATGCATGTGCACTTGTATGTACACGACCCCGCTCTACGATTTATCTGTATCGGACTTTGACAAAATTACGTAAACTTATTATCTCCAACCTTACTCAAACTTCCGAGTCTTAACTCTCAACCGAAGATATTTACATGCAAGCCATCATGAGTCACGGAGTTATGGCATTCTTATGTGATGAAATGTCACTTACATATAATGACCCATCATTACCAACGTACCGAAGCAACATTTATTGATCTCCGTCGTTTTCGTAAACATAATACAATTAAGAAGCTAGAAACACGCTTTATCGTTAGTACATACTTGGTAATTCAAATGTTGAATAATCCAACAAAAGAATATCACACGAAAACGACACTTTTGTTGATACAAAGCAAATTAAAATGTGAGAGCGAGAGAGACAACAAACAACAACTACTACATGCATGAGAAGACAAAGAATATAGACGTCTGCAATTAGTAAGGCCCTTTTCATTGCTGACTCTACATTGTTGGCTACGTTGCACTTTGCATGCATGTAGAGTTACCTATCTCATCTAAGGCTGCGTTTGGTAAACACAATATTTGCCTTGTATGAGATTCGTATTGTGAAGATTCCGACGGGTCTTTAACGTGGGGTTCGTCACACGTCTGAACGCAAATACACATGGGTCTAAGTTCAATATATAAGTTCAGTGAGATTTCTTTCTAAAATTAACTCACAGTAGAAATAGTCCACCAGCTTTATATACAAGACTCGTTAAACCTATTAATCCTCTACAAATGTTAATCATAATCAATCAAGTATTAGAGTATTTTGGTCTCCTATGACATGGATTATACAAAATAATGTAAACTTGATCATATTTTGAGGAAGTTGGCTAAATGTTGGAGATAATCAATTGTTATATCGAAAGTGGGGACATATGGAACCTAGTATATAAGGTCGGTGAACTATTTCTTCAATTATCAATTGGTTTTAGGAAGGAACCTCATCGGGTTTATGTGTTAGACTTAGATCTAATGTGCATGTGGACTCGTATGCACACGACCACTGCTCAACGGTCCGTCTGTATCGGACTTTGACATGGTATCAAAGCGGCTAGCCTCTATTCGGCTCGGGATCCTAACATGTGGGCAATTGCATCTCGGTCTATATCCTCTAGTTGCACTTGCGGTGCTTGTTTGAAATAATAAGTTCCGACATCGAAAATTGGGGACATTCTGACCCTATTATAAAAGTACGATGGACTACTCCTATTATCACTTGGTTTTAGGATGAAACCCGATGATTTTAAGTGTTGGACTCGGACTTAACACATGTGCATTCGTATTGACACTACCCTCGCTATACGATCCGTCTTTATCGGACTTTGACCCGAAGACATTTTATTATAATAAGGTAGTTCCTTTATTTGGTGAAAAGACAATTAAGAATTTAACAATCATATAACTGAAAGCCTAACTAAAAAAAAAAAAGAAAAATAAAGAGGCATACTTGTTCTCTTGTGATAGTAAAAGTCCCATTTACCCCATTACCCTAAGGTTATATAGTTTTAGTAACGGTTTGAACTTAATTGTACTCCAATAACATAGATCAAAAAAACTTGATTAAAAAAGAAAAAAACTCTAATAATAATTAACAAACTAGATAAATCATAGAAAAACAACTCAAATTAAAGTTACATAGGTAAATCTAAATTAGTTTTTTTTTTAACTCATGCGCCTTCGTATTACCAAAATTTTTATCCGAGATTGCTATTCGTAATCATGCTATTCATACCCGTTGTCCGGCTACGCCTGGTGTCCGCGTAGTCGTAGTAGGACTACGACTACGCATAACGTATGTGTAGTCGCCCATATAAAAAATTCCGATAAAAATACGAAGGAAAAAGGATTGCGGCTACGCCTCGCATGGCCGTAATAGGTAAAACAAAAACTTCTTCTTTTTTTTTTTGCCTACTACGACTACGCGAGGCGTAGTCATACCCTGAACACGTATTGCACGAAACCGTGGTACAAATATCAATAACTTTTTTATCACGTCCATTATAACATAATACGTAAAATACTTCATCGAACCGAATCCGTATATAAGTAGGCAAAAAGTTGAGGAATAAGTATAAGGATATATTTGGTATTTACGATAGATTTTGTGGGGAAGAGTAATTAAATTCTAGGCATAAAAAAAACAACAAAATTTGATGATGTGGCAATTAGAGGGTGCACATCCGTGATTTCTTCTCTTGAACCAGCTAAGTACTGAAAATGACTCTTCAATGGAGAAAAGAAATGAAAACAAAAATAAAAAAGATGTCCCTTTTATAGAAGATATTGTTTTTGTGTGGGCAGAAAACATAATTAATTCGAATAGAATAAATATCTCTTTTTGGGATTCTTCATTTTTCCAAATGTGAAAAGGAAACAAACGTTTCCTTCCTTTGTGGGAAATAAATTTTAAAAAATAAGGGAGGATAATTATAATTATTGTGAATAAGAACCATACTTTTCCATGTGGACCTTGTGCTGTGTAGGGTTGTTATAAAGCTGAAACGTGTTTACCGTTGATACGATTAGTCTCGGCTAGTTTATAAACAAGTGAATGAATAGAGTTTGAGTCGAACATAGATTTTAAACGGGTTTTACAACATATTTTGCTTGTTTAGAAAGTGAATGAGTACGAGACAAAATTTTTTCGAACCGAGTTTAAATAACTTGTCAAAAACTGGCAGAATGCTCTCGAAACCAATTCACTTGGGTGAGACAGAGGAGAGTGGTATTTCGTGTGTAGGGGTGAATTCCTGAAATCTACAAAGGAACGCCAAAAGCGAAGATAACTCTAACGTCCATGTAGTGTCATTATAATTGAACTAGCAGAGATTTAGCCAAACGAGCCGAACATTAACATGCTCAAACTTGACTAGTTTATAAATAAGTCGAGTATGAACCTTTTTTAAAGAGTTTTAAAACATATTTGACTTGATTAGAAAATGAGCACGAGATAAACTTTTTTGAGCCGAGTCTGAATAACTCGGCTAAATAACGTCTATAGTGTTATTATAGTTGAGCTTTAGTTTAACAAGTCGAGCATTAGCATGTTGAAACTCGACTAGTTTATAAACAAGTGAGGCTGAACCACAATGAACCTAGATTCAAACGAGCTTTAAAACACATTTGACTCGTTTAAAAAGTGAACGAGCACGAAACGAACTTTTTTGAACCGAGTATGAATAACTCGGCTAAAATAACGCCCTTGTAGTGTTATTATAGTCGAGTTTTAGCCCAACGAGCCGAATCCGGGGCTACATTTCTGGGAGTTGTATTGCATTAGTTTATATATTTAGAAATTTGACATTTAGGCGTTTTCAATTGTACAAATTTTAACCAAACATATACATCGATAGTAGTCTGAATTTAATTGAGGAAATATAATTACTAAACCTTATTTGCTCATGAATCTACATTATAATATCCTTCGATGAATAAAAATAATACATATTAAATTGATCAAATATAAGGTTTGTATAGAATATAAAGTAATTAATGAGTTTTAACAAAAAAAATATATATATATTTGAAAATGATAAAAAAATATGAAAACATTACTATTGTGGTTATGAGATTAAATAACTGTTACCGTTCAAAATTGACCGTTTAAATTGGTGGGTTGCGTGTGGAATATTTTCTCATTTGACGTGAAAATACGGAATCTGTTATCTCGAATCTGTACAACCTTAAACTCGTTTCTTCTATTTTTGAAAAGTCAAACAACCCCTAGTCATTTTTTTATTTATTTATTATATCAGAAAATACTCAAGGTTATTAGACATTTATCACCTTAAAGTAAATACACTATATATTCATTAAAAAAAAGAAGTAAATTTTTTTTAGTAAACTTTGAAATTAAATTTAGTTTATCCTTTTTATATATTTTTAGTAGAAGAAGTTCAAGACTTATATAATTTAGTTAAAAATTAGAACATGAAAAAAGTATAGTAAAAAAGTAATTAGCAGAAATATGTATTTTAATTGATAAAAAAAATTAAATGTAACCACTTATTATCAATGTTTATATAAGTTTTTTGATTTAAATTATAATAAGTATATAATTATAAAAGAAAAATATATATTTTATGATTAATTAAATTTTCAGTAACAAATACACAAATCTTTTTTTCCTTCTCTCAATTTATAAAAAATATAATCAAATTAATTTAAATATATATTAAAAATAATAAGTTTATGACATTAATGATGGATTTGATGCATATCGATAAAGTACGCTCGAATTGATAGATTTAATTAAAATTTAATATTTATAATAAATATATAAATATTTCAGCAAAAACAAATAATAAAAACAATTTTCTTTCAATTTTTTCTAGATTAAAACCGTTATTGCTCGAATATATCAGAATTTTCGAAGATTATGAAATTGTACTTTATGAATCCTCATTTCTTGATAGCAGAAAGGCTAAATCTTGTCTTCCCAAAGTATGGACAAGATCTCGTATAGCTTGCAGGTTACACGACCTATGGAAAATTCTACAAAAATAATATTAGTATTAATTATAAATTCTTGAATCAAAATACGATTTAAAAAGTCAATACAAAATAACAAAAAATCTAGAAAAAATTCAAAGAATCAAGAAAAAGAAAAGAATTTAAAATCTATAAGCAGTTTTTTTTGGCAAGGTTGTAAATTTTTGTGATTATTTAATGATCAATTTTGAGATTGAAATTATTCTGATTAATTAACTCTTTTTTTATTTAGCAGCATATTTTTAAGAATTATTTAAATCAATTTTGATATTGAATTTTTTTTAATATAATGGAAATAACATAAGAATCTCTTATAAAAAAAATATATTTATTAAGAAAAATCGTACGGCCAGGAGATGGTTATCTAGTCTCGAACAAAAAGATGTGTTTGGGCTTAAAATAATACATATCGCGAAGAACTAAATATTTACACATCGATTATAAAAAATAAAAAATTTATTTATTTTATTACCAATTGATTTAGAATGGAACATCTCATGTTATATTTGTCCATCGGAATTTCTCATATAAACAAAACTTTAGGTTTCAATTTATGAGTTTAATTTGTGTAGAACTCGAATTTAACATGTACGTGGTTACATTTATTTTTACTTTTTAAAATAATAATAATACATATAAAATAATCTCAAGTTATAAAGATTGATGTTTTTTTCATAAAGTTTGATATGCACGTCATAATTAAACTTTTGACGTTCACCTGATATAAGGGTCAGAGACTCAGAGTTGAATCTGACGCGGTCTCAACTTACCCGTCTAATCATATAACAATGCACAATCCAAATTCTTCAGGAATTACTACGGATAATTTATGACCGTAAATATAATAATTCTATTTATAAATCGATAATTTATTTAATTTTCTTTCTTTTGTCTTTTCCAGCTAATAAATTGACTTTTAGAGTTCAAATCTCATCAAAATGGCAACTCCAAAATGGGTGGCAAGTGGACCATGATGCAATGAAAACTCATCTCCCAATTGTGATTTTGTGTCATGTCAAGGGGACTATCTCCACTCTACACAAACATAATCATTTTAATTTTATTTCATTTAATACAAAGTTTTAGTGCCTTTCTCATTATATATTCTTAGTTTTTTTATTTATTTATTATAATACCTTATTTGAATGTAACATGTTATCTAGCAACACTTATGGCCAATTCCATTGCCCCTTATACATCACAACTGCAGATCATGTGTGTATATGGGGCCACATTTCAGAAAGACAACTCCATTGCTACCTACATGCTTCAATTAGTTCTCAAAGAGCCAAGAGCAAGAAACACTAGCTTCATAGCCTACATATATCATATTCCGATCTTCTTTTTTCAACCGAAAATATAAATTTGAATTAAAATATGTTTGTTATTTACGTATGGTTAAAAATAACTATTCAATCAGAAACTCTTGTGATAAAAAAAAAACTCTTACAATTAAAAGAGGAATTGAAAGAACAAAGACTTTTCACATTAAAAAAAAGGTGAGGCACAAGATGATATTATAACAATGATTAACAATATTAATAAAATATGAAAAGTCTAGTGAGAGATCTTGTGATCATCACTAATATTTTTCGTTCTTTGGCAATGTTTGCAAGGTTCATTGACAAACATCGAGTTGACCTTGCCCAGTGAATGAATTATGGAGATGTTGCAGCGGATTTTTTGATAGCGTCGTCGATAATTCAAACTTTCACTTGACTTTGAAGACATTTGTCATGTTACTTAAGTTATTTTTTTCATTTGAAAACCATCAAGATTAAAGAAATGTCTAGATGATCCAATTGATGGAGGTAGTAGGGAATGGTGACTTCGAGAACGGGAGATGAAGCCATGTTGAAGTTAGGTTTTTTTCGAATGAGAGTTGATAAATGTACGAGGATCGATTTGACGCTACATTATGGAGGAAAAAAGCCCACCTAACCAACTCACCCAATATATATATATACCAAAATTATTGTGACGAGAACACTAACTAAGATAAACATAATACATACACGAATTACATATTTAGACCAAAGGCCATGGATTACGGGATCTATATCTGATTAGTTTCATCACATCAATCCAACAACCCAAAACTATGATATTTCTGGTAGAATATTTATGTTGGATCACCCATCAAATGAACTTTTTATTTAAAAAAAAAACCCACTTCTCTTACTTTATTTTTTCTTTTATAAAATGTATCACTTGATCCAATATTTTTCAATAAAAACAACTTATAAATAAGTCACCAAACACATTTTTTTAATATAAAAAAAAAAGTTCATTTGAGTTGAGCTTAAAAAGTGCAAGTACAAATGATAACTCGATTGAAATCTTTACAAAACATGATTGTACACAAAATTGTAACCCTATTTATGGACTCTAAGATGGGCCATTAAGACAAGTGTGAAGTGTTGATAGAGATGATACAACAAGTTTGGATTTGATGAGATATAATTGATATCATGTGTCAAGTAAGGGCAAATAACACAAGTTGCCCATCTCAACATGACGCACTCTACGTGGCTTTGGCTTCATCGACCTAAAAGCCAAAGCAAAATGTTTGTATTATTCTTACCCTTTTCTCTCTATCTATGTCTTCTAAAGTTGAAAGCAAAGTGAGTTTTTCACCTTTCGAACCTTTTTTTTCTTATCACTAATGCAAATTTCAACTCCTAAAGTTGTTGTTGGAGAACAATCTTTTGCAAAGAGTAGCTATTCCTAGCTACCAACCTCCTATTTCTTTTTTCTCTTTTCGAATATTGGTTACTCTTACTGAAAACTCGATCACTTGTTTACTACGAGCATGGTAAGGAAATGGGTAGTCAATACTCGGTCAATAAATGTAGAAAACATTGAGATATGTTGTCACACCGTGCATGATCAGATACAAAATGGGTCCATTTGAACTGCTTATGTTCGATCTTCTTCACAGTCGAATGTCGACAAAACCGTTTCTACTACCGGCTTGAGGGTGTGTAAAAGAATAATCAATCTTATTGTGTTGTTAATGATACTATCCACACATTCTCTTTTCATATATTTACGTCATTTCTTGTTAAGATACAAATTGAAAAAATATTTTTAAAACCACGCCTATAAACGTAATACACATCACATTATCTAGGTTTGATATATCCTTTATGAAGCAAGACACAAAATTTCAGATCTGAATATAGACGAACACTAATTTAACAAAATTAACTAGGGCTGATACATAAGACAACCTACTCGAACTCGACTCACATTCAATTTGTCAAAAGCTCGACTCGTACTCGTGTAAAAACGAGCCGAACTTGAGCAATGCTCGTTCGGCTAAAATAACACTATATGATCATTATTTTAGACGAACTACTCGGGCTTGACTCGTCAAAAGCTCCACTCGGACTTGAACGAGTCTATCTTGTGCATGCTAAGACTCGGCTCATTCGGCTCGTATAACACCCCTAAACAAAATGATCAAGGCTAAAACTTTTTGATTCATTAACTGCACGTCTTGTAGTTAGGGTTGATTCTACGTGCTTACACGATATCTTATATCAATAATCGGAAAACCCCGGAAGCGAACGAATTACCTTCTTCTCCAAGTAATTGAGGCTATAGGATCCATCAAATGTCTAAACATTAACGAATCACAATCAAACACCAACCAAATATTCAATTTGATTTAGTGATGATTAACCAAACACGTCTTCAAATCTACAACCAAGAACTTATGCTCTTAATTTAACCATTCGGACATTCGGTTGATTTTTCCTCCTAAAGTATGTAACTTTGGTGCATGTCACTTTCGATATGATACGCCTTTAAGATGATTACAAATAAATCACATTCATCATTTGTTAGTTGCATAATTTATGTCTTTGTTTGTTGATAAGATACGTTACTTTTGTTCCAAAACACAATTTAATCACGTGACAAACAAAATCACAATAACACAACATAAGATTACCAACAATAACACCAAATCCGTCACCGTTACAATGACGGAGTTTACAACCGTTACTGTTTTAATTCGGTCTTAGTTACACACGATTACATAATACTAATAATAATCAACGAATTTGAACACCAACATTGAATACTAATACTCCCTTAATTACCCTACAAAATTAATTAACCCACCAAACCGTATAGTTCGCTTTTTTTTCTCCATTGTTCCAGCCGTTAAACAAAACCTGCCGATTTTCCGGCGTATCAAAAAGCGGCGAGGAAAGGTTATTTGAAAAAGATCCGTTTTCATACCACGAGAGGATCCGACCCGAATATGTCACCAATATCCGGGAAATGGTCGTCTACAAACCCGAAATCGTCGTTCTTCGAGTAGAAGAGCTTCCCACCATCGTCATAGAACCCGTTTCCGAAAATATGGTCATGGGTGAAACTCTGATCCAAATCAGTAAATAAATCAGGGAGGGAAGGAACTGCCGTATCGAACGAGAAGAAATCGCTCGGAAAATGAGAATCGAACTCCCGACTGAATAGAAGGTCATCTGATACACTCTCCGAGGAAGTACACGTGTCGATATCACATTCGGGTACGGGTTTGGGCTCCGATTCCGGGTCTGGTTCGGATCTTGGACTGATAGAATGATTAGATTCAGCCTCTTCAGTGAACCGGAGAACAGAGGTAGGAGAACAGAGCTGGTGAGACTCTTCACCGGAGTTGTATCCGGAGCAAGTCACCGGCGGTGGAGGAAGTGTGGGTTTCTCGATGACCGGAGGATTAACAAAGTTGGTAAGCGCGTTAGGCCCACGCAACTGAATGGCAGCGTTGTCATAAACCATAGCAGCTTCCTCAGCCGTTTCATACGTCCCAAGCCAAAGCCTCACGCGCCTCAATGGATCTCTAATTTCCGCCGCCCATTTCCCCCATGGCCGTTGCCTCACACCTCTAAACTTCTTCCCAACGACACCATTTCCAGTAACAGGAGCCATCAACGACGTCGTTTTGGGCTTAACTTGTCTCTTCCTCTTAAGCGGAGGAACGCGTCTCATAAAAACGCCCTCCTCCAGAGAGTGAGAGTCACGCGCCGTAGTAGTTGATGACGTAGGAGGCTCGATTGACACGGTGTTGATGAACCGCTTGACACGACGTCGTTCAGAGAAAGTTGTTTCGTCTTCATCACTCGATGAATCAGTGGCGTCGGCGTCGATGACGGAGATCCGTACCGTTTTAGGCATGGTGGGTAGTTTTCGATTTGTGGGTTTGAGAAGAAGGGTGGTTTGGTTTGTGTGCTCAGTGTATTTGACAGTAGGCATGATGATGATGATTGGTGTTTCTCTTAATATGCTAAAACCACCATTTACAGACAAAAATTGAACAGAGAGATGGCGAGTATAAGAAGAAGCAAAAAGTGTGAGAGGAAGAAGAAGGTAGAAAGCGTGCGGGGTCAAGCGTGAGTGAGAGATTCGGTTTGTGAATAAAGAGAGAAAAAGTAAAGCGCAAGAGAGAGCGTGAAAGAGAAGCTTGAAACTCGAAGAAATCTTCAAATTTTCTCGGTAAAGGAATGTCAAAACTGGGATTTTTCAAGTTTGCAGGAAAGCAAAAGAGAAAGAGAAGAGGCCGTGGGGTTTTATAGCGAAACGCAGCTTTTTCAATGGTGGAAAAAAGCAAAAGTGGAATTTTTATGGGTTTGGGAAGAAGAATATTAATTAATATTTTTATTTTCTTCCCCAAAATAAAACCTTTTTTTCTTTTTTCTTTTTCTGCCCACTCTTCACTTTCTTCCTCTCACACACACACCTCAGTCAATCGCTCGCTCACTCACTCTTTCTCGAGAATTTAACAGTAAACCAGAGAGATTTCTGGGTTGAAGAAATGAAAAATTGGTTGATTTTCAACGAAGAAGATAGATCTCTGTGGGGATTCTCTTTCCTCTTCTTATAGAACAGCAAAAATTAAAAAAACCCCTAAAAATTAATTTTATTCTAATTAAATCCTCTTTCTCGGTGACCGGTGACGACGCTACTCCGGTGAGGACCTGGAGATATTTTGCGAGGCGCCGCATCTTCCATGATGCTGAAACTCCGCCACGTGGAATGTAGGTCCGGTGGTTTGTTAATTTCCCTGGGTGGTCACGTGATTAGAGACCACCCAGTAGACAGGTTGCCGGTTACTATTTCTTTCTCACATATTCAAGGTCAAATTAGTAAATTCACGTTGGCGGCCGTTACTATTTTGTAAAAAAGTAATTTATTTTTCTTTTTTTAATTTCGATTATTTTACTACTCCCATTTACTGCGGAGAGGGCCACTTGGTAACTGGCTGGTTGGCCGTTCGTTTTATTAAATTGGTTTTTACTGGTTGGAACAACGTGGCAGGCAACATTGAATTTGCCGCCAAATTTAATTCCTTGTTAAATTTTTAATTTTATTTTTTTTGGTAAATTTATAAATTCTTTCGCTAATTTCTAGTCTCTCTAGTGTTTTACTAGTTCAGCTCTTCTTCGACTTTTTTTGGTATTGATTCAATCTGGACCCTACACCTGTCCTTTGATTGGCTAATTGCAGATTCTGACCCCATAAAAATGCTAATTACATTTTTACGAGAATTATTATAAACTTTAATTACACTTTACGCTACGAGGAAAAAACTACGTGTTCATGGTTGGTGAAAATATTTTGGTATGTTGTAAAGGAAGATCATGAAATAAGTTTTCTGTTCCCATTTTTTTGGTTGAGTCATCCAATTTAGATGAATATTTTATAATTCTTAAATAACTTTAAAACTCGTCAATATTTACTAAAATATACTTATTTAATAATTTTTCACTATTTATTATTCTTTTGGTTATAATCTTTTACATTAGAAAAAAAACACTGCCTCTGATCATAATTAACTTTCATTTTAGTTTTAGACACAATTTTCAAGAAAAATATTAAATAACATAGATTTTGTAATGTGTTTCTAAATCTTATCACTTATTTAATATTCAAGCTTTTTTTAAACCAATAAGAAAGATTTTAGAATAAAATTAATCATTTACACTAATTTTCAAGAACATTTCTTATAATTATTGTTCATTTATTGGTCTAAAAAACTTAAAACGTCAGATAATTGTGATCAAATTTATAATATTAAAACGTCATTTATTTATGATCGGAGGGAATATATATTAAGAGAACTAAAAGTAAAAAGTGTAATATTTATTCATGTATAATAAATTTGAAAATTTATAGAAATAATGGTAGAATGTGGAGAGTTATATAAAAATATAATAATCTTATATATCTATTAAAGCAGAAGCCTCTATTGTCACGTGTCAACGTCAAGTTTCTCGAAGCCTAAAAAACTATTTTAAAAAGTGATTTCTAAATGTTAATATAAATTAAAAACTGGGTTTATAAAAAAATATTTAAATAAATATTTTTATAAAAATAATTTTTAAATTTTTACGAATTTTTTTTTATCAACAAGCATATCTTAACAAATCAATTTATAAATATCATTACTTAGAAGTGATAAATACTTAACAGAGAATTGAAAATCATAATATTGATTAGAATTTTATTTTTTGAAATTTTATTTTACAGAAATATACATATAAGTTTATAAGTATTAAACATTTATTAAAACTGAACCCGCACAAAGTGCGGTAATACACTAGTAAATAATAAATAAAAAGGTAGGTTAAATTCTATTTATAACTGGTTTTAATATTAATAACATGAAGTATTTACAAATTCAAAATTATATAAATCTTAGTCACGATTAATATTCAACCGGAAACTATATTCTATAACGCGTATAATATATAAATACAAAGAGAGATTCTCTAAATTAATTAAAAATCGATAAATTTGAAAATAAAATGAATATAAAATGTCTTGAGATTAGAGATGTATAGAAGAGATTAACTTGGAAAATGAGCAAATATGGATTAGCAAAGACAAAATCAGAGCCAAATAAGTACTATTAATATTGTAAGCCTTTTTCTTGGACAATGTAATTAAGTAACATGCAAATTTTTGAGTGTATGAAAACATAAATAAACGAACAATCATACAACTACGTAAGATTCGACAAAAACAAAACAAAATAAATTGTTTTATTTTCTCCAAAAAAATTATAATCATCTAATTAGTGCAAGTGGAAAAATATTAATATTATATATTTGTTTGTTTTTATTTAGCATAAACACATTGAGAAAGAGCAATTGAATATCGATCATCAAACCCTAGGGTCCTTTTCCATTGAGCCCACAAAAATGGAGAAAATTTTGAGCTTTGGAAATTGATTTTTTAGTATTAATATTATGGATTATTGAGAACTAATCATATCAAACTATGATAATTGTGATTAATTAGTTATTATTTGGAATTATCAAAACAAGAATCAATTTTGACATTTTTATTCTAGATTTCTAGGTGTCTTATGGGTTTGGATTTATACTATGCATTGGTTTAAGCTCATGGGCACTTGTCATTTTGGTCTTCAAAATTATATAATTTATTATTATTTTTTTATAATTCTATTAGTTAGACTTAAATGATTATGCAATACATTTTATGAAATCTAATAAATATAGAAAAAATCATTACCCCCTCTAATCATAAATAAATGACGTTTTTTATTATAAACTTGATCACTATTATTTGTCGTTTTAAGTTTTTTAAGCCAATAAATGAACAATAATTAATGATTATTTTTAGTTCTAAAATCTTTTTTATTTGTTTAAAAAAAGGTTGAATATTAAATAATAAGATTTAGAAAAACTTTACAAAATCTATATTATTTAATATTTTCTCAAAAATTGTGTCAAAGGCTAAAATGACAATTAATTATGATCAGATGGAGTATAAAACTAGTGCGATATCCGTGTTATGCACCTTGATTTTTTTAAAAGTATTGAAAAATATAACTTATTAAAAAATATTTATATAATTGTTTTAAATACAGTTCATTTACTAATTAATTTAATATAGAAATATATTAAATTTCTATTGGTATATTAAATTATATACTATTATTTATCTAATTATATTTAAAAAAATAATCATAATGTGTATAAAATACATGAAAATTGACACATGACAACTTTTTTTCCATATTCAATTTGAAACCGTTATATACTCCCTCCGATCATAAATAAATGATATTTTAGTATTATAAGTTTGATCACAATTATTTGTCATTTTAAGTTTTCTATCCCAATAAATGAGAAATATTCTTGAAAATTGGTGTAAATGATTATTTTTAGGTATAAAATCTTTCTTAGGGGTTTAAAAGAAGGTTGAATATTAAATAAGTGATAAGATTTAAAAAAAATTTTTACAAAATCTATATTATTTAATAATTTCCTTAAAAATTGTGTCAAATGCTAAAACGACAGTTAATTATGATCAGACGAAGTATCATTTAAGTGGAGAGGCAAATAAAATGCTAATTATAAATTTAATATGGCACTATTTATGGAGTTTGGCATCTCTTTATAAAGCAAGAAGATTTCAAATTTGAGTACTCCACACGTTACAATTAAAATGTTTATTTAAAAAATCCTACGAGCAAACAAACAAAAAATAAATAAAAATACCAAAATATACTTGTTAATTTAAGGTATAATTTAGAATAATCGATACAATATATAGTTGAACACTTGAAGTTGAGTATTAATTGGCTAAGATTAAGTTGGTGGAAAGGGAAATGGAATCAAATCCAATATTTATAAATTAGGAAAGTATGATTTTCGTAGTTTCTTGTAGAAAGAATCAAACTTTATAATGTGGGACCTACAACCCAAAAATGGAATGTAATTTCAATTATAAGATGAACTTGTCAAACTAATTAGGAAAGTTAGTCAATGGCTTTAGCTATATAAGGTAGTCTCATGCATGACTACATTCATTTTATATATATAATGAAATCAATTTGAATCTATTAGGGTATTTTACTATTACATATATGGTCATATTTTAGGACAATTTATGTGAGACGTTTGATCTAGATGAATGAACGTTTTTTATTTGGTTATTTTACTATGTATGGTTTATTTGTAAATGATTGTGCATTCTTTGCGCATGGCCGTGCACTTGTTTTTATACATGATCATGCATCAAGGTATAACGACTTTGCATGTTGTTTAATTTGAATAGTCGTGTATGTATCATGGTTGTTTATCTTAAATATATGTATAAATTGTTATTGTATGTAGTTATATAGCCTCGAACCATGGTTAGAACTTGAAAGGGGTTATCACGCCGTCTTATTACTAGTTGGAGAAGTTGAATTTCTTTGTTGCAAAAATATAATTGTAAAAAAAGATTTTGTTATATTGTTCATTAACTATCCACGTTATATTGTTCATTTGTTATTAAAATGAATGATCAACATAGTAATACAAACGAACAACTACAGATGTACGATTATAAGGTGCACGAACATGCCCATTGGTATATGTCATGGACAATTAGAGTGTAGAGTGAGGATCATCCACCCTTTTATAAATTTAAGGTGTTTGATCGCGCAATAAAAGTGCGCGATTGTAGACCCTTTTATAAATGATTGCCTTGTTAAGAGCATCTTTATTAAGATATTTAAAATTGTTTCTTATCTGACATTTTTATTTACTTTTACTTCACAAAAATATTTTAAGAAACTCTCTCCTCCATCCCAAAATTCACCAAAATTTTTCTTCAATTATTTTTATTATCTTATCTTATATATATATATATTAAAGCAGGAGCCTCTATTGCCACATGTCAAGCCACGGTTCTCCCAGCCCCAAATCTTTTTTAAAAAAAGTGGTTTTTAAAATTTAAAATCTAAAAAAAATATTTTAGTAAAGTCGTTAATTAAAGTTAAAATATATTTAAAATATGTTTGAATTTTGTTATAGTAAATGTCAGTAAAACAATCTTATCTTATCTTATCTCTATTAAAGCACAAGCCTCTATTGCCACGTGTCAACGCCAGGTTTCTCGAAGCCTAAAAAATTATTTAAAAAGTAATTTCTAAATAATAATATAAATTGAAAATTAATTTCTAAACTTTTTAAAAAATAAGTAAATAAATATTTTAATAAATATAGTTTTTAAACTTTTACGAATTTTTTTACCAACAAGCACATCTTAACAAATCAATTTAAAAATATAATTAATTAGAAGAGATAAATATTTAAAAGAGAATTAAAAATCATATGATTATAATTTTATTTTTCGGAATTTCATTTTACAAAAATATACATATAATGTATAAGTATATTTATTAAAACTGAACCGCACAAAGTGCGGGTAATACACTAGTATATAAATTATGAAAGAGTCATTTACCTCCCTACATTTATGCAAAAAATTAAAAATAAAATCTAAAATCATCTTGATTTGTGGAGTTGGACTGAAAACCTCAAATTTAATTTCTTATTTGAGATATTTCTCTCCACTCCACTCATCACCTTGGTTCTATGATAAAATCTGACATTTATTTTTATTTTTAAGATAAGAATTGGTTAAAGAAACTTCCAATTTCTGGGATGAAGATGCTCTAACATTCATGAGCGTTGTTAGCAAGATAAATTTAACATAGACAAATAAAACTTTTCATTTGATATCGGTAGGGTTATTTAGTTGGTAATTTGAAATAAAAATGCAAGGTAGTTGTTAAGAAGCAAAAACAAAATGTTTATATTGAATTGAATCTTCGTTTCTTTGATCAAATTTAAATTAGACATGTTTTTAACCGAACCGAAACAAAAACCCGAAAAATATGAACTAAAAACCGTATCCAAAAAACTTGGTTCGATAGGTTTAAACCCAAATTTTCAATTCGGTGTCGGTTGGACGGAAAATGAAGGATGTCGGTAAGTAACTCGATCACAAATTCAGACAAACATCCAAGACAACCATTACATATCCAAAGATTCAAGAGAATAAACAAGAATAGGAAGAAAATAAGTGAAGAAGAACCCAAAGATACTAGATCCAAAGAAACCAATCACAATTTCAAACAAACATAAATGCAGATTTTGCAACATAACAACAAGAACCTGAAACAATGAAACATTACGGATCCAAATATAAAAGATTTCAAACTTACTAACTAAGAAACCGAGAAAGAAAAATTAAATTACAATGCAAAGAACCAATGATGCGTCCTTGTCATCATTCAAGGAGAAACTTTGGATCTTGATCGAACTTTAACTTCAACTGCTCCGTTTGTTGATGTGCGGATGGATCGAACAATAGAATATGGTTGGCGGAAGCTTTAAGATGGATGTGGTAGCGATTGGTTGATCCGATCAAGGTTAATCGAGCAAGCCGTGAAGAGGAGTGAATAGATTGATTCTTGAATAATCCTCAAATGTCCAGGCTTGGATAGAAGATCCACTGAAGAACTTTGAGAGGGAAGAGGTGATGCCCAAAATCAAGGAGGAGGATTTACTTTCAACTAAGCTTGATTTAATTTGAACATCCATTAAAAGTGAGGTCAAACATCCCTTATACCAAAAGGATGTGGTCTAAAAGGGTCCAGTAGAAAAACATTAAAGAGGGGTCCAATAGAAAATGTCGAAAGGTGAACCAATAGGAAAATGCATAAAGGGGGTCCAATGGGAAAGTTTAGAAGAAAATATTCCATAAAAAAATATACATTCTATTATTACACAAGCAAAATATGAGAATGTTGGACATGCCTCATGCCATAAGGAGTGAAGACAAGACATGCAGCTTGTCTGACCGTCATGGGCGGAGGCACGGAAGACATTGGTATCTAGAAGCGCATCGTTATCCTCCTCTTGAATGTGAAATGTCCCCGTTCCACGGTCTTCAAAGGAGGAATCAACGTTGGAAGCAAGACCCTTGACGTTGAAAATCGGGTGCATACCGTAGGAGTTGGATGACTTGAACTTGTAGTCTTTGAAGAGGGTGGCGCCGTGGAGATTGGCGAATATGCCAGAAAGGCGCATAAATCAAGTACCGGCAATAGATTGATGTTGGTCTTTGATGGCACCGGACCTCTTTGAGATGGTGTTCAATGCTTCGGATGGGTTGCAAGTCGGGTTGTAGATCATTGTACCTAACAAGAACAAACTCCGGATCTGGCAGTTCAAACTTGTAGTCCGTCAAGATGGTCTCACCGTGGAGTTTGTTTAAGATGCCGTCAATGTCCTTGAAGTTAAATTTCGGGTGCATGCCGAATAGATCGAGGGGCAAGCCAGATGGTAAACTATTGGACATAACGAGGACAAACTCCGGATCGGGAGGCTCAAACTTGTAGTCTATTAAGATGGTGACTTTATGGAGTTTGTCTATCATGCAGTCAAGACCCTTGATGGTGAATGTTGGGTCTAGGTTGAAAAGATGGAAGGGTAATTCGGGAGGTAAGTTATTGGACATAATAAAGACAAACCTCGGTTCGGGAGGCTCAAATTTGTAGTCCATCAACATAATGATGTCGTTGTCAGAATTGACGTCTTCTTATCTCTCGATGATGGCTTCTTCTTGGTCCTCTTCAAAGGATTCATCATACAACGGGTTGACAAGTTGAATTGGAAGTGTTGGGCACAATATTCATTGACAACATTATCCTCGTCTTTAACTTTTCCCTCACCACACAAATGATTGACAACCAACTCACACTTTGGTTGTGTCACCGCTTGGGGTCCTTTGTGTTGGGCGGCCCTCATGAGGGCAATAACTTGTGCCTTCAATGTTTATAGCTCTTTCCTTAATGACTTCACCTCTTGTTGTTTCATGTAGGGATTTGTTGTCGTACTGTCTCGACGATAATGGCAAGGGTCCGGACAACGAGGGGAAATGTGATCTTCCTCAAGGTAGGCTCGCCGTCGGTCGTGGGATACCGTCGGTGTCCATTAAATTTTTGTTCTGGCCTTGGTGGGTATGGGGAGGCAACAACTTCTCGTCCTCAAGATAGGCTCATTGTTGACCGTATAAATACCGTCGGTGCCCATGGGTGGTTTGTTTGGGCTTTGTTAGGTATGGAAAGACAACCAACGATTCCTCATTTTCGTCAAATGAGTCATCATCGTCATAAAGCATGGTGAATGCAAAAAAAAAAAACGATGAACGATGAAGAACGATGAACAACAATGAAGAATGATGAAGAACGATGAAGAACAATCAAGAACAAAAGTAAAGAAACTTAGCCTCGATCTTGAGTTCTGATACCAATTTGATGCATCCTTGTCTTCATTCAAGGAGAAACATTGGATATAGATCGAGCTTGAACTTCAACCACTCTGTTTGTTGATGTGCAGATGGATCGAACGATAGAATATGGTTGGCGGAAGCTTTGAGATAGATGTGGAAACGATTGGTTGATCGAGCAAGCTGTGAAGTGGAGTGGATTGATTGATTCTCGAAGAATCCTCTAATGTGAAGGCTTGGATCGAAGATTCAAGGGAGAAATTTGAGTGGAAATAAGTGATGCCCAAAATCAAGGTGGAGGATTTACCTTCAACTAAGTTTGATTTAATTTGAACTCGGACTAAACACACATATGCGCTTAGGCATGCAATGACTCCCACGTCATATCCGATCCGATGAAATCTTTCATGGTATCAAAGTAGTTAGATCTTCCGGGTCCTTGCTTATTGGTCTTGTCGACAATGATAGTCCAACCGTTTGGGCTAATCGACCTTAAGGAATGTCATCGAGTATCAACCGGCCAAACAATTGCTCTTGAGAGGGTGTGTGGAAGATTAATGTTACCACATCGATAATAACGGAATAGAGCTAGTATATAAGGTTGGTGGACTTCTGAGCTTCATGTCATGTAACCGACATACATAACTCGGTCAAAACACGACACAATTCATCCACTTACTCATAATCCTTTTCATACACCAAGTTCATCTGATTCTCACCTCCACCGACATATTCCAAGAGTTTTTACAAGTTAAACTTACTCGTAAGTTAACTATCACGTTTAAAACACGAAACAAACGCGGTAACGAGAGATACATATGTTCATAACAACACTTTCCAATAGGTCCAAAACAAACAAAAACAAGTCCTAAGTATCTAGCTAGCCTTGGAATCAATTAACAAGTGCATGTATGAGTTATAGAAATACAAAAGGGTGACATCTTCCAAGGAACATTGAAGCTTTAAATTTTGCAGGATGACTTAACAACTAGCTAGCAAGTGTCAACTTACTCTCTTTTATTTTCTTTATAATATTTCAATTGCTCTTACTTCCATGGATTCCCATTTACCTTCAGTTTAGATTCAGCAAACCCAAACAATAAAATAAGTTTAAAAAGGAAATATTATGGAGAAATTTATTATTTATATCAGCAAATATCTTACTCTACGTTCTGGGTTAAAATAAAATGCTTAAAATAATAATATAAATAAAAGATTGAAATAATTAGTTAATGATAATTGATTGTAAATTTAAGGAAGCAATTAACACTGAAATTCATGTCTGTGGTTTCCTAACTTCCAAGAAGATAAGAGATTTGTGAATTGATTGTTGACACATATTAACCAATCTTCTTCTTGCTTTTCTTTGGCTATTTCTCCCAATATATAGGAAAATATTTTTAATTTTAATATTAAATATAATTTTTCTAGTAGATTGTGGTAAGGTTTATGCTTAGGTATCAACAAATTTTATGGTTAAAATATGTGATTTTTTAAAATTTTATACTAGTTCGTGATTTATCGACGTCAGTTTACGTTATAAAATAGTATTTCATGAATATTTTTATATATTATTTGATATTTATCTAAATTTAAATGTCGTTTCAAATTTTTTTGCATAAAATTTAGATTTAGTAAAATAGATGATATCAATATATTATTTTTATTGACTAAGTTTAAACTCTTTATTTAGTGAATATATACGATAAAGTAAAAAAAAACAATATTAAAATACATGAATGATCTATTTTATTTCTTTCAAAAATTATTTTAAATATAAAAAAGTTCACAAAACAAAATTTAATATATATATATATATATATATATATATATATATATATAGGGTGCGGTTCTCATGAGAACATCCTTATTGTGTATCATGAGAACAATCTTAGACCGTCTGATGATGAGTATTAAAGGTCGAGATTTAGGGTAGGTATCATAATTAAACAAAACAAATAATACTTACGAATAATCTATTCAACCAACAATATTCTGAAATTAATAATAACTACGAATAATCAATTCAACCAACAATAATTACGAATAATACATTAAGCGATATGACACTCTCGTAACAAAACTAATAATAACTACGAATAATATATTAAAACAATAAGACATGTTTACATGATTACACGATAAGGTTTGTTCTCGCGCGCGCACACACACACACATATATATATATATATATATATATATATATATATATAAACATTTATCAATAATTTGAGTATCACATATTTTTGATATTTTTAAGGTATTTCAACACTTGTATGTCAAAGTTGTTCCATTATTAGGTATTTGTAGGTGAATCTTGTCTTTTAATTTTAAATATAAAAATGATGCTTATGAACAAAGCTAAGATGGGTTCTTCTTCTGATTATGATTAATGTCACTAATATTCCTGGCAATATTTAAACTTGTGGAATAATTGTAAACATATATATCTGATAACTTTATTTTTCAGCAAAAGCAAAATTTTAACTTTTTTTAACTTTTGGAAAAATCACGTTTCAAAAATTAACTTTCGAATCTTTTCAGCAAGGATATTAACGATTAAATTCATGTGAATCTGTCTTATTTTTAGCTTTTCATTTTATTGCAGATTTTTGGAGTTAAAAGGAATAATTAAATTATTTTTCATGATAGATAATATTAATATAAAAAAATCCAAAGCAAACATGAAAAAAAAAAAATCAACTTTAGAAACATGATCTACCACTATTTTTTTTATATTTACACTAAAAATAAGGTCGAAAAAAACTTTTTTCAGTTCAAAGTTGACACTTTTTTATTGTTTGAAAACTATTTTTACGTTTTTTATTTTATTAAAAAAATACCTATTATAAAAAAAACTAAAAATGCGGTCTTAAATAACAGTTTTACTAGCTATCTTGCTCCTTGGAAGGACGGTTACTCGGTGCCATACTCTTTCTAGTCTGGTATGTAAATGACATGACTTATTCAGAAGGGACTGAGATATCTAGTAACGGCATGCCTTCCGCGAGGCGAATAAAGTAGCGGACTTCCTTGCTAATAATCCGTTTAATTTTCCTGTCGGACTAAGTGTATTGCTTGACCCTCCCGAGTGGGTAGTGGATCTTTTACGTCACGATGAAAGGGTCAGGCTATCCCCGAGTTATTACTACTTAGCCTTTTTCATTTATAAGAAGCGCGTTCAGATACGCCGGAGACCACCGACTCTCCTTCACACAAAAAAAAAAAAAACATGTGTTGTGTCCTATGCAAATATTTTTTTATAATATTTTTAGTTAAATAATTAAATTAGTATAGATATCATATTAAATAACATATGTTAAATTTAAAAACTTTTTTAATAAAATAATCTATCATATTAACATGATTTTACTTTACAAATATATTTATAAAATGAATAAAAGTGAAAATTTTTAATATTTAATTTGATTAAAAGTGAATTTAAAATAAATTTTGTAAATGAAAAAAAGGGGGTGATAATTCGAAAATACAAGAAAAAAGAGGGGAAAAAACAGAAAAGCAGTAAACAGAGTAACAGAGGGCGGTGGGAAAGTCACGTGATTGAAGCACGGCACAGTCGAGGCACGTGAGGAGTTGCGAGTCGCGAAGAACTTTTTGTCAAACTTTGAATTAGAAAATGGTTAATATAATGAGAGGAGAGTGGGCAGTACGAGTTCGTGTACTTGGGTGCTATTTTTAATTAATTATTTAATTATTAAACTTAATTAGTATTTAATTAAGAGTAAAGGCCAGAGAGACAGAGATATTAATGTGATTAAGATTATAATATAGTATCGTGTCATGGGAGAGAATTTGAGTTTAAGTGTAGTGTAGTAAGTAGGAGAGCCAATTATTATTATTTTTTATTTTATTTATTAATGTAATATTATTGGGCCTAAAAATAAGGCTTAAGGCATGGACCATGTTTGTGCACGACCAATGCTTTGGAATGTATGTTTTTTAAGGACTATAATTTGACTATCATTAATGCTAATTATTCATTTTTTAAATATATATTTTAACGTATTGTACGAGTTTTGTATTGGGTTTTACGGGAATGAGAATATGAATAGTTTATAAATAATGATTTTAAGTTTGTTAATAAATTTGGTTTATTGAGTTAAAAATAAAATTTTAAGTCAATAAAAGACTCAAATATTTTTAAAGATTGCTAAAACGGTATACCGCGGGCCATAGTATATTTGAGTTTTTCACAAATATTTAAGGGGAGTATTGGTTCTGAAATTTGAAGGAATTTTTTGGATTCTTAAAGTCCGTGGATATTCAATTAAAATTTGAAAAAGTGTTTACAATTCTAGAGGTATTCTGTTCAGATTTTAAATCATCCTTCAAAATTTTATGATATTTAAAAAGTTATAGATTTTTATGGATTTTCGTCCCAATTTCTGTCTATGAAGGTATCACGTCCTTTCTCTCTAGAACGTGATTTTGATAAATTTGCAAAAAACTACTTTGTGATCCTTGCTAGTTGGATTTCCGCTTTGAATTTGAAGAACCAAACACACAATTTTCCCAAGTCATAGCAAAATTTGGTTGTGTGGACCTCAAACTAATTCAATTTTTAGGGTTTGCTGAATTTCCTCATACCATTCCAATGGCGTCTCAGCACAGTAGTGAATACTCCCACCTTTCCACCAACGAGTCAAAAGATTCGTACTACAACACCGGTGGATTGAAGGAAGAATATACGATTTTCGTTTCGAATACACTCATAAAGCTTTGATCAAAGTTCCATGAAAGCTTAATTTGGTTTTGAGTATGATTATTTAATACAGGATTTTGCAGGTTTCAATTTGTAGAGCTCAACTTCAATAGTTGAAAGAATCAATTTGAGAATTCATGGATTTGAAGTTGTAGATGATTGATGGCATCAATAAGTTGGCATTGAACAATCTATTTGAGAATCCATGAAATTTAAAATCACATAAAAAGTCAATCTCATAGAATCCATTTGACTCTATATAGAGTTAAAATATTCTATGAAATTACCAAATCCAAGGATAATAAAAAATCATCTAAAATCTTATAAATTCTGGATCGAATACACCCCCTTAGTTGATGATATGAGTTTAAACTCTTAGTTTCGAACTTTCAATATGTTTTAGTGCTTCGTATGACATACATTTGTTTTGTTTTTAAATGTTTATGGATCGATTTATTTTGAATGGTTTTTTATACGGAGTATAAAATAAAAAAAATGAATTATAAAGACGAAGATTGTTCTCATAAGAATATATTAAAAACGTGATGTTCATTTAGACTATATTTTTTGAAAGGAAGGGGTTTAGAAAAATCTAATTGACAATATATTTTGAAACAATTTAGAAATAATTTGGTCAAATAGACCTTTCTATTTTTATTATATTTGCGTACACTTTCAATTTTTACCACTTTCATTAAATTGAAGTCGAAAGGTAAGGGGTTTGATTAGGGGTATATTTACTAAACATATTTATATCATGAGCTTAATTATTGAGAGAAGTCTCAAAATACTTACTTAGGAAATTTGGCCAACAATTTATGAGAGATTACAATTATTAAACACAACATCAAACTATTATAATTATTACTACGTAAATATCAAGTTAGATTTGATCATATTTTTAGTCATTATCATTGAGATATATAACAATATATATTTATTTTTAGAAAGAAAAATACATAATTAACTTTTAACAATATGCTCATAAAAAATAAATGAAAATCAAGGTTTGGAATTTAGGATTTAACAACTTAAGTAACTAAACAGAGCCTTCAAATCTAGGTAATCCGCTGTTTTATTTTTTTCGTGTAGAATAGTGACACATGATACCAAAAACACCTCTTGTTGGAGATAATAAGGTCCCACATCGAAAGATGGGGACACTCCGAGCGTAGTATACAAGGTCGGTGGGCTACTCCTCCTATAGTCAATTGGTTTTAGGATGGAACCTCGCCGGCTTTATGTGTTGGACTTGGGCCTAATGCGCATGTGCGCTCATATGCACACAAGAAAATTGATTAAACAATATCCCATCTTTTAGACTGACTAAACTTTAGTACCCCGTAGTTTAAACTATCAAAACAGTACCTCACCTATTGAACCCGACCAAAGATTAGTACTCGGTTTACTTTTCATACGTTAAGTTAACACAATAGTTTTGCTCCTAGAACTTCCCCCTTTGTTTCTTGTTGAATATGTATTACATGTGGGTCTCATTACAACTGTCATAACCCTTTTACTTCTTGTGAACAATAATTCAAGTATTAATCTTTGGTCAAACTGAATAGGCGAAATACCGTTCTAATAGTTTAAACGATGGGGCACTAAAGTTTAGTCAGCCTAAAAGATGGGTATCGCTTAGGCAATTTTCTCTATGCACACGACCCCGCTCTACCGGTCCATCTGTATCGGACTTTGACACCTTTCAAATCTAACTATCAACCCAAAGATCCATTCCACAACTATACGTGCAACTGTGCAAGCATATATGATCTTGTAAGTAAATTTGGGTAGATACACGTTGGACTTAAGTCTTACGGATGCTATTAGAACGAACTCTAAACTACAAATGTGCTTAGCCTAAGATTGCAACTCGACCGTAAAGACGGTGATAGGCTTTCATGCGAACGCCAAGAGTTGAAGTGAGAGAACGTGCTTTTAATCTCGAATATGTACTTGTATCCAAGATTCTTTGTGATTAATCTCTCAACTTTAGATGAGATAACTTATTATTAGTTATGACTAACAAATTATCAATTTTCCATTTATCTCCAGCTATAATCCGACTAATAACGAGAACGTTACATTCTGTTACTGGCATTGTCGATTTATGACGGTTTTTGACCCATTGTTACTGTATTTCTTTTAGAAGATTATGAGCATTTAATCGTCGGTAATATAAATCGACGGATCAAATCCGATTCTGAAACGTATCAAGTTTTTCGTTTATAACCGATCCGGTAACATGCCTACTTTCTTGGTCGGCAGTGTCACTTTCAATGAATTTCTATCAATTAATGAAAGCATCTATTAACATGGCACCACAAATGTTTGTTAAATGAAAATATATAATATATTATTGCAAATTGTAGCTTAATCTATGCGTTAAACTATGCGTTAATCTAGTGAAAATATTACAATAACATGGCACCCATGAAGAGAGCACTTCTCCTAGTTTCTTACCTCATCATCATTAGTTTGTACTTAAACGTATTTGTCGTTAAGAAGCTTCCTTGGAAATTGAGATGACGATATCAAATCACTAAGCAAATCATACATCGAATGATTGCCAAATCATTCAAATTTTATAACGTTAAGGAAAAAACATATGTATTTGGGAGTGAATATCGAGCAAAAGTAAAGTTTTGAGTATAAGTGAGAATATGTTAAATTTGTTTGACTAGTGTACATATATTAAATATATTAAGGTTTAGTTTGAAATTAATTAATAATAAGAGGATTTTTTTTATTGATTTTATATATTAGGTTTGAAATATCTCAATTAATTTACTATGTTAAAAGCGTTTTTGTAAGTGTAACTAGGATATAAATTTAGTTGGCACTTGCATGTGTTAGGATCATCCTAAGAGACTAACACGATTCTGATACCGTGTTAAAGTTCATTGGATTGCAAAGTAGAGGTTGTGCGCATACGATTGCATATGCATGTTAGACTCAAAATCAACACATAAGTCTAGTGAGATTTCATCTTAAAACCGGTTGTCATAATGAAAAGTCGTTCACTATCCTTATATATTAGACTCTAAATATCTTCCATTTTTTTTATGTGATAAGATGCATGAAAATGTCCCACATCGATAATATGATACTACGTGAACCTAACATATAAGTTTTAGGGCTACTCCTATTGTCAATTTGTTTTAGGATGAAACCCCGAAGACTTGTGTGTTTAGGTTCACTTTGATGTGCATCCCCTCCACGTCTTAGACTCGCCGGATATAAAAGATAAATTAACAAGTAATATATTATATTATATTCAACACATCTCCAAGTACAACTAGGGTACAAACGTAGTTGTCACTTGCACGAGTTAGGATAGAAGGACTGATTATACGCTAACTTGATTTTGATACCATGTTAAATTTCATTGAACTACATAGCGGAAGTCGTTTGCATGCGAGCGCACATACACATTAAGTCAAATCCCAACAGATAATCCTAATGAGGTTCATTGAGCTAATGTCAAAGTCCGGTACAAATTAACGGACCGTAGAGCGGGGATTCGTGTGTATACGAGTGCGCATGCACGTTAAACCCAAGTCTAACACATAAACCCGACGGAGTTCCATCCTAAAACTAATTCACAATAGGATGAGCAGCCTACCGACCTTATAAACTAGGATCAGAATGTCCCCACTTTAGATGTGAGAACTTATTATCTTCAACACGTCCCCACAAGTACAACTAAGATACATATCTAGTTGACACTTACCCACATGGAAGAATGACATATGGGACGCAAGGCATACACCAAGGCATTCATTCATCGCTTGGATGGCTACACTCAAACGCCTATCTACTCATGATCGGATGGGCTTTCTCGGCATTGATCTAGTGTGTCATTTTTTCAAGCAAGATATGGAGTCACATGAACACCTATTTTTAGGTGTAGGTATCTAAGGAGAGTTTGGCGAGAGGTACGAAGGAGCTTTGGATTGCCGGCAGGATTGGGCACCATTGATCTTGCTCTTGGATGGCTGAAGCAACGAACGGGCAAGAAGAGGCGCAAGTTCAGTGCATGGAGGTTTGCTTTGGTGGCTACCATTTATTTTATTTGGCATGCAAGGAATAACTGGATCTTTGAATGCAACATGTTGTCGGAGGAGGTCACCATTCAGCTTGTCAAGACTCATGTGTTCCGGCTATTGCAAACGGCGTTCCCAGGAGACGTTGGAGAAGGCGTTCTTGGCCTCGGATGGGCATTGATGGCATCCATGGCCTCTGATGGGCACTGATGGGCACATATGGGCTTATGAGCCACTTTTTTGACATATTTTTGATGTGTGTACCTCATTTGTGAGGTTGTTTTGCATGCAACGTCCCAGTGACCGTGTATGAATATTGTGTTTGTTTACGTTTGTATGTCTTTTTCTTGTTGGACGTATGCTTTGTAACGAACACCTCGTTTGAGAGATAGGCATTTTTTTACACATATATGAATTTACCAGCATTTTGTTAGTTGCTCGTCGTTACATTTCCTGAATTGAATTTAGTGTATATTAATGCTTGAACTCGTGTTGGTTTATCGAGCTACTAAATAGTTTTGGTTATGTTTAAAATAAGATGATATTCATCGAGAAAAAAAAAAAGTGTAGAGACGATCATAATATATTTTTTTAGCGAAATATAGGGTATTCGAGAAAACTAGCATGTAAAACACTCAATTAAAATCCAACAAACCATTTGTGTAATTTTGACGGGATTACACTCTAATTGAAAAACTCGTAAACTAAAAACGTTGAAAAAGGTCAATGTATTGACATTGCCCTTTTCTATACGGTTTTAGTCTATGTTTGTGGATTACAAAAATAAAAATATTAGTATATAAGATTGGTGTACTATTTCTTCTATTCTCTATTAATTTTACGATGAAATTTTAAACTTATATTTTAAGTTCAAACCTAACGAACTCTATACTAGTGATTTCCAAACGAACTCTATACTAGTCAACCTAAATTTCACAACTTTTAACAATATAATCTTAGGGTCCGTTTGGTTCCAACTCCGAAAACGGAAACAGAATGAAAATGAATTTAGATCGCAAATTTTATGAAATCATTCATTGTGCTTTCATGAAAGATGCACTTGCTTCCCCACATTTTGTTTTCCTATATGGTATCAAAAATAATAAAATTTTACTCCAATTACTTCAACCACAAGGAATGATTCCAAAAACTTTCATGAACAAGGGTATGCGTATGAACTAGATTCATGTCCATTTCGTTTCCGATTCCGAAGTTAAAACCAAACGGGCCCTTAACTTATACGATAGTCATTTAGTTCACCAAGTCAGCTTACTAATGACGGGATTAGAAGCAATCTTAAGTAAATCTCACACTGCAGCTTACCTATAAGTGAAGAAAAATATCCGTTGCTGATCTTTTTCATTTGAATTAAAAAATAATATTTACTCATTTATAAATAATAAATATAAAACTACAATTTTTTTAAATAAAAAAAGCCAGAAAATCGGGGGGTCGGGTTTTCTTCCACTCGTGTGCACGACCCATTTGCCGGTTTAGATCGCAAATTTGTTTGCCATGGTGCCAGCTTTACTCACGTGAAGTCGTGAATCTCTATTAATGAAAGTAAATTCTAATTATTTATTTTAAAAATATAAATTAACTTTATTAAATTAACAATATTTAATAATAATATTAATGTTCGAGAAGGCTTGTTAAGTTGATACTCTTTATGGTGAAAGGTTGTTGCACATGAGAAGACAAAAAGCAGTGTGCCATAGCATAAAATCTTATAAACTTCGGGTTTAAAGTACATTTAACATCTATTATACTCTTAATTAATATTATAAAGAATAATAGATTTTGACAATCTAATTCCCATCGTTTTTAGTAAGCATGTTTACGGGTTACGGGTGCCGGTAAGGATCGAGGTGATCCTTACCCGCAGACCCGACGGGTCGATCCGCCAACGGTCAATTTGAAAAAAAATAAAAAAAATTTGAACCCAACGGCTATTTTAGCCGTTGGACAAACCCGTTGGCAAGTCGACCCGCCAACGATCCCTTTTCTTTTTTTTAACAAAATTTCGGGTTTGAAAAAAAAAGGCCAACCCGCCAGACTCGTCGGGTCTAACCCGTGACCCGGAGGGTTGGCCTATCAGGCGGGTCCGGGTACAGGTCACCCTTCTCGGACCCGTCGACCTGTGAACATGCTTAGGTTTTAAACTTATCATATTCGGGCAATCCGTCCGAAAAAATGGACAGGTATAAACAGATGAAGAAGTCCGACCGGGACAAAAACTCCGGCCAACTGGCCCGGGTAAAAAATAAATAAAAAATATTATATTGTTTTGATTATAAATATAATATTTGGTATAATTGTAATAAATTTTATATATTTTACATAAAATATCAAGATATATTAAATATATATAATTTACAAAATATATCTTATATATATATATATATTTTGTTTAAAATCATATTAAATACATTTTTTTTACAATTTTAAATAAAAAAGAAAAATGAGGCACCCACATGCCCAGTCAGGCGGGCACGGAAGCCATTACAGACACGATCCAAGTCCGGAAAAACAAACTTAATATTTTATAAAATTCGACCAGAACTCGATCGGACACCGGATTTGAACAGGTCTAGACAATTTGAGTATAATAAATAAAGGAAAAAAAAGGTTTTTTTAGGCTTGTTGGATTGTACGTGGGCAATAGGGAGATGTGATAATATTAGGAATTATTTGAATGTATTATAGAAACATTATTTTGTCTAAATTGAAAAAGGTGTCACTTTAGAAAGAATTATGGCCTATAGTTTGATATTAATTGGTGGCTATGATCAAAATAATTGATAGTTATGATAAGGTAGAGAGCTGACAAATTTTACTAGACTTGTAAATGTACATGTTGACATATATGTTGTAACATTTGTATTTACATTAACTCTCAACAGAAAAAACTCTTGAAATTGTAAAAAAAATATTCTATTAAAAGAATCGCTATTATAATCGGTCAACAAATGGTTACTGTGGAGGATGAAATGTTTTCACATCAAAAATAAAAAGATAACATGTTTTGTAGATAATGATGGCGAGTTTTGTACTCATATTACTGTCAATTGATTTTATGACGGAATCACATTGTACTTTCGTGTAGGGTTTGGGTTCAATACACATGTGTGACAATAGGAGGAGGGCCCAACAACCTTATACATTAGAGCTTTTATCTTCCATGGTTATCATGGTTTAATCAGCCGGCGGTGTCGTTTTACGTTTGCGAAGTATGAAGATAACCCACTGCTTTCGGGCTACAACCCATTCGTCCGGGCACATTGCATTCGTTTGTTTTGATTTTTCTTAATGTCCTCCATTTACAATGTTGTTAAACCTACAGGTTACTATTATAATTAAAAAAAAATTGTTTTTTTAATTATAATAATTAAGAAAATTAAGGTAACAAGTGTTTGGCCAATTTAATCCCAAGGCACCATTCGCACGGCCTACCGGCACTGACCTCAGTCTAACGGCCCCAAATACACCAAAGATGAAAATAAAAAATAAGTCTATCGGTTCAAAAATACCAAAAATGTTAATGAAAATTAAAAATTTTTATTCATAAATCATTTCTATTTGAACAATGTTCTCCTTACAAATCATCTTTCTCTTATCCATCAAGTTCTACACTTTTATTCATCAAAATCACCGTGCTTTGCAATCTCGTCTTCTGAGGTTTGATGTAGTCATTTGTTAGCGGTTTCGTGCGTTTGTCGAGAAGGGGGCGTGAATTTGTGATCGACTCTTGACGGCTTTGTTGCAGTCCAAATCTGAGGTGTCCACAATTGTTCCCCAAACTTCCTCCCTGTGTACTTCCTTCGAAGATGAACGTTTATGCTCGTTGCCTCTTGCTGGCTTAATCATCCTCTTTCCGTTGAAGACTTATTTGTTTTCGGTTTCATTTTGATGTATTTTTGTGTATTATTTTCTCCTGTACTTGTGTTCCTTCATGACGGTTTGACCGTCTCCCGATTTCTTTCGACCTTTCGACCCAGTAGACGACGCGCCGTCTAATGGTTTCGAACCGCTTAAGTTACATTTGTAAAGTTGTAACGTGTAGGCCCATCCAACTTATATAATTTGTGATATATATCTAAGAGGGACAAGGCTACGCATTAGGTGTGATAGCTACCTTTTATCTCTTGCTGGTTTTAGGGTAGTCCATTGTGAACAACTATACATGTAAGACATATTATTTATGATATAATTTGCCAAAACCACGTAATGTTAATCCACTTACAACAAATATCTTAGACCATCGAACACGGGTGAATAGTGATTTTAACCGGTTTATAATACATATATCCATGATTATACGTACCTTTTGTATTTGTCTTAGTTGTCTATATATACACCGGTTGATTTGAGTGAGGTAAATTGAATTTACCTGGTTTAATATATCTTGAGTCACATGGTGATGATATTATTGTGAAATTTGTGTATAGATATTGAGAACCAATGTGTATTATATGATTGTAAGGATATGGTTTTCATATCACGAGGTGTTATATTGTTTGTGGAAATTTATGAGATGTACGTGTCGCGAATTAAGTGCTTTCGGTCGAGAAGAAAAAAAAAAAAATCTTGTTAGATTGGTGATCTACTTTTTTTTAAAAAAATTATTGTTATCGGTTGGTTTTAAAATTAAATCTCGTTGAATTTATGTGTTAGGACGGCCTAAATTTAGGTATGGGGACAAATAAGGTTCGTATAACCTGACCCAGATATTTAATGTCAGTCTTTGGTTCAATGTTTTTAATGGTTCGGGTTGGTCCGGAGCTAAAATTTTGGTCTGAAAAAAAAACTTTGTTTACGATTTGTTTTTGTATTAGTTTTTATAAAAAAAAAAATTGGATCGTGATTTTATTTTTTATTACTATAATAAGTTGAAAACATGAACTTGTTTATTTATGTTTTATATTTGTAATTTAATAATTTATACTTAAATTATATTTTTATTACGGTAAAAATCATTGGAGTTAAAGGTCCAATGGGTTTCAATCAACCCGGACTCATTTGGATCAACCCTAACCCTAAGATTTTAGGTCGGTATTCTGTCCAACAAATTTGGAGTGTCGGGTGAGTTTGGACCAGTGTAATTGTATGACCCGAGGTCTTAGGATGTTGTCCCCATGCCAATCATGTTAGCCCGAAAACTTTCCAAGAGGTCCCCATGACAACAAATTGCTCCCGTACGAGCGCACTTAACTCCATAGTTTTTGTCCTTACTCGACCACTAGAAAAGAATAATTCTTGTTTAAATGGGTAGAAATCCATTCTTATAATTTAAGAACAAATCTCCATACGGGATGGTAATTTTACGGGGAGTTACAATCTCACCTACTTAAAATCCTGACATCCACATCGTTGACAATGACCGTTCACCGAGCCGAGTGACCGCTTACTAGGACAAACACACTCGTAACTCAGGGTTACCTCTGATACCATTTGTAAGACCCGAGGTCTTAGGAACGATTTACCCATGACAACCATGTTAGTGAGGAAACTTTTTAAGAGTTCACCCATCTTGAAATTGTTCCCGCTCAAGCACGCTTAACTCCAGAACTCTTTGTCCCCACTCGAACATTGAAAATGATGAAGTCTTGTTGACATGGGTAGCAACTCATTCTTATAAGTTAACCATAAATTCATATTCAAATGATGCGGGATGATAATTTTACGGGGTGTTACATGAACAACCCTTATAACCCCCACATTATATGATGGGCTCCGACTTAACACACATGTGTGTTCGTGCGAAACCCACATTCTATTGGTCCATCGAAATCTCACGAGATATATATTAGGGGTGTGTTTGAGAACCAATTTATTTTACGTATCTTTATGAGGAAAATCAAGTAAAAAATATATGATAGCTAAATAAAATTTATCCCTATTTAAGAATATTTTTTTCACTAAAAAATGGGATGTTGACTTTTACACAAAAAAAATTTATCAATGAATTCATTTAACATAAAAGCACAAATAGAAATATATTTATTTTTTGAATCTAAGTAAACTCAATCAAAAATGGAGTAATGTACTTTTTGGTAATTTTACGTTTCGATAAGCTTCGATTAACTTTGTTCTCCCAAACGCCCATCAAAATTGTCAGAATAAATCAGCTTGTTCAGTCAGCTACTTAATCAGTTTCAACTTCAGCTTCAACTTCAGCTTCATCTACAATAAACTCATGGTTCCCAAACGGACACTAATACTTTTTCCAAGTGTATACGGGTAATGGTACCCTTAAAGGATTCAATCAAAGGTAAAGATGTATTAATATGTCTCGAATACGGATTTTGACAACCGAGATTATTGTTTTTTTCATTGTTTGGGCATTGAATCGTCTAATTTTTTTTGAAATCAAGAATTGCTTGCGTATATTAGAGAAGATCAATTTCCGCAAGGTCAATAATACTTTGCGGAAAACGATCGAACCAAACATGAGAAGTGACCTCACCAAGTGATAGTCTAGCAGCATGGTGCGCTACAATGTTAGCTGAGCGTCTTACATGACGAAAAGAAACTAAGTCTAAGCATGGAAAAATGGAAAGAAAATGATTGCAAACCATAGCCATGTAAGAGGAAGATTGTAGAGTCTTCTTCGGTTGAAGATGTCTTGTGACCACCAAGGCATCAGATTCAATAATGATGTTATGGCTGAAGAAGGAGCGAGCAGTGTCCACCGCAAAAGCAACAGCAAGAGCCTCAGCAAGAGATGGATCAACGTCTCCGTCTATGCATTTGGTTGCAATCAATCGAACTTGCCCGTGTGAGTCGCGTAGTACTGCGCCGTAGCCAATCTGACCATTAATGATGGATGCGTCTGTGTTGAGTTTGAGGAAACCAACTGCCGGTTTAGTCCATGTGTGATCTGGCGAGAGAGATGGGCGGACAATAAAGGGCAGTGGGGGATGAAGTCTGAAGTCCTCAATGAAACGTTTATAACCGTTTCTAAGTAGCTCACCCGAGTGTTGTGTGGGTTCGAAAAGAGACTTGTTTCGGTGTGCCCAGGCGATCCAGCAAGTGTCTTATGTCTTATGTTTTTATTTGTATGGTCATTATGTTTTTATTTGTTTTGGGTCAAGTGTCTTATGTTCCCGGTTTAATTTGTTTATAAGCTTCTAATAAGATTTGATTTCTATATAACGACTCATTATGTAGGGCTGCACACATTGGGATCGGACCGGACCGCAAGTTCCGGTTGGTCCGGTCCTGGACAGTAATTGGAAAATTCCGGTCTGGTCCAAGATATTATACTCCGGACCGGAATTTTTATACTTTTAATATTTTTTAACTAGAACAACATCTGGTCCGTTCCAAACTCGGACCGGACCGGACCGGACCTAATTTAATCCATACAAAAAAATCTATTTAAAATTTTTTTAAAAAAAAATAAAAATTAAACGGTCCAGACCGGACCGGTCCATTGCCCTTTTCTTAATAAACCTGAAACGGTCCGGTCCGGTGCGGACCGTTTGGGACCGGACCGGACCGTTTGGACATCCTTATCATTATGTACCCTAACCAAAATATCTTAATCTTTATATAGTATGAAACACTCCTCACGAATATAATATTCGGCCCTAAGCATAACCACTCTTTTGTGAAGTGGATTTGTAACAAATATACACGAACAATATGTTACATGATCGTATGCTTAAGAGACACGACACTCTACATAATTGTGTGTATCAAACTCTACATAATTGTGTGCATGTCCACTTTAACCTATTATATTAAGTTTTTATTATTTTTGTCAATTTAGTTAAATATTTATTTCTTTTTACTCAAATAGTAGGAAAAAAAAAGCCTCAAAAAGGATAAAATATCAATATTTTTTTTAAAGGGAGATAAACACTAAAATTCATTGTCGTGAGACTTTAAGTTAGCTGATTCACCCAAATATTTATAACTCTTTTTGTGTAGGACCAAAACACTTAATACCATAATCAAGCAATGAGAATTATGTAATACCAAGTTGGATGTACAATTGAAGTATGTGTTTGGGTACGGGTAACACATCGCAATCGGTGCAAATATTACATTTAGTAACACATAACGAAGTTAATGCTCAATAGTTATATATTCCCACCCAACAACAAACTATTACTCTCGTTAGAAATATGTATGTTGGATATACGATTCCGTTATGTATTTACGAGCATCAAGTAAATTCTTTTGATTAACACAAGCCCAAGTCAAGTTTCAGTCGTAATTATTAAATGTTAATACACACGGTAATATACGATGTAGGTCCCTTTTGTTTAACAGGCTATAAAGTAGGCTCCTTGGTAATTTCGAACCCTGACTCACAAGCCACCCTCAATGTAGGCCCCTTTTGTTTAACGGGATATAAAGTAAGCCCTTTGGTAATTTCGAACCCTGACTCACAAGCCACACTCCACACTATTATCAGCTCGACTAATTGACATTCACTTGTTATTTGTTTTTTAAATTATACTTACTAGTTACTACCTAATATCAATACACATTAATACACAATGTTAACACAACATTAATATTTAATATACAATATTTCTTGTGTAATTACTATGAGAAACAATTACCCAAATTTAGCCGTAGTTATCCAATATTTGTGTTTTTTTTGGAAAAAGATTACGCCATTAATATAAATAAGAATTTTGGAGCTTTTGTAATTGAACCTAAAGTAGCAAACCTAGTTTTATCTTCTTCCTCGTGGCCGGCGGGATATTTCGATGGAGCAATAGCTTCTCCGGCGTCACAGAGACGAGCCAGGCACAAGGGGCGATCGGTGAGGAAGCCGAGGTTGTTGGCGTGGCGGTAGTGGGAGATAACTGTAAGAAACAGTCTTACTGACTTATGTGATGAGTTCGGGAATGCATAACTTATTTTTGTGCTCCCTTCAAATGTTAATAAATGTTAATTTGTGAATGGTATAAGGTATAATAAGGAAAAATCTAAAGATCAGGAATGCTATCCGAAAGACGAAAACTCTTTAGCAAAATTCAAAAAGTCAAAATACATAGATACCGTCCCGACTTTTCCAAAATTTAAAATTTTTTAAAAAAATTTTAAAATTCCTATTTGAATAAACTTGTTACAATGCCAAACCAAATTGTCCTGCACTACCAAATTAAGCATCTCCTCTAAAGGCTACATTTCCTTTTTTTGGTTGAGTGCAATATGTATGCCCTAGTTACCAATTGTGGTCCAATGAGGCCAGAGACCTTTTGTAGGCTACAAAAGCCTAACTTTGGTTCAACCAAACGACTATAGGCCGTGTTTCATGTACACACCAACATTTTTCCTTGTTGGTATGTGTTTCTTAAAAGACTAGCCTAAGTTAGGTAGTGTCTCGATTTAAGATACGAAAGTTTTTCGATTCGAATGATATTACTCGACGCTTTTGATGTGTTTTCGAAATCTTCGTAGTTGTTTTGAACTTTTGGTTCATTGAGAAAATAGGTAAGTAGAAGTAAAAACGATACTACATGGATTATCTTCATATCAATACGATATATATGGATTCAGTACAAACGATTGATTTTTATCCGATTTTAAAATCGGATAAAAGTGTTACTCCCGTCACAACTTTCTGACGGTGCACTACCTAAGAAAGTCATACAGATGAGACAATCCGCTTTAAACAAGACAAGGAGATCATTGGCGGGGTAGAATGATCAAACGTCACAAGAGTGTCACTATGCCTTCAACATTCTACATATGACGTCGATGAGGTTATCCAACTTTTACCTTTACATTGAAAAATGGTCGATTTTTGGATATTTGACTCATGTGAGAAAATTAATTTCAACCCGACTTCTTTTATTAAAAAAGCTAAATCCTTTAGAACGTGGTTACTCTAAATCCTCCGAATAAATTAAATTCAAAAAACACATTCATCAAATAAGTTTTTTTTAGGGAATTTCAGTATCACAAATACCATACCTATCTATTAAAAAATGATTTATATCATTCTTAATTTCAATCGATTCTTAATTCTGACCCAACTCCGAAAACATACGGAATCAATTTAAATCTCGAATATAATAGATTTCAACAAGAACATGTACAAATCATGATATGTGTCCGAATAGCCGTTGACCTTGCATGACAATAAGAAACAAGCCAATGTGTTCAAACACTCACCAAATTTAGTAGTTAGAATTGGCACACTTAGAAACTATTAATATATGTTGATATTGGTACACCAAGATTTAGATGAGAATCAAATGGACACTTCCATGCACATGAAATCATTAAAAACAATAGTTCAATTTGAAAAGGCACCTCTTGAAAGTATTATATTGATATAGACTGACCGTTGAAGAAAGCTACTCGCTACATTCATAAGCCATGGATATTGGTCCAATTACATACTTTATTCATCGTGCAAATGCATGTAGATCTTCTTCTTACACTTAATTCTATAGAGAATTTGAGAATCTGTAAGAAGAAAAAAAAAATAGAGTTAAAGAGCATGTCTCTAGCATGCTCCAAGATGCATACCGACGTAAGCTATCCACGTGGATGATAAACTATCCACGTGGATGATAAATACAATTTTGAGTTTGGATTTTAAAATGAAAACTATTCACGTGAATGATAAAAACAACTCGACCTGTAACTTAGTTTATAAATTTTGTGGTCTACCTCATATATTACCAATTGATTTTAAGAGTCAGTCTTACTGACTTATGTGATGAGTTCGAGAATTTGATAAAATCTCCATAGATTTTCGACCAATCAGAATTACCACATATATATAGAGCAGTACGTTGAAAAAGTGCGGTTTCAAATAACAAATTATCGTTAGACTTTAGGATTAGGAAGGATATGAACATAAAAAGAACGTACATCTTTAGGTATCCTAGACTTGTAATAAGACACGAGGTTGTGTTTGGTAACGTTGTTAGTTTAAACCATACGAAAAACAATATTGTTGTTTGATTGTAGGCGTCCAAATAGGTTTTTTAGGCATGTGAGAAACTATTTTTCATTAAATCACCTATACAATGAAGGGTAATGTTGTCATTTCCAATACAAATAAATAAGGTCTTTTTCGATAATTCGATAGCCTTCTCTACAATGACTAGAATAAGGCGCTCAGAGTGACATTGTTATTCTTCGGTTAACCGTTGTGTGATTTAATTTCACCGCAAATTTTGGTTCGGTATTTGTTGACCCGAAAATTCCAACTTCAATATAGTAAAAGTGTAAAAAATGAAAGGTGCACAAACTTAATAGAAATAAAAAGAGTCTATTTAACTAAATTCTTTCAATTTTATATTAGTTTGATTAATTTTTTTCATTTAAAGCACCTAATCATTACTTTTCGATTTCGATATTTCATGAACACCCCCTACTAGTTTTCATGAGATTTTTCATCTCGTTTTTAAACTAGAACTAGTGTATCGGATGATACGGATTCCAAGTTTTGTGAATGCACTCATGATGTCCTAACAAGAAAAGCCCAATATACAATTGGGCTCGAAGCCCAATATACAGTTGGGCATTAAGCCGAATGTACAAATGGGCTCCAAGCCCAATACATCTTGGGTTCCTAGAGCAATATGGGCCTCGGGCCCAAAAAAAGGAGAAAAAAAGGTTTCCATACCAAGGACATTTGAACCAAACATGTAAAGGTAGGGTGTTTCGGGAAAGAACTAATGTTCAACAGTCTTCATAATTACTTCAACATTCTTCATAATTACTAAGAATGATCTGATTTAGTTTTTAAGTTTTAATTGAATATAAACTCTAAAGCAATATATTATTTACATCGATCTAAAAGGTGGACGGCCAATAAGCTAGTCCCCAACTTTTTTTGAATAGAAAATTTGATTCTCCTAAAAACTGCATTCGAATATTTAGGTGTACAACTGCAAGACTCGTTGCACTATCTTAAGAATCTCAACGACATCGGATGCAATAAAACGAAAAGTGTCAAAAGCGATCGGAAGAAATACATGTTGAATTTCACTGCAAGCACTTTCATGCTTAGCCACCTTAGAAGAAGCCGTTTTGAGGATCGTCTTACTGACCACAAAAGGTCCGCTACCAAACATACCAGTGGAGAACTCCGTCAAATCAATACAAGAATGTTTAACACTCACCATAAAAAAATCTAAGACATCCGTCAGCCTCAACAGAGATCTTCTCTCACGCGGATCATTCAAGAAGGTTGCATGCGCCTCTTTCTTAGCCGAAACTCCTCTCCTAAACATGTCACAAACATCACAAACTGATCACCTATATTTGAAGCCAAATAGTTCTTTACAGTGAACATCATGCTCCCAAAAACATCCAAAAACCTCCGGCAATTGGGCATAGAGCAAATCTCAGCAATCGGGAACAAATAAATCATAAGGTGATAATTAAGGATCGTGCGATACTCAAACGAAGACATACATTGTCCAAGCCCATCAATGGGTATGACAAGAAGGAAATATTGGTTTGTGCGCTGATTGACTTGAAAACCGCTTTCTGCCTAAGGGTAATATTAAAAGCCGCTTCCATCTCCTGCACAGTCTTACGAAAAAGAGCACTTGTCAAAACATGTTAGACTTTAGGGGACGGTGTTCTTGTTAGTAAAGTAAAAAAAAAAAATCAAAACTAGAAATAAAAGCCTAAAGATTGTCCAAAATGCTCCATAAAACTCAAAGCGTGTAATAACTCAAAAGAGAAAATTTGTAGAAATAATTTGATCAAATAGACTCTTTTTTTTTTTTTTTCCTAT
>BSUD01000001.1:166112097-166203175 GCA_033239045.1 Fagopyrum esculentum
TGAATTTCATACCAGAAATTTCATACCAGATTTTTTTGCCCTTTTTTATTTTCTTATTTATTTTCTGGTATGAAATTCATAACAGAAAATTCATACCAGAATTTTTTTCTTTTTTTTTTACGCCTTTTTATTTTCTTTTTTGTTTTATGCTATGGATTTTTGGTATGAAATTCATACCAAAAATTTCATTTCAGATTTTTCAGGTATGAATTTCATACCGCAAAATTCATACACGAATTTTCTGGTGTGAATTTCTTACCAAAAAATTCATATCAGATGACAATGACCAATCACGTACATCTTATTAAAATAAATACATATCACAACTACATCTTCCCGTCATTTCTCACTTATTCAATAAGTAGACAAATTAATAGTTCCACAACACACACAAAAACACAAGTTGGTATATACAATTGCTCTATACGAACACCAATCAACAACTTGTGAATACATAATTTACACATTTACAAGCTCAACCAAGAAGCTCGACCCATCTAATAGAAGCCAAGACCCTTGCGGCATCAGATACCTTACCATAGCCTATTAATCCAACAATAAATCAAATTTGTTCCACTAAAGTAAAGAACATACACTCATTGGAATGTACCAGATGACGAGCACTTCTCCAACAACATCACATCACATCGACACCTCCCTCTCGAACTCCTCTCTTCCACTCTACACCTGTCGAACCTCGCCACTGAGTTCCAGCGAAGATTGTTGAGATGGCCAACGAAACAGTAAGGAACAACAAAACCTTTTAAGCGATGGAATCAAAAGAGCCAAGGAGAGTTGGAAGGAAAGGATGAGGTGAGAGTGTAGAGAGCACTTTGGTTTCCCAGGTGGCACGACGATTGGTGGTGGCGGTTCGGAGGAATTCTTGCCGATGTTGTAGAAAAGTCCTGGTCCGACAACCATCTTTTCACCGATGGTGGAGACGGAGTAGAGATAAATCTAGAAAGGGGCGAAGTGGTAAAACAATAGAGAATTTGGAAAGACAACGTTTGGGAATCAATGAAAAATAGTAAAATACAATGGGCGTAGTTAGTAGATATAAATCTTAAAAAAAACCTATTTATCAAATTAGGACTACATTCTTTATCCTATTTTCTCGTCTCAACTCATACTTATCGGTTGAGTGTCAATAAAATAAGGAGTGAGGTACCAAGTTTAGCCTTGTAGGGCACAAAGTAGATGAAAAATTGTCAATAAGGGCGATCTTGTGTTACAAATCATAATTAACCCAGAATTTCGTGTCCTCTTACTGTAATTACCTCCAATTTCACAAACGATTAAATGAAAACGAATTTAATACGAGGACGAATTCGATAAAAACCGGATCTGGACAGGTGTGATGCATCATGAATCATATCTATTATTTCCATCATTATAATCTTTGTCGCGTCCTCCATTAAAACAGATTCACAGGAAAGTTCATGTGAGAGAGAAGACAGAGGAGCTCATCTTCTTCGCAACGAGCAAGAACAAGGTCTACAGAAGTTTAATCCCCTCCGCGTCGATCAATCTCATCAGTCAGATCCAAAGATGAACAACGCAGATGTCTCCAAGCAGATCGAGCAAATGGTCCGCTTCATCCACCAGGAAGCTGAGGAGAAGGCCAACGAGATCTCCGTCTCCGCTGAAGAAGTACTTTTACGAATTACCTTCGCTAATCTCTGAATTGTTTGATAATGATGATTACGTCTTTCGAGTTAGTTTGACGTTCTGATGTTGTTGAATGCTTGCTTGCTTGCTTACTTATTGTTGTATAATTTGGTACTTGATTTTGTTATTAGGAGTTCAACATTGAGAAATTGCAATTAGTGGAAGCGGAAAAGAAGAAGATCAGGCAAGAGTATGAGCGGAAAGAGAAGCAAGTTCAAGTCCGTAAGAAGATGTAGGTTTCTTCCCAATTTTGTTTACTTCATCTTCCCGAATTTTGCCCTAGAAGCTTCATTTTTGTTGTTTGTATGGATTTTTTGCGAATTGTATCTATGATTGCTTGATGAAGTTAATCCTGTTGGAGTGGATTAATTTGGATCTTATATCATCTTCGGATTTGGTGGTACAGAGTGGGAGCCTTGTGGTTGGTGAGATGTTTGTGATGCTGTGCAAATTCCGGTAGGATTTGATAGAAGTTTGTTTGTTTATGTTTGCAGTGAGTACTCTATGCAGCTGAATGCTTCTAGGATCAAGGTTCTCCAAGCTCAAGATGATTTGGTTAACTCCATGAGAGAAGAAGCATCCAAGGAACTCCTTCGTGTCAGTGGTCATCATCACCACTATAAGAAGATTTTGAAAGAGCTCATTGTTCAGGTATTGAAAAGATGAAAAAACCTTTGTCAGCTGCAGTGAATTAGTTATGTGGGATCTTGCTAACTGTATGTGTGTTTGATCGAGGGCATCGATCTCGATTACAGCCACTTTTAGCATAAGATTGGTTCTTTCTTGCGTGATATGCTGGATCAGATGTCCTACTGTAAATTTAGATATTATTGTTGGAGATTACTAGTATTTGTAACTTGGCAATGGATGGGTAGAGTCAATTTTCTTTTTGGGGTTCGGGATTGAGTAGCCATGAGCTGCTAAATCTGTGTGAAATATCCGGTAGGATAAACCAATGCAGGACTTCTGTTTCTTGATACATTTCCTGAATTCTACAAACTGGTTTGATTTCAAAAATATTTGAGTGTACTATACTTTGTGTTAGCTTACATACTTTAATTTCCCCTCTACTGCAGAGTTTGCTGAGGTTGAAAGAACCGGCTGTCCTGTTGAGGTGTCGGGAATCAGATGATCACTTGGTGGAATCTGTATTGTATTCAGCAAAAGAGGAGTATGCAGACAAAGCCAATGTTCATGCTCCTTCGGTCATAGTGGACGATATATATCTTCCACCTGCCCCTAGCCATCACAATGCCCATGGTCTCTCATGGTAACTTCCCCAAAACCTGAGAATCATTTTTGCATTACTTTTGACTTGCAGAGTGCAGACTCTCTCATGGTTGAGGCATTTGGTTAAGTCTCCATTGGTAAAATATAGCACGACTGTTATACATGTGCTTGTATGTTGTTTCAGTGCTGGTGGGGTGGTTTTGGCTTCTCGTGATGGGAAAATTGTGTGTGAGAACACACTTGATGCAAGGTTGGATGTTGCATTCCGTAAGAAGCTTCCTCAGGTAATTGCTTCATAATACCTTTTGGTTAATTGGCTTTTATTGTCTCATAGAGGTTATAATAAGAATAGTGCTTATAGTAACTCACAGTAGTGTGTGTGTGGTGATTTGGAATTTTCATGAACTACAGATAGATATGACTTAGATATCTACATCTTGATACTCTATAGCTGTGTTGCACGGAAACAGAAACAATACGGGAACGGGAAAACTTCATAACTTCCATAGTTTTACATAAGGATACACGTATCGTGTGTCGGTTTTATTTATTTTCCCTAAAAACTTTTTGGGAAACACTGTCTCTTTGGAGTTTTCGTGCTACATTACTATTTAGTGTTATTTTTCAGATATTATCAGTCAACTGCAAGTTATCTTGTAAAGCTATGGAAGTATACTCACTAATCAATTACTGATACAACCATAGAACTGAGAAATGAAGCTAGCATATGCTTATCTACAATGTATATCAAGAAGTTTTCATTATTGTTTAATACTTGCTTCTACAAACAGATTCGCAAGCAGCTCTTTGGTGCGGTTGCTGCCTAAGGGCCTAATGTTCTGTGAGATCAATGCATCTTGTATGCCTCCCAGTTTATCAAGGCTCGTTCGTATTCAGGTATCAGTTGCGGAACACAATCTGTGTTTGATCATCTGGTTGTTGAGAGTTGTTGTTCCTTGATATGCGATATTATTATACACAATTAAACAAGGTTATCTGCATTGCCAATCACATCTGTTTGTATGCATTTAAGACTGATTATTTCGTTCCCTTTAAGCTCTGTTTTTTTTAAAAAAAAAATAAGGCAAAACTTTATATGAAAGCTGTTTCCTTGTCACATTAGTTTTATATAGAGTTGTTGTATAAGTTATTGTACATGGCTGTGAAACCATGAAATCTCTTCATTACTCCGATTGACTGCATTCTCGGCGAACCCAGAAAGCAAACTCTCCGCAAGAAATCACGAGCAATGAAGCCGATGGCAACAAGGCCACTCATTTACAAGCTGTGTAATGACAAGTCTATGAATTATGTCCATCTCCCATTCAAAGGTAAGTCCTAACTTAACTTGAATGGTCGCTAACTTTTACCAACCAGTGACAAGTCGCTGTACAACTCTAAGAGATTGGACTGTATGTTGTCTTTGTCCTTCTCTTGTTGGATTATGTGGTGTAAATAGCCTCTCTTCACCTCTCCAAGTGAAAGAAGCCCATCAAAGGTAACATCCAAACAAGACGATGAACAAGATCTGGCATAGCTTCTGTGGCGAGGATTCAAATTCAAACTCTTCACTCCAAATCATACAGAAGATTCAAACTGATACACATGACTTCTTCATCGACCCTTTCTCATGTAAGAATCACACATTCACAATCATCATCGATCTCCTCATCATAACAATATGCATCTCCATGCTTCTTCATAAACCTAAGCCATCAAGAACTTCATTACCGCCATTGATTTTGAGCCTCTCGTCTTTATTCATTGGAAGCATTAGCCTTGGCTACTTAGGCTATGGGATGTATCTTCTTTGTGACAAAACCGTCTTTCCTCTCCATAGATGGCTTGTACTCTTACTTGAAGGGCTCAAATGGATGATGCTATGCTTAACGTTGATCATTGAGAGACAACGAGTCTCCAAACGCACCACGATGAAGATTTGTTCGATTGTTACCGTTTTTCAGGGAGGGTTTATGTCTATATCGTCTATGTGGTTGGCTATTCTTATTGGAGAAGTTTCGGTTAAGCTAGTTTTGGATGTTTTGTCCTTGCCATCTTCGGTTTTGTTGCTTGCTTCGACGTTTAGTAAGAAGACGGGTGATGAGAATAATGGAGGACTTAGTGAGCCTTTGGAAGCTAAAGATGTCAAAGGAGATGGCGATCAAGCTCGCATTCTAGTGACTGAAGAAGGGCAAGAAGAAAACTCTTGAAGACAAGGATAACGATCTCTTTTTTCATACATTCATTGTCGCCCCTTAGTCTTCATCTACTCGTTATTATTTATATTTGTATCGAATTGGCAGCCTTGAATCGTTGATAGGAGAAGTAGTCAATGTACCAATTAAGTAACAAACCATGGGTACAACCTCACTTGTGACTTGTTGTGTGATGTTAGCGGATGAATTGCATAAGTTGACTAATAGTATGGGGGCTTCATAGTTCCACCCCAAATTAAGGGAAAAAGGGGTGGAGAAAGGGAGGGATGAATTTGAGTTAAATGGGTGGATGGATGTGATTAGTAGGGGGATGTGATTGATTGATTTGTGTAAAATGGGTAGAATTAATATAGGGCATAATATGATACGTGTATTATAGTGTTTTTTTTTTTCTATAAAATTTGCGTATTATTATGTATTCTTGTAATTTATTTTAAAATTTTAAATTATTAGAAATATTTTATAATGTAAGAAGAAAATATAAGAAGTTCAAGCATGGAGATCCATGAAAGGTGGATACCTAAAGATGATTACTAGATTACATTTTAAAAATTTTGCATCATAGGACATACAAGGATCACAATTTTATTATATTTCTTGAATGCTTTATTTTAAAATTTTGCATCGTTCAATCGTATACTTAAGTTCCTAAATTAAAATTGGGGTAACACTTTTTCATGTCAAAACCTATTAAAATTTAATGATATTTGATTGGAGGGGCTTCATAAAAGTGAAGTTATTTTCATAATTGGACTAATGAGGCTGAATATTCATAAACTTTAAGAGAGAATTGAATGAAATGCACTTAATGATTAATTTTGTTTAGTAAATAACCTAGGCTTATAATCTTTTAAGTGAATAACCTTATTAAACAAATAATGACAGATTTACCCTTATTCATTATAATAAATTTTATCTTAATCTAGACGTTTATCTTATAACCTATTTTTGTAAATGAGACAGATTTTCTTGTAAATTTATAATTTATTCTTGTAAATGAGACAAATTTTCTTGTAAATTTATAATATATTCTTGTAAATGATACTTATTTTCTTATAATTTATATTTCTTGAATTTTTTTGTAATTTTATAAATCTTACAAGAAATATAAAAAAACTAATAAACGAATGTAGTTGCCAAGAATTGATCTCTGGTTGGTTGCCCCAACCACCTAATACCAACCGGACAAGTTGGATTTCATCATTTATCTTCTTTTGAAAATTATAAATATATGTTAACTATGATACTTGAATTTTTGCTTATACACTAATTTTCTTGTATAAAAATTATTGTAACTAATTTTCTTGTACAAAAATTATTTTAACTATTTTTTTAAAGGGTAAAATGGTTAAGTAGGTAGTTTTTGTATTATTGTGTACAAAGTAGACACTTATTTGTTTTAGTTAACAAAGTAGGCCCCTAGATTATGAAAAGAAAAGATTGAATTAGGAAAGAAAATTGAGATTCCATGATCTTTCTCTCTCCTATTTACAATAATTAGTTTCCAAAATTAAATGGGCTAATTGATTATAATAACCGTTGAATAAGGAAACAGTTGCAACAATCTTCTTCCACAATGTTATCGGAGATATCGCCGTCCATCCAGAACGAGAACAGGAGACTGCTTTTTTCTTTTATCATACGTTCATCATCCGGCAATCTGACGAGGGGGATGGATCGATAATTGTCTTCAATTCGCTATATAAGCAGAAAATCGGTAATTTTGTTTCTGATATTTAACGTTTTGTTCTTTCGTCTTTTTTTTGTTCTTCAATGGTGTTCGACTTTTAGTGCTTCAATGGTGAATAGTTGTCAGATCTGCCCAGTTTGTGTACCAAATATAACGACGTCCATGTGTATATATGTAGTTCAGAATCGTATGTTCAAATCTGCCAAGTTTGTGTACAATTCAAAACTACCCATATTTAGTCTAGCATGTGTACGCCTGCGTAAGTTGTGTACATAGACTATTCTGGTTAATGTACACATTGTTTGTGTGGCATTCTGCACATTATTTTATATGTTTATGTATGGTGATCTCAGATCTGCGTTTAATATGTACATATTTACAATATTTATGTACATAATGTAATATTCCTTGTATGAACAATTATGTATTTTGTGTGGTTGACGTATGTAAACGATTTGATTATGTTATGTACACATATAAATTTTTTCTTTTTTTGGTACATTTAATATTTCAGAGATGAAGTAGGCAAAAGAGAGGTGATGAAGAGTCGAAGAAGACGACGATGGTGACCTTTGAAGTTGCTAAGTTAATGTCGACGACAGTGAATCTGGGTTGACGCTAAGCCAAAGGAGAAGATGAAGAAGTTTTTCCCTGATTTTACGGGAACCACTTTCTGTTGATACGATGTCTCAGAGATTCTGCATATCTCTCTATATATTATCCAATTTTAATTTACCGTTTTTTGAATTAAAGGCAGTTTTTAATAAATGAAATTACAATAATTGCCTTAACTTCTTCCTAAAATTGAGCCTTTAATGTTTATTTTATCTTTATTTTCAAATGGAAATTATATAGGAGCCTAGTTAGTACCTAGTAAACAAAAACTACCCTAATAGCTAAATTTTCTCTCTTTTTTTTTAACACGGTTCAACATTTCATCTAAAACTCAAAACCCATTCATCCCAGAGAGAAATTGATGAAACATGAAGAGTACAAGCATGTAACATGCTAATTTTATCAATTCTTGTAAAATTTTATCGTACACGATTAATTGCTAATTAAGTACGTTGATCAAAATTGATAACTCCTTCAAAATACACCTTCTTCAATTAGGCATTGTGGGTTAATTAAAAGACAATAATCAATTACCAATATTTTAGATTCTTATATAAGGGTAAATTAGTCTTAAATTTTTTAAAAAGGTCCTATTTTAAAAAAAGTATTGAGGTTCACAATTATTAAACAAGATTAGTAAACTAAGGCTACATAGCAAATTCTCAAACTTTACTATGGTTGTACTGATGAATGCTAAATTGGATGTGGATCATCAATTAAGAGTTATACAGAGGTAATATTAGTAATTGTTACCTTGAACACATAAGACTTAGGGCAATGCAAAAGTATGTTATGTCTTGTTCGTTATACGATCTTAAAACTATTTTATTTACAAGGGGACAATTTTACTAACCTATAATTTTAACTTTTTGAGAGCTCTAAATGTTTCATATTAACACCAAATTAAGTTCATATTTTGGCTTATACTACTCAATTAAGTCTCCCAATTAAACCTTTATTTTTGTAACTCCTATGGTTGCACTTCCTAACATTGACTACACAATTAACTTCTAGTATTGACTTCATATTTAAAATATTTTACTATCCAATTAAATCTTTCAATTAAACCTTTATTTTTGTAACTCCTATGGTAACTCATAACATTGACTACTCAATTAACCTCTAATGTTGACTTCATATTTGAAATATTTTATCTACTTGATCTTACCTATAAAAACTCCTCTAGAAAAAAGACTGGTGCGGTTATACTACTTGCAAGAGTTTTGGACATTCTTTTTTTAAGGATTATCTCAAATGCATTTTTTGGGCTGGAGAATATGACCTCCATTTGTATTTCAGGTAAAACTTAGATGTGCTTGCATACCTTCATAATTGAATATTAAGTTGTTCATTATTTTATCTTACATACGTTCATAAAAAATTATCTTAACTTGCCCTTTAGATGTGGATGTGTTTTTTTTGCTATGTAGTTCATTTGGTTGGAGTACAGATATTTGTGTGCACATTGTTGCTTCTTCGAACCCTTCAAATTGGTTTGAACCTGTGTCGGGAAAGAGAAAGCAGTCTCGGTCATCCTTTTCTTTTCTTGTCAAGTCAGTTATTGAAGTTTTTGTTGCGTCTATGGAGACTTGGCATAATAGACACATTTTGCACTTCTCGTAGCATGAACTGCACCCCACAAAATTTGTACATCAAGAAACAACACAAAATAATAGTAAATTTGAATAAGTTAATATCTTCTGAATGTTTTTTTTATCTCTTTAGTCGTCAAATTATCATAACTAATTTCGTTGGCACCATAACAAGAAAATTGATATCATCGGTGCAATAATATACTTTAACAATACTATTTACAAGTCTAACCCTTCAACTTAGAATAATCAGGGAGAAAATTTACTATTCGAACAATCACATTTTGATTTTGTTAAAAATTATATTGTGAACTTAAACTGATTTTGTTCTCGGTCTCTTATACATGTCGTGTTGTTCTTAACATCTTTGTTAAAAACAATTTCATCTTTCAATTGGTCAAAACAAAATTGAGACAATTTTTTTACACTAATTGCCTCATTTAATTAGATATGATTTAATAACCAAAAAAAACTCCTTTGAGACGGGTTTTTTACAAATTAACTAAGAGAAAATTGGATGAAATGCACCCAATGGCTAATTTTGTTTAGTAAATAACCTATGCCTATAGTTTTTTAAGTGAATAGTCTTCTTAAACAAATAATGACAGATTTACCCTTATTTATTATAATAAATTTTATCCCAATTTAGACGTTACTCTTATAACTTTACTGTAACTATTCTTGTAAATGAAACAGATTTCTTGTAAATTTATAATTTATTCTTGTAAATGATACTTATTTTATTGTAATTATAGTTCTTAATTTTTCTTGTAATTTTATAATTTTTACAAGAAATATGAAAAATTAATAAACGAATTAGTCACCAAGAATTGATCTCTGGTTGGTTGACCATCCCTCCCACCCTAATACCAACTGGACAAGTTGGATTTCACGATTTATCTTCTTGTAAAATTTTATTGTACACGATTTCACGATTTATCTTGTAAAATTTGCACACGATTAATTAATAAATGATTAATTACTAATTGATTACGTTGGTCAATTCTTGTAAATTTTTTGTAAATTTTTATCAAGAATTTTTTTGTACTCTTCACGATTTACATGAAGAGTACAAGCATGTAACATGCTAGTTTTATCAATTCACGTAAATATTTCTTGTATTCTTTATGATTTACTAATTGATTACGCTGATTAAAATTGGTAACTTCTTCAAAATACACCTTCTTCAATTAGGATTGTAGGTCAATTAAAAGGCAATAATTAATTAGGAATCTTTTAAATGCTTGTAGAAGGGTAAATTAGTCTAAAAAATTTAAAAGAGGTCATATTCTAACAAAATTATTGAGCTTCACATCTACTAAACAAAATTAGTGAACTAAGGCTACATAGCAAATTCACTCATTAACTAATAAACTCTTTTCACACAATTTTTGTACACATTATATATGGACAAGAATCGGACTTAATAACCTAATAAACTACTTTTGAGACAAATTTTTTTTTTACATAATTGACTCTTTTGAGACAATTTTTACACATTAAATGTATATTAATAACCTAATAAACTTCTTTGAGACAATCTTGCACCATTATCTTCAAAACACAAGTTTTAATGATTTGAGGCATATTTATTAATTTGGTAATGATATTAAAATTATAAGGGTAGAACATCGCCGGTATTCAAAGACCACTCTCACGATACAACTGATTAGTAATTTCCTTGATAAAATATAGATAGATGTATTGTCATTTTATTATTACAACCGCGCACAACGCGCACGGCCTCGACCTAGTAACAACTTTATAACGCCCCAAATTTTGGCGCGTTTTTGGTATTTTTCTTATCCTAATTCTCTCGATATTTTATTAGCTTAAATATTTTTATTTATAATTAAAAAAACTATTTTATGACGTAAAATAGCTTTCCCGAGTATATTTATATTTTAGGTTTCCCGTTCCGAATGCTTTTGATCGGATTTACTTTATTCCCATATTTTCCCATTTATTTATTTTATTCTATCTTTTATTTTATACTTTTTCCCTTTCTTTCTTCTTGCGTGATGAAAAGAGTATGTGCAGGATTGCACAGTACCCGTCCCCTCGTTTGCACCCTTCTGTCTCATGCTAGCCTCAGCCTATACACCTCAGTCTGACTCCCTCCTCTCCATCTCCCTCACCAGCCTCCCCAACCTTCATCCTCTCCTTACTACCTTGTGAAGATCGAACGGCTTCCCCTTTGATTCTTTTGGGCATTGCTACTGCTTCTTTGCGAGTCTTGGAACCACCAGTAGCAGCCACTGGATCCCTCCACTTCGAGCCATCGGCAGGAGTCTGTGACTACTCCATCGCTTGTGATGTTCTCTGCCTCGCATCCCCTGGTCCCTATTCTTCAATAATGCCTCTGTATCCCCAGTTACCCCACACAACTAGACCACCTTCCTATCTTCTGCAGCCGCCACCGGAGTCGCAACTAAGGAGCCACCCTCCTTACCGCCATTGCCGCCAACATCATCTATCTCTGTCCTTCACCACCTTCCTGCTCTTCTGCTGCAACAATCGTCAAAAACAAGACAGGGAGAACTATCAACCCTCACAACCGCCATTGCAGCATCACTAGAGGAGCTAAGCGGCCCTGCCCTCGCACCACCGGATCTGGGGCCTCTCCTGCCAAAGCCGAAGCGAAGCCTAGCCTTGCCGCCTTCGCCTCGCCGGGAATCTCCACCTGAGGAGCCTCCTCTGTTGGCCTCTTCTCCCCTTCTCTTATGTTTCAATCGGGAACCACCGCCTTCCCTTCGCCGGAACTCCGCCCGCGCTCCCCACCACCGGGAGAGCCGCCAACGCCTTTGCTGCCAGAACCTGCCTCGCCTTGCCCTAGCCGGAGCCTAGCAAGGACCGCCGCCCCCTGCATCACCTCTTTCCCCACGCTGCTGCATCTGTCGGGTTTATAAAACCCTAATTACGAATTTAAACCGGCAGCCCTTTAATTTGATGTAATTACAGATTTTACCCATATTTTTATAATTGCAAAATTGACCCAACTTTTGTGAAGTTGCAGAAGTGCCCTGTTTGTATACTTACAGATTTGACCCAAAGGTTTTGTTTTCTGAAAAATGGCCCAAGTTTCTTGAGTTGTATATTGTGCCCGGAAAATGTATTTACGGGTTTTAAACTTGGATTCTTCTTCGAGTTTATTCATATATTGATATACTATATATTAGGTTCATTGTTGGATTAAAATTTGGTTTATGGCTCAAAGTTTTAATTGCGGTTTTATGACCAAGTTTCTAGAATTTCATATTTTGCCCCGGATGGGTTATTACGGATTTTAACGCGGGCTTTTAAAATCGAGTTTTCCTTAGTTTATGTATATTAAATATTCCGAAAGTTGTGTAGCTTTGGTTTTAGGTCCGGAAGCGACCCCGATAATGGCCGAACGAATCCGCATTCGACATTCGTTGACCGACTTTCACCTTTGACCCCGAGTGAGTACCTTTCTCGATCTAGTTATGTTTAGTAGTAGTAGTAGTATCATGCTAGGATGAATCTAGTATAACTTAGAGTTAATGTCAAGTAGTGGCTTCGAACCTTAGGTGAGTTTTGAGGATTTGATATTGTTTGATGGATTGATGTTGATTCTAAGCTTGAGGTGGTATTGCGGTCTAGTGAGGTTGTTATAAGGATTCGAGTTTATGGTTTGATCTTGTAAGAATCATTAGACTTGAGGTTTGGAATTACATGTTGTGAGAGCATCGAGACTAGGAACGTGTTATCCTAACATGTGAGTTGTATGACCTTATAGAGGTCATTTGGGTTAGAAGTCTAAGGACTTCTAGCATGAGAGATAGATGTTGATTGTGTGTCTTGTTTTGACCAGGCGTTGAGTGCCTTCCTACGGGAAGTAGAGAGCGGGATATAGCGGGATTATCTTTGGGACGAGGTAAGTCTCCGGACTTACTTAGCTCGTATTCCTTGTATTAGCATTGATGTGTGTTTGGTGGTGTTTTTATTCTTTATTGTTTATAACAACTAAACCGGTAGGCTTAGCTGCGCTTAATAAGCCGGTTGGTTTTCGCCACAACTCTCTGGCGGCCACTTTCCTTACCTTACCCTCGCTACACTCTCACTTATTTTATTTTGGCCCAAGTGTATGATAACGGGCGGTGACATCATCTGCCTAGCTCTTGCGAGAGTCTAGGAGGTTCTTGGCGACTAGCCCGTGCTGGTTAGACGGTCGGAGGCATCCACACCGTTCCATGCCGGTAAGTAGGGACCGAGGCGGGACCACGGTGGTTTCGTGTCACAAAACTAAGTTGAATTAGAACGGGATATGACTTAATAATAAAAAGATAATAAACTGGAATTGTATGTTTTGAGAATGTTGTGTGCTTATGATGATTTAATTGTGTATGTGCCTTTCCCATTGATTCTAATGCTTCGAATATGAGCTAACGGTTTTATACCGACTTGTTGTAGATTGCCTTGCAGGTTAGGATTGCGGGCGAGAGATCCGGAAGAGTGGGCAGCCGGGGTTCCGTACATTTTAGGAGTGGGTTTTGGTTAGAGTCGAGTTTGTATATTATTCATGTATATTGTATATCGCGTGGAGGCATTTGGCCCTTGGTGTTGCATATCGGCTGAAGTCTTTTGTTTGTTTCTTTCGGGTTTCCTTTCATTGCATAAAAATGTATTTCGGTTTTGGCCTTTATTTGTGCCTTGTTGCAAGATCCGGTGAAATTGTTGTCAAGCTAAGGGTCGGGACCCATTGTGAGGTCCCAACCCGTAGCATCCCGAGTCCCGCGGATTTGGGGTGTTACAAACTTAAATAATGTAGCATTCAAATTTTTAATAACCCAAGACGTCATTAGATGAAGGACAACAGATGATTTCCCTTAATTAGCCTTACAACAATTTTAATAATAGAACATTGCAACAAGAAGCACAACGAAATCGTAAAAACATTTGACTTGTCATTTATAAAACCATTTACATAAAACAATCATGCATGCAATTAATATATATCCCAAAATGACATATGAACAAATGTACTAAAACACCATCGTTAAAGCAACACATTTATATTAATGCACACATGTAACGAAAAGATTCGCTTGCAAGTGAATAAACTCAAAGTAAGTTTAAACCAACCTTTGGATTAACACTGCTTCAACTGACCACAACCTACAACTAATGTCCTTGCAACACCTCTATAATCGAAAGCACCTACAAAAAATCAGTTTAAAATCATTGAATACCGATCATAATCCATCTGTGAGATATCATATCATTACGTCACGTATGTACATAACCCCGTAATATTAACAATTTGTATTAGCACGCTAGTATGCAATATTTGTGCAATTTACAATTAGCGATTCACACCAAGAACTTATTATCATTGCTATCCATTTTGAATTTGGGTGTGAGCTTCAACCTCGGCCAAGTTAAGTGAATTCATACCTTTGCTCTTTAAGGTCCCCGACCAAACTAATCAATGTCTACAACAATTTTTTTTTGTAAGCGGTTGAGACTTGGTTTCGGCCTTCAACCACACATCCATTTTACATTCATGCTAATACAAAAATTTATTGGTTTATTATGTTGGTGAGTGGTGACCCGGGTTAGTGGCTAAGTCCGACGTCTTTACTTAATTGCTAGACTAATGGTTAAGCTTGATGTCATTACTTACCTTACCCGAACTATTGGTTAAGTCCGGCATCTTGATTACACACATTTACATGCTCTTGATCTTTTTAGGCCGATCGTCAGTAAATCACATGTCTCAACACATGCTTATCATGTCCTACACTATCATGCATCAACAAGTTAGCACATGTCTATCTATTCATTTCTCATTATCATGACACCATATACACATCATTAACATAAACATGCTTATACACCACACCACACATCATCAATACTTATCATTAAACACATTAAACATGATTTTCACATAACACATCATAATGCATATCAACATTCACATTTTTAAACACAACATAATATAAATCTCACATATACGAGTTTCTATAGATCAAAACTAAATAAGTCATAAAACTTACCTGGATACACTCAAACTAACAAACTATGCTACTAAAATTATTGTCTTCAACAAATAAACATCATATTCCTCGAATCAAACTTATCCTTTCAAAATCAATTGAATTCATTATTTTGAATATAATTAGCTTTACGACTCGTACTTCTCGTATTCTTAACTTAATTAATAAGTTAAAATTTTAAAAACATAACATTTTCTTCGAAAACAATTTATAAGCAACCTGTTATAACATCTTAACATTCAAATAACCTAAAATCGTCAGAATAATTAAACGAGCATGATGAAATTTCCATTTATTATTTTAACAAACCTAAATCAATTTAGATTAAATCTGTGCGAGCAATCATTTAGGCTGCATGTCAAAGCGGTGAAACAAATGTTTTGTTATCATTCGCACGTGAACCCATATATCGGGGGTTGCAAATGAAGCCACGTGTCAAATTGTTGAGGCCACTTGATGATCAATCGGAAGAAGAGAAATCAGATATACATATAAAAAACCCGTCTTGATTCACGTGGGACAAAAAAGAAGCTAAATTACATGTGCATTAATCATCTCCAGAAACTGAGGGTTTCAAACTTGAATGCTTTCTGTATCTAAACCAAAAAAGTCATCCAAGGTTCTTGTTCATAAATGTTTCACTTGTGAAGTTCATCTCAAAGCCACCACTTTCCAAGATGGGAAAGAGCTTTTGGGATATATTCTGTGGGGATGATACAGAAGCACAATTCTTGGCCATTTTCAATCCTTTTTCATGTATCAATCATGCATTAATAGTTTTTGTCGATTTACTAATCATTGTGATCATCTCCATATACATGCTTCATTGCAAATCATCATCTTGGAGTTGTAGGCATGCCATCTTAAGAATATCTTCTACCACTTTCAATGGAGTTCTGGGTCTTGTTTACTTGGGCATGGGGGTTTGTTTGCTTACAGAGAAACTTATCCAGAAGAAAACTCTCTTACCTTTGCATGATTGGCTTGTACTTCAACTCCAAGGATTCACATGGTTGATGTTGACCACAACAATGACTTTCATGAGGTATAAGTTCTCAAGATCCATTGCAGCAAAGATTTGTTTTTTCACTGCCTTTCTTTGTTTACCTTCCCTTTGGATGGCAGTTGTTGTCAAAGAGGTAACAACTAAGACAGTTTTGGACATTCTGTCATTTCCGGGATCAATTTTGTTGTTCTTCTCTGTCTTCCATGAGAATGACACAGTTTGTTTCCTCTATGAGCCTTTGCAATCAAATGATGAGAACTTGACGCCTTTTGCAAGGGCGGGGATGATTAGTAAGCTAACATTCTGGTGGATGAATCCGATGATGAAGAAGGGTAGAGAGAAACCACTTGAAGATGATAATATTCCGAAGTTAAGGCTAGCAGACCGAGCAAGTACATTGTACTCAGAATTCATGGAGTTACTTCTTCAGAAAACCAAGGCTCACAACCTCTCAACAATTTTATTGTGGCAGTGGAAACCGATCTCGGTTGCAGGATTCTTTGCACTTGGTAAGGTCCTTGCAGCTTCCACATGCCCCATTTTCCTTAGATTATTCATCAAGGTGGCCGAAGGAGATGAAACTTTCCGGTATGAAGGGTATGTGCTAACTGGAGGTCTTTTCTTAGTGAAATGTATTGAGTCATTCTCTGAGAGACAATGGAAATTCAGAATGAGATTGGTAGGAAGCCAAGTAAGGTCTATGTTATCTGCATCTATCTATAAGAAACAACTTAAGGTTTCATCATCTGCCAAGTTCACTTCGGGGGAGGTAGTTAGTTTAGTTACCGTTGATGCTTATAGGCTAGGCGAGTTCCATTGCTGGATTCATCAGGTATGGACAACTCCCCTTCAGCTTTGCCTTGCCGTGCTCATCACCTACTACTGCATTGGTTTGGCGGCCTTAGCTGCTGTATTGGTTATTGTACTGACAGTGGTTGGTAACTCACCAGTAGCAAAACTACAAGCAAAATGCCAAAGCAAACTAATGGAGAAACAAGATGGATTGCTGCAATTCATGTCTGTATCTTTCTCAGCAATGAAGGTCGTGAAGCTTTATGCATGGGATATGCATTTCAAGAAGATTGCCCAAGATTTCAGAGAAGAAGAATACAAGTGGTTGAATGCAGTTCAAATGCAAAAGGCTTACTATTCCGTACTTTTCTGGCTAGCTCCGGTCCTGGTACCAATAGCATCATTTTGGACTTGCTACTTGTTAGGGATTACATTGACTACTTCAAACGTCTTCACCTTTCTTTCGACAATAAGGCTTCTCCAAGAGCCTATCAGAGCACTTCCTGATCTTATAGGGGCATTTATTGATGCCGGAGTTGCTTTGGATCGGATCAAGAGGTTTCTTGAGGCTCCAGAGTTGCAAAACCTGAAGAGTACTATAAGAAAGGTCACTGAGAAACAGGAAGGGGTGAAAGTGCATTCTGTTTCCATCAAAGCAAAAGGAATAGCATGGGATGACGGTTGTCCACGACCCAGCTTGAGGAACATAGATATGGCGGTCAGTGCTGGAGAGAAAGTTGCAATATGTGGAGAGGTAGGAGCAGGTAAAACAACCCTTTTAGCAGCAATTTTGGGAGAGCTTCCATATCTTGATGGCAAAGTAAGTCCTTTTCCACTTCATATTTCCTGTCCAACATGAGATCAAATGAGGCACTGAATTGAAGAAAAAATTGTTGTAAACATAGTCCAGAAATGAAAAATTCAGCATTGGCAAATACTGTCATCATTTATATAATTTGGTTACTTAAATTTATCTCAGGTTGAAGTGAATGCGAAGTTAGCTTATGTTTCCCAGACAGCTTGGATCCAGACAGGAACAATCAAGGAAAACATACTGTTTGGATCATCCATGGATTCAACCAGGTACCAAGACACACTTGCCAAGTGTTGTTTGATCAAAGACCTCGAGTTGCTTCCCATGGGTGATCTAACAGTGATAGGAGAAAGAGGAGTCAATCTCAGCGGAGGACAGAAGCAGAGGGTACAACTAGCTCGTGCGTTGTATCAAAATGCAGATATATATCTACTTGATGATCCCTTCAGTGCTGTGGATGCACATACAGCAACTACTTTATTCAATGTATATACTCCCAAGCAACAGGAATTTTATTTCTTTTGGCCCATTTTCTCTTGAAAGCTAAGGTTAATTTTGATCTTGACAGGAATATGTCATGGAAGCACTCGCAGGAAAAACCGTCTTGCTTGTAACACATCAAGTTGATTTCCTCCCTGCATTTCAACGAATTTTGGTGAGTATCAAAACATTCTGGAAAGGGTAATATTTTCTTTTGCTACACAACCTTGAAGCCAATTTGAAACAAAAAAATCATTTTTTTTTCCTGATAGCTAATGTCAGAAGGAGAAGTACTAAGATCAGGTACTTACGTTGAGCTTCTCGTTTCGAGTGGAGAGTTCAATACTCTTGTTCAAGCACACAAATTTGGTTCCAAAGAGGATTTAAAATACAACACCTCCAACAGTAAAGGATCTACTTTAGAAATTCAAAAGGTGAGCACGGCAGAGCAGTTTACCTTAGGAGACCAGCTGATTAAAAAAGAGGAAAAAGAGACTGGTGATAGTGGTTTCAAGCCTTATTTGCAGTACCTGAAACATGGAAAAGGGTTCTTGTATGTAGCTCTTAGTACCACTGTTAACATTCTGTTCACTATTGGACTGTTTGTGCAAAATTATTGGTTAGCTGCTAACCTTCAGAACTCTAGCACGAGTCAGGAGAAGCTGATTGCAGTTTATGCTCTTATTGGTTGTTCCTTGTTCATTTTCCTATTATTCAGATCACTTTTTACAGTTCTGCTTGCTCAAAAAACTTCAAGGTCTATATTTTCAGCGCTCAACACATCCCTTTTCAGAGCTCCAATGTCTTTCTACGATTCAACTCCTCTGGGAAGGATCCTGAGTCGCGTAAGAAACTGAGTTTTCCACAGATTATGTACTATGCAGAAATTTCATCGTCTAATATGGTTTCTTTTTCCTTTATCTTATGCTCTTTTAGGTGTCTTCTGATCTAACTGTCATAGATCTTGATCTACCGCATAGATTGATTGTTACAATAGCATCAACCATAAACACGTACTTCAGCTTTGGAGTTCTAGCAATTCTTGATTGGGAAGTTCTTCTCCTGATCATCCCGATGATTTGTCTCACCATCTTCCTACAGGTACATATAAGATCATTATTATTCTTTTTGCTGTGTACATCTACAATTGTTTGATATAAAGCTTAGTAATATCATTCTTAATGAGCAGATGTACTTTTTTTCCACTGCCAAAGAGCTGATGAGAATCAATGGGACAACAAAGTCCGCTCTAGCCAGCCATGTTGCTGAAACAGCAGCAGGAGTTATGACAATCAGAGCTTTCGGAGAGGAAGATCAGTTCTTTGCTAAAAATCTGGATTTAATTGATAAGAATGCAAGCCCATTCTTCCACAGCTTTTCAGCAAATGAGTGGTTTATCCAACGGCTGGAGTTAACATGTGCAGTTGTTTTATCAGCAGCAGCTCTATTCATGTCAATGTTTCCTCATCAAGAATCATCAGCTGGTCAGTTAAACTTTTCTTCTTTATTATAAATCGTTGTAAAAATATTCAAAACTAATTAATCTCTCAAAACATGACCCTATGCACTATCCTAGTTGCATCAAAAGAGTATATTCACCTTCAAGGCTTGTGAATACCAATTAACACAATGTCAAGCCAGCCTCAGCCAACAGCTATGCCAAATTGAACAGGCATAAAAAGATGCAAGAATTCAGGACAGGTTCATTGATCATTCATATTGTTTCTATGCCTTTGACAAAATATTTTCACAGCAAGTGAAGTATTTTTTTTCTACTAAACATCTTATTCAAACAAAGAGTTGAGTACTTGTTGATGTTCTGGTATACAGGTTACATTGGGATGGCACTTTCATATGGTATAGCACTGAACATATTCCTAACTGTTTCAATTCAAGGCCAATGCACGCTATCAAACATGATGGTTTCGGTGGAAAGACTAGAACAATACATGAATATCCCTAGTGAAGCTCCTGAGGTAGTAGAAGAAAATAGACCTTCACTTAGTTGGCCTGATAAGGGTAAAATAGAGATATGCAACCTGAAGGTAAAATAACTCGATCCAACATTAAATGCTGTTTCAACTTAACTACTTCAATATGTATTTTCAACCTCAAAGCACGTGTGGAATTATTTTGCAGGTCAGATATCAACCTAATTCTCCTCTAGTTCTTGTGGGGATTAGTTGTATCTTTGAAGGAGGGTACAAAATTGGAATAGTTGGTAGGACAGGCAGTGGCAAGACAACTCTCGTCAGCACCTTGTTTCGACTAGTAGAGCCCACAGAAGGAAAGATTATCATAGATCGTTTAGATATCTCCAATATTGGGCTGCATGATCTCAGATCTCATTTTGGGGTCATTCCACAAGAAGCAACGCTGTTTGGTGGATCTGTGAGATACAATCTTGACCCCTTATCTCAGCATTCCGATCAGCAGATTTGGGAGGTAAAAACAATAGCTTATGCTCTCTAATAACGACTTTTCTTTGCCAGCTGATATTACCGCTAATACAACAACTAGCCACCCTAAAAGAGTTACTGATATGTCCCTGCAGGAGTTGTCTTTGGTAGTTATAAATAGAAGCTTATTTCCTTCAATAATATATCACTTCTTCTCTATTCACTCTCACGCTCTATAGCTATCATGAGATATAATAGTTGCCATTTTGTAAAGGTTCTTGAAAAATGTCAGCTCAAAGAGGCGATTCAAGAGAAACACGAAGGCCTCAGCTCCTTAGGTAAGCAACATCGCCTAAAACAAGTCTCTTTCATTCCACAAATGTCAAAGCTCACTGTGGTATTGCAGTTGTTCAAGATGGGTCCAATTGGAGTATGGGGCAAAGACAACTATTCTGCTTGGGTAGGGCATTGCTCAAGAGAAGGAAAATACTAGTTCTAGATGAGGCCACAGCCTCCATTGACAATTCCACAGATGCCATCATACAAAAAATAATAAGAACAGAGTTTGCAAGCTCAACCGTGATCACAGTAGCTCATAGGATACCAACAGTGATGGATTGCACAAGGGTGCTTTCCATGAGTGATGGTAGTGATCCTCTTTTCTTTTTCAAAGTTTATTCAACTCAATCTTACGTGATTTTTCTTTCCTAAAAGTTTCTTGTATTGGATCTTCACTAGATATAAGATTTAGAACTCATTTTCATACAAAAGAAATAGAACCTGCTTTCAGAAATAAAAAAAGAGTGAAAATCAATGAAACATAGACCACCAGTTCAAAAGTTTGAAGTATGACCTGAAATTTTTTTGTGTATATCATATAGGGAAATTGATAGAGTATGATGATCCAGCCAAACTGGTAGCAGAAGAAGGCTCACTATTTGGCCAACTTGTGAAGGAATACTGGGCTCACACTGCACATGCAAGCTTCAACTCAGAATAGGAAGAAGCTCAAGCGGATTTGATTCGTTTTGCATGATTCTGTTAGTAGATATAGTTGGGTATTTTGTAGCCCTTGCTGGTCAGTAATTATAAATCAATAGTAACTTTTTTTGCAGCCAGTTATACAAATTTGTTGTTACTCATGCTGAAACATTCTATCAATAAGACGTGTCTTCAAGTGAATCATATCATAAATGTTAAATAATCCTGTGAATTCAAATGAAATATGAAATTAATGCAATTGATTTAGTATCAAACTAATATATTGCAAATTATATAGACTAGGTATCAAAGACTGCAGAAACTCGTCTTTATAAACTATAATACAGAAGTAATCTACTTTACAGTCAAATACAGTTTGCAGCTGAAACAAAGTGCATCAGAGGTGAATATGAGAAGCCTATTGGGATATCCCTTGATTTATGTTTATATTTCTATTGGGATATCCCTAGATTTATGTTTATATTTCCATCTAAAAGTATTGTGAATATTTCTTTCTGCATTATTTATGCTTTTCTGTAGAATTTGTTTCCTTACTATCTACTATATATGTGTAATTCCTTTTCCTAAATAATCACAGCAATATTTTCACAGTATAGGAATATCAATCTTCTATTGCTACATGGTATCATAGCGATTAGCCTCAATTCAGCTCGCGATCCTAACCTGTGGACAAGTGCAACTCGGTCTATATCCTTTAGTTGCACTTGTGGGGGCGGGGGCGTGTTGGAGATAATAAGGTCCCACATCGAAAGATGGGACACTCCGAGCCTGGTATATAAGGTCGGTGGGCTACTCCTCCTATTGCCAATTGGTTTTAGGATGGAAATATAAACATAAATCTAGGGATATCCCAATAAAGCCATAAACCGAAATATCATCTCAGTATTTACGATTTAACAGATCTATATGAAAATAACAATCTCAAAACAGTATGTTGGCAAATTGACTTTTTGAATAGATCCAAAGCAAAATCATAAGCGACTTATTTTTGTAGTCCATTCATTTTCATGTCAACCTGGTACAAAAAGCTAATCGGCAAAAGTCAATCTGTCGGAGTATAGAAAATTATTACTTACACCATGTGTTTGCATGTCTATTTACATAATGCTCTTATATTTCCACATTTGCTGTCAAAATCTTGCAATATAATGAAAGGATTATATTATATACAATGATATTCAAAATATTTCACCATTTTCTTGCTCATTTTGACTGTCTAGATGGATACTGAATGAAAACTGGAAACCTACTCCAGCTTTTAAAACTTCATGAATAAACTGAACTTGAAGAACCCCACGAGAATGTACCCGAGGTTTTTCTCGGGTGAATGGGTTGGTGATCCTTCAGGCCATGGGCCAATTGTAGCCTCACCCCACCACAAATCACCCATCACTCGGATTTCATTCGGGTTTTCTGGGTACGTCTCAGTTACGTATGGTTTTCAGTCCTAAATCTCAAGCAGCAAAACACCAACCCCAAAATCTTAGTCTTATAAATGCTGAATAAAACTACAATTACTACACCCTTTCCTTTCTCCTTCTTCTAGTTTATCTGAAATCCTGAATGATCAATCCCAAGATGAGACTCCGGAATATTCAAATGTTCTGTCATGCTTCACGTGCAAAAATAAATCCCTAAACCCTAAACAGTTGTACAAACATTAATGTATAAAAATAATTTCCATTTTAACTATAAATTAGAACTTTAGCTTTGGATAAATTGCAAGGTTCAGTTATTTTTTTTTTACATGTTTTCATACTATTCTATTAATATTAGAATATGCTTTGCAGTAAACTGCAAGATTATAATAATGTCTGACCTGACCTTCAAGCAACGTTCTTGTTCATGAGTGGTTTGGTTGCTTCAGTTTGTAAATACCTTCTATTAATATCAGAAGATGCTTTGCAAATTGCAAGGTTATAATAATGACTGACCTGACCAGATCTTCTATCCTTAGTGGAAAGAAACAATCCCTGAGTCTTTCAGAGCCACTTCAATTCCCAAGATGGGCAAGAGCTTTTGGGATATATTCTGCGGAGAGGATGGAAACTCATCGGTTCAAGTTGTGGATATGGTGATGAGCTCTGCAGATTTCTTAGACATCTTAAATCCTTTTTCATGTGTCAACCATGCCTTCATTATCTTTCTTGCAGCAGTAATCATTGGCATTACAACTTACATGCATTTCCGCAAATTGTCATCTTGGAGAATGAATACCATCTTACACCGTTCTCATCTGTCTTCAACCTTAAGCCTATCTTCTTCCACATTCAATGGTATTCTAGGTCTTGTTTACTTGGGAACCGGGGTTTGGTTGTTTGCAGAGAAACTTTTCCAAAAGAAAACTGTGTTACCATTGCACGAGTGGCTTGTACTTCTATTCCAAGGGTTATCATGGTTGATGCTGATGTCAGCATTAACCTTCATGAGGTGCCAGATCTCAAAATCCATTGCAGCAAAGATGTGCTTTGTGCTTGCTCTTTTGTTTGCAACATTCCTCTGGATACCTTCCCTCTGGATGGCTGTTGTCGACAGAGAAGTCTCAGTCAGGACAGTTTTGGATATTTTGTTGTTTCCGGGATCAATTTTTTTGATCTGGTCTACGTTCCATGAGCAGAATGGCACAGTTGCTTCCCTCTGTGAGCCTTTGCAAGCCGCGGAAGCAGAATATGATCATGTGAGTGATGATCAAACTGAAATACATGATGAAAAGAATTTACCACCTTTTGCAAGAGCAGGGCTTTTCAGCATGCTTACATTCTGGTGGCTCAATCCACTAATGAACAAGGGCAGGAAGAAACATCTTGAAGACGATGACATTCCAATGCTAAGGATAGCAGACCGAGCAAACACATGCTACTCGGAATTCATGGAGCAGCTTCTTCAGAAACCTGAGGCTAAAGATTCATCCCATACTCATTGTCATCTAATCCTTTCAACCCTATTTTCCTGGCAGTGGAAGTCAATCTTGGTTGCAGGTTTCTTTGCACTTATCAAGATTCTTGCGACTTCCACTTGCACCATTTTTTTAAGATTATTCATCAAGGTAGCTGAAGAAGAAGAAACCTTCGAGTATGAAGGGTATGCGCTCACAGCAGGCCTCTTCCTTGTCAAATGCCTGGAGTCCTTCTCTGAGAGACAGTGGTATTTCAGAATGAGATTGGTAGGAACCCAAGTGAGGTTTATGTTGTCTGCATCCATCTATAAGAAACAACTTAAGGCCTCACCATCTGCCAAGTTCACTTCAGGGGAGATAGTTAGCTTAGTTTCTGTGGATGCTTATAGGCTGGGCGAGTTCCCCTATTGGCTCCACCAAATATGGACTACCCCTCTTCAACTCTGCCTTTCCCTGCTCATTATTTACTACTGCATCGGGTTGGGTACCTTGGCAACTTTAATAGTGTTCATATTAACATTATTTGGAAGCTTACCACAAGCAAAGCTCCAAACAAAGTGCCAGAGGAAGTTCATGGAGGAACAAGACAAGATGGTGCAGTTCATTTCGGCGTCCCTCTCGACAGTGAAGGTCTTGAAGCTTTATGCATGGGAGATGCATTTCAAGAAGACTGCTGAACGTCTCAGAGAGGAAGAATATAAGTGGTTGAAGGCAGTTCAGATACAAAAGGGTTACTATTACATAAGTTTCTGGTCAGCTCCCATGCTCGCACCAATTGCAGCATTCAGTACTTGCTATTTCCTAGGAATTGCACTAACAACTGGAAATGTATTCACCTTCCTTGCATCGATAAGGCTTTTAAAAGAGCCTATAAGAGCACTACCTGACGTTTTGGGAGCATTTATAGATGCTAGAGTAGCCTTGAATCGAATCACAAGGTTTCTAGATGCTCCAGAGCTGCAAAGCCCAGAGAATACAGGATGGAATATTAGGAAATGGCATGTGGACGAAGGGCGTGCTATTTCCATAAAAGCAAAAGGAATTTCATGGGATGACAATTGTCAAAAACTCAACTTGAGGAACATAGACATGGTGGTCAATACCGGGGAGAAAGTGGCGATATGTGGAGAGGTGGGTTCAGGTAAAACAACACTTCTAGCTGCCATTCTCGGAGAGGTTCCATATATTGATGGAGAAGTAAGTCCTTTTCCCCTTCTATTTCTTGTCCACTTACTGCATCATCAAAGGTTTCACCAACTTTATCCAGTATATCCTTGAACTTTATACAGGTTCAAGTGAAAAGGAAGATAGCTTATGTTTCCCAAACAGCTTGGATTCAAACAGGAACGATCCAGGAAAACATATTGTTCGGATCACCCATGGTTTCAACCAGATACGAAGACACACTTGCCAAGTGCTGTTTGGTTAAAGACATCGAAATGCTGCCGTTCGGTGATCTCACTGTGATAGGAGAAAGAGGGGTCAACCTCAGTGGAGGACAGAAGCAGAGGGTACAACTAGCCCGTGCTTTGTATCAAAATGCAGATATATATCTACTGGATGATCCATTCAGCGCCGTAGATGCACATACTGCAACAAGTTTATTCAATGTAACTTTATACAGACACGCTCCCATACATCATATATCCTTATTTACAGGACGTCCATTTTGCTTTTCCCCTATATCTTGAATGCAATGGTTTGCTCTTGATCTTGATAGGGATATGTTATGGAAGCACTTGCAGGGAAGACTGTTTTGCTTGTAACACATCAAGTTGATTTCCTCCCTGCATTTCATTCAATAATGGTGAGTATTGAGACATTATAGGTTTATGCTTGACCTTTGTTGCTCAAGTTTGAAGGCAATTTCAAACAAACCTTCATTTTCATGATAGCTAATGTCAAAAGGGGAAGTTCTAAGAGCAGGTACTTACCATGAGCTTCTAGCATCGAGCGAAGAGTTTAGTACGCTTGTTCATGCACACAACAACTTTGGCTCCAACAAGAATGTAGACAATTATACCTCCACAAGTAATTTGAAATCAGAAATTCGAAAAGAGAGTGTGACCCATGAATTCACCTTGGCAGATCAACTGATTCAGAAAGAGGAGAAAGAGAGAGGAGATGGTGGTTTGAAGGCTTATTTTCAGTACTTGGAACATGGGAAAGGATTCTTGTATCTAACTCTGACAACTGCAGCTCACATTCTACTAATGGTTGGACAGTTTGTCCAAAGTTATTGGTTAGCTGCTAACCTTCAGAGCTCTATGAGAGAGGCAATCCTGGTGGCAGTGTATGCTCTTATTGGTTGTTCATTGTTCATCTTCTTGTTTCTCAGAACAATCTTTGTAAATCTTCTCACTCTTGGAGCTTCAAGATCAGTATTCTCAACACTAATCACATCCCTCTTCAGAGCTCCATTGTCTTTCTATGACTCAACTCCTTTAGGAAGGATCTTAAGTCGGGTAAGACATCAGCTTTACCTAGAACGATCTAAACAATGACAAGTGCTATTGCAGGAATTTTATGACTTAATCTGTTTCCCCTTTTTCTATTCTACTCTTTTAGGTGTCATCAGATCTGAATATTGTTGACCTTGACTTGGCCAGTAAATTGGGTCTTACTGTTGGAGCAACCATAAGCACTTACTTCAGCTTGGGAATACTGACAATTCTTGCTTGGGAAGTTGTGTTCCTAATCATTCCAATGATCTACCTTACCATCTTCCTGCAGGTATAAACAATATTAATACGAGTACTTTTTTAATCTACTGCATGGTTTATCCTTCATCTACTTTTTTTTAAACTTATACCACTTAAGAAGCTGATCCATATGACCATTTCATTCAAAAAGTCTTATTTTACATAGCAGAAAACAAATTTGCTTTTCAAATATGTCACTTAAGAAGTACGACGACTTACATTTAACAATTTGAATGAACAGAGATACTTTTTTTGTTCTGCTAAAGAGCTTATAAGAATCAATGGGACAACAAAGTCCAATCTTGCCAGCCATGTTGCTGAAACTGCAGCAGGAATTACAACAATTAGAGCTTTTGGAGAGGAAGATCAGTTCTTTGCCAAAAATCTCAACCTCATTGATAAGAACGCAAGTCCACTCTTCCACAACTTTGCAGCAAATGAGTGGTTTATGCAAAGGCTCGAGATAGCATGTGCAGTTGTGCTTTCAGCAGCAACTCTATTCATGACTTTGTTGCATCGTTCAGAATCTGCAGCTGGTAAGTTATATTTTATACTCTTGTCCTATCTTTTATTATAATTATTATTATTTTGCAATATATTAATTAACACAAGTGTTTATAACCTCCAAGGATTCATTTAACCCAAAAACGGGCATCATTCTAGTAGCACAAAGTAGTATTTAAAATCCACCTCCTATATATGGTTCCTTGCTACTGCCTAGTTGCTTGAGTAGGTGTGGATCATTCACTATTATCTAAATCCTAAACCAGTACAAGAATGTGATTAACACCATTTGTTCTGGAATGCAGGCTATATTGGATTGTCACTTTCATATGGCATATCATTGAACACGATTTTAACAGTTTCAGTTCAGAGGCAATGCACGCTATCAAACGTGATAGTATCTGCGGAAAGACTACATCAATACATGAATATAACTAGTGAAGCTCCAGAGATTATAGAAGAAAATAGGCCTTGTATTGGTTGGCCTGATGAGGGTAAAGTAGAGATCTGCAATTTGAAGGTAAAATTAAACAAACTAAAACCAGATGCTGTATATCTAAGGTATGCGTATTTACCTCAAATCCGCGAGACTTCATTTTGCAGGTCAGGTACCAGCCCAATTCCCCTCTTGTTCTTTTGGGGATTAGTTGTATCTTTGAAGGAGGGTACAAAATTGGAATAGTTGGACGGACAGGTTGTGGCAAGACAACACTAATCAGCTCCTTGTTTCGGCTGGTAGAGCCAACAGAGGGAAAGATCATCATAGATGGTATAGATATCTCCACCATTGGGCTGCATGATCTCAGATCCCACTTTGGAGTCATTCCACAAGAGGCGACATTGTTTGGTGGATCTGTGAGATATAATCTTGATCCGTTTTCCGACCATTCTGATCATGAGATTTGGGAGGTAAAGCAATCATCTTGGGATTTCTTCTCCATAACTCTCTGCTTGAGCTAAGTGCATTCTTGTCTATACCTATATATGATATAGTTAATGTCATGTTATAAAGGTTCTTGAAAAATGTCAGCTCAAAGAGGCTATTCAAGAGAAACCAGAAGGCCTCAGCTCCTTAGGTAAGCAACATAGCCTAAAACAAGTCTCTTTCCCCAACCATAAGCCAAAATTCACTATGGTGCTTTGCAGTTGTACAAGATGGGTCAAATTGGAGCATGGGACAAATACAACTATTTTGTTTGGGCAGGGCATTGCTCAAGAGAAGCAAAATCCTAGTTCTAGATGAGGCCACAGCCTCCATTGACAATTCCACAGATGCCATCATACAAAGGACAATAAGAACAGAGTTTGCCGGCTCTACTGTGATCACAGTAGCTCATAGGATACCAACAGTGATGGACTGCACAAGGGTGCTTTCCATGAGTGACGGTAATGATACTTGTTTCATTGCTGAATTTTATTTAACTGTAGTGATGTTATATCGCTATTATATTTACTCTCATATGGTTCTTCTATCATAAAAAGTTGACAAATGTTAAGTTTCTTATAAAAGAAGTCTGGTATGTTCCTATTGTATAGGGAAATTGGCAGAGTATGATGATCCAGCCAAGCTGATAGCACAAGAAAGCTCGCTATTTGGCCAACTTGTAAGGGAGTACTGGGCTAACAATGCACAGTAGTGCAAATGCAAGCTTCAACTAGTAGGGGGAGTAAATTAGATGTTGAAGGAATACATTATTCTTTATGGAGAGAAGCATATGAAGTTTGTTTTTAGTGAATGCTTCCAATTTAAGTTGAAATTTGGTCACAAGTAGTTCGGTATTGTGTGGCTCTTGCAGGTTCAGCAAAATTGGTGTTCTTCATGCTGACATTTTCTATCAGTAACAGTTTCTACAAAATAGGATGGAAGAACTAGCAGTTAAAAACTCTTCATATCAATCAATGTTATCAGGGTCGAGATTAATGGCATTTCAATAAAATTTTTTTGTAAAACTCTAATAGATGATTAAGAAAAGTAAAGATTAGTCTAGATTAGTCCTTAATCATTGCACTACACTACATTAGTCCTTAATCATGACATTGTATTCTAGTCTAGATTAGCTCTTGCTGGTCAGTAATTATAAATCAATAGTAACTTTATTTCAGCCAGTTTTAAAAATTTGTTGTTACTCATGCTGAAACATTTTATCAATAAGGCGTGTCTTCAAAAATAGCAAGGAGAGAATAGCACTCAGACATTCAAATAAAATATTAAATCAATGCAATTGCTGTAGTAACAAACTAATATGTTGGAAATATACAGAGTAGTCATCAAAGCACTGCATAAACTCATCTTAAATTATAATATAGAAGTAATCCATTTTACAGCCAAATACAAGTTCTAATTAGTAATTACATGTTAATAATACAGTTTGCAGCTGAAACAAAGTGCAGTAGAGGTGAATATATGAGAAACCATAAACCGAAAAATCATCTCAGTATTAACAATTTAACATAGCTATATGAAAATAACAATCTCAAAACAGTATGTTTTCAAATTGACTTTATGAATAGATCCAAAGCAAAATCATAAGCCATATATTTTTTTCGTCCATTCATTTTGATGTCAACCTGGTTTAAAAAAAGCTAATAGGAAAAAGGCAAACTGTGGGAGATAAGAAGATTATTACTAGACCATGTGTTTGCATGTCTCTTTAAATAATGCTCTTATATTCCCACGTTTGCTCTCGAGATTTCATTATGAATTGCAATAAAATGAGAGGATTATATAAAAAATATTCAAGAAATTTCACGAGACTTTATATTGCAGGTCAGGTATCAAGCCTAATTCCCCTCTTGTTATTTTGGAATAAGTTGTGTGTTTGAAGGAGAGCACAAAATTGGAATAGTTGGAAGGACAGGTAGTGGCAAGACAACACTCATCAGCTCCTTTATTCGACTGGTGGAGCCAGCCGAGGGAAAGATCATCATAGATGGTGTAGACATCTCCCCTATTGGGTTACATGATCTCAGATCTCGCTTTGGGGTCATTCCACAAGAAGCAACATTGTTTGGTGGATCTGTGAGATAAACTCATGACCCATTATCTGAGCATTCTGATCAGGAAATTTGGGAGGTAAAGCAACTAACTTAGGTTTGTATCTCCATAATTGTTTCCCTTCAAAATATAAACATATATATGATGCAATCATTGTCATCTTGTACAGGTTCTTGAAAAACGTCAGCTGAAAGAGGCAATTCAAGGGAAACCAGAAGGCCTCAGCTTCTTGGGTAAGCAGCATAACTTAAACAAATCCCTTTCATCAAACCAAAGACTTTCACAAATTTCAATGGTGATTTGCAGTTGTACAAGATGGATCAAACTGGAGCATGGGACAAAGGCAACTATTCTGTTTGGGTCGGGCACTGCTCTGTAGAAGGAAAATATGAGTTCTCGATGAGGCCACAACCTCCATTGACAATTCCACAGACGCAATCATACAAAGAATAATACGAACAGAGTTTGCAAGCTCTACTGTGATCACAGTTGCTCATAGGAAACCAACTGTGATGGACTGTAGAAGGGTCCTTTCCATGAGTAATGGTACTTATCCTGTTTTCTATTTCACATTTTGTTTAAATGCAGTGATATTTGATCTTCTAGATTCGTTTGACTTTGCTTTACAGTTAAAAGTTCTAAATTATTCTCAACCAAAACTTTCACTGGACATTGTTCAAAACTTATCGTTTGTACATAATAAAAAGAATCAGCTTTCTAGGAGTAAATAACCATGATAAAGGTTGACTAAACCTAAGCCGCGTGTTCAAAAGGTATAAGTATCACATTATAGTTTTTGTTTATTTTTGCAGGGAAGTTGGTGGAGTTTGATGATCCAGTCGAGCTGGTAGCACAAGAAGGCTCATTGTTTGGCCAACTTGTAAGGGAATATTGGACTCACACTGCACATTCAAGCTTATACTCAAAAGTGTAGAGCGCGTCTTGACAGAAGATGCTATAAAAATCAATCTGTCTTCTAGGAATGACGGATATCAAGCTCATGTAGATGGTTGCAATTCAAGTTGGTACTATTTGGCCCTTAATGGTGAGTAGTGATGATTTGATTTCAGCAAATTCTTTGTTCTCCTTCTGGGACTTTCTACCAATAAGATGATGTGAGGGTCAATATATACTAGTATTTGATTGCTAAGATGTTCTAAGGATCATATTACAAAACCATAACATGCTATTCCACAAATTCACTGTTCTATGAAGTCAATGGAAATGCTATAGAACTAACTAAATATACTGAAACTTATTTATATTTGACATTTAGGTGCTTTTGAAACTCATTGGCCAAGTCTCAAACATTTCACACTCACACTACAAGAACACGATGCCAAACTAATCTACAACACCCAATTAAAATCTTAAATAGATAATAGTATTGTTCCCAGCTAACAGACCTGAGAGAACCTCTTAGCTAGAAACAAAGTTTAATGAACATTTCAAAATAAAGGCATGTGACAAGCATGTTTAAGTGAGCTATGCTAATAAACAATTGAGATCCAATGTGGCCAGATAGCAGAGCTTCTACTATGCATTCTTACACACCAAATCAATACAGAAAATTCAACATTCAAAATCCTAAACCATAACAACAGAATATAAGATGATATGAACAGAAGCAACAATGTAAACTACTGCAAAATTTATTGTATCCGAATTTCCATCTGGGAGCAAGAGATTCATAGATTAAAATGTAACAATCAGCTGAGTAACTCGCCTAAAAAGAGTTCATAAAATAAAATAAAAAACTTACATCGCATGCACTCCAAACCACGTACATTGAAGAAGACTGCAATCGTAGACAGAGATTGTAATCGCGGTCGGTATGGCGCGCGCATACTCTATTGGGATTTACCATTTTTAGGGATTTGTTTTACAGTCGCCTTTCTCCTCCGATGCAAGTCTCGCATTGGATTGTTCCCATTACGTGGATGAGCGATTGACGTAATCACCGAAACTTTACTCTCATCTTTGATTTGGCCCATTATCTGTTGTTAGTCCATTACCCATTACCCTTTTCATGCAAGCAATTGGATGTTATATGATGAGTTTTCAATTTTAGGGTTACCTCTCAACAATGATAATTTTGTAGTACGCATTTTAAGAAGAGTGTTCAAGATCACCACGAAGGAAGCTTATTAGCGGTTAAACTCCCGAAGCGAGATTTCATGTTTCTACTTTCTACAAACCTGATCATATTAGTTATATAACAGTATAGGGATGTTCCTGAATTTTGTTGGTCGGATACCCGATCAGAAAGTTCGGATATCCATTGTACAAACAGCCCACGACTACTGCTCTCATCGACGCGTTGTTTAGTTTGTTTCATAATGAAGGAAAAGAGTTTAAAAGAGTTTTAGTATGAGTTGAACTTGTTTTGTCTAAACGGGTAATCAAAGTCCCTAAAAACAAAAGTACAATATCAATAAGTGAAAAAGAAAGCTATTAGCCTAGTAGGGACTACTCGTGAAAAGTGAAAACCTATGGTTTGGACTATCTCTCGAGTCTTTATATTTCGACACTTGTCCACGATAGCCCTTCGGACAAAACAAGTTCAACTCATAGTAACACCTTATTCGATTGATAGTGACCATATTTGTTTGTCTTAACATGATTTTCTTATTGAAAATAAAATATTTGGCTTGTTTATTTAACCGTAATTATGGACTCCGTTTACCCTTTATTTTTCTTGTATGCATCTCTTGTAATGCTCATAAAAATTTGTGATAGATCGTTTGTTGATGCTTCTCATTGTTTCTGACATATAGATTCCTAATAAACTTGTCAAGTTACCAGTTTGAATCTTATAACTTCGTTTAACCTGTGTTTTTCCTTCAACTAGTCCAATTATTGATTTTCTCAGATCATTCAATTCTACATCTAATGATACGTCATTGGGTAAGGATCAAGGACAAAGTGTGGATCTAGATTAAGCTTGAACTTCAACTACTTCATTTGTTGATGTGCAAGTGGATCAAATGATAGAATATGGTTGGCAAAAGCTAAGATAGGTTGATTCTTGACGAATCCTCGCATGTGAAGGCTTGGATGGAAGAACTTTGGGAGGGAAGAGGTGATTACCAAAATCAAGAAGATTGAATTATCGCTCTACTAAACTTGATTTAATTTGAAAATATCTTATAAGTGAGGTCAAACATTCTTTATATAGAAACATGAGATCGGAACGAAAGGTCTAAAAGAGGTTCAATAGGGCAAAGCCTGAAGGAGATTCAATGAGAAAGTTTAGAAGAAAATATTCCACAAGAATATTTCTTATATTATTACATAAGCAAAATATGGAAATGACGCTAAGTAAAAGATGTGCTTCGCCATAACGGGCAAGACTAAACCATCAGTCCAACACTAATGCAAAGTCATGGTGGAGTGAAGACAAGACTTGTCACTTGAAGGATCGGCTTACACGGATGCACAAATGACATCAATATCTAAGGGTGTATCAACTAAGATACTTTTTTGTAAAATAAAGTTAAAACTTATAGGAAACATATACGGTTCAAAATGTTAAATTATTTGACACTTAGGTTTTTATTTATTATTTATTTCATATAAAGACGTATTTATGGTTTGTGGAGACGGAAGATTCAACCATGCTTATAAACCAAAAGGGCTCACTATTTGTCCAACTATCAAAAGAATGTGAAATATCCGAAACAAATGTTATTGGATTGTTCATATCTATCTTTTTGAAATAAAAAGTAATGAAATTTGGCTAGTTTAAAATTATATTCTATTGTTTTGCCCTTATCTTTCGGTAATAATTATTAGGGCCGGCTTTTTGGGCGATAAGTCATACTTTTGGCAATCATCCATACTTCATAGGAATCCAATCCGAATATAATTACAGAGCATGTTTGGTATATCGTGACTGAAATTGAAACTGAAATTCAATGGAACTGAAACTGAAATTGAATGGAATGAATCGAATTAATTTGTTTCTATGTTCGTTTAAGATGAGAATGAATGGGGTGCTAAGAGTAAAAAGCCCTTGCATAATGCTCCTACAATTTAAATATTTTTAAAAACTTTCGTAAAATTGAAATAAAAAAAAAGGTAAGTCGAGACCTCTTCCCTTCATTCAGCTTCCCGTTGGTTTTCAGTTCCCGTCTTCAACCCTAGCATAGGACACATGAAAGAGGGGCGTTGTGGTTCAATCTTTCGCCTACCGGAGTGTTGCTTTGGCCGCCGGAGTAATATTTCACCTACGCCCGCCCGGTTCTAGTGATGAAGTTGTTGTTTGATTTTAGGAAATCTTTTTCCACTGAATTGGGTAAACCTAACCTAAATTGTTGAATTCTAAGCTTCTAGTGTTGAATTGATTCGATTTTAGGAAAGCTTCTAGTGTTGAATTGATTCTATAACCTAGATTGTAGGAAACTTTGTTGCTTGATTTTAGGAAAGCTTTTGTTCAATTGTGAGATGTGGTTTCTATTTCGAATTATGAGCTGTTGAATTATCAGCTGTAGAAGTTGTAATTCTTTCTTCATAACCTAGTTTTATAATTACAATTGTGAGCTGTTGTTTGATTTTAGGAAGTCTGAAATGTTGATTTGTGAGATGTGGAATTGCTGTAAAATTGTGCTTACAATTATATCAATGAGTTTACAGTTTTTGCTACTCAATCGATTCATTGTTGGATTTGATTACCTACTGTTACTGAATTTTTTTCTGAATTGAAAATGTTAAATTAGAAGTAAGTCATGCCCCCCAAATCGTCGTTAATTCAATTTAGTTCTTTATCATTTGTCGTGAGTACAAACTAAAACATGGTCAAGATCAACCATTTGTTTGGCCTGTAATTGTACAACAATTGGAAGAAATGACTGAACTATCAACGGAAGTGATCTATTTGAAAAAAAAAAAAATTTAATTAACGAAAATTTTTTTGGGGTCTTTGTCATACCATAAGGACTAGTGACACGGACTAGGGTGGGATCCAGTGGAACGTCGGATCATTGCAGATCATGCGTGGTGTGAGAAAAAATAAAGGTCAATTATTTATTCCTCTTTGCTTCATATGTTATTTTTTTAGCTTTGTAGGTGATGTTGTGGTTGTCTAATTACTGTTATTTGTTACAAGAAGATAAAAATGACAGTGTATTTCGTAACAAAGGCATACTAGAAGACATGACCGACTTGTGAGATCAGCTTTTCACGAACATTGTCGCCACAAGAAGACATTGTGTGGTGTCCGGTATGACTGAAGATGTGGGTGAAAAAGTGGCTGACAATGTGGCGGTAGATGCCACTGAAGATGTGGCACGTGATTTTTCATTTTGACGGATGGTTTAGATGGGTTGGAAAATGAGGGAGAGTTTACAAACTTTGTACTAAACCTCAATCTTGATGCTGTAGACGAGACTTACTGGATGATGTGTACATGAAGGTAACCCAAACACATGGTCAATCCTCAAGGAAAAGCAATCTTCAACCAACCAACAAGTCAAAGGCTAGCATTGGAACAAGAGTTTCCCTTGCAAAAAAATATTTCAAGACAAAGGCATCGAAAGGGTCGTCTGCATTCAGTCAAGGGCTTGATATGATTGAGAGAACCAGTGAGAGGATGCTGAACTGGTTGGATGGAGAAGTTGGTATCTCTGCTCCAAGTGCAAAATAGAAAATTTTTACATTTGATGAGAGTTTGAAGGTCCTTGCACAAATGGTGGGTGACGGTTTACTAGTGCAAGGAAAGGAGTTGAGATGTGTGCCAGTTGTTTTGCTTGTTGTAGAAGACACACGAAACATTTTTTTGGGCTTACCACCGGGTGATGGAAGGTTGTCATGGCTGAAGTGGCATTTCGCGACTATGCATAGTGCAAAAAACTAGGAGTTGTATAATTTTTTTAGTATATGAACTTAAGTTTTTTTTTTTTTGTGCCTATGTTTGATGAACTTGAGTGTTTTTTAGTGTATGAACTTGAATTTTAGATTTATCTTGTAGGAGTTTGAAATTTTAATATAGTTTGTAATGGTTACTGCGTAGGTTGTGGCAACCCCTTTTTTTTGATAAAGGAAAGCAGTTCGAAACACTAGACAGCATGCCGTCTAGTGAATCGAAAGGCCGAAAAAGATCGGCAGACGGACTAACCGTCATGAACGACACAACAAAGTAGAAAAGTAACACACAAAAAATACATCAAAAAGACCCGAAAGCTAAAAGATCTTCAAGGGAAAGCAGACTGATCCGGTCAACAGAAAGCGACGAGCAACAAACGTTCATCTTGAAGGAAGTACACAAGTATGGATCATGGGGAACAACTGTGGACACCTCAGATTTGGGCTGCAACAAAGCCTTCAGGAGTCGATCACAAATCCACGCCTCCTTCTCAACAAACCGCTCGAACCGCAATCAAATGACAACATCAAAACTGAGAAGATAATGTAGCAGAACACGGGTATCATGATATATAAAAGTGTGTTACTTTGATGGTTAAGAGATTCATGATTTATTAGGAGAAAATTATTCAAAAAGAGTTGGTTAAAAAGTAGGTTTACCACACTAAACTTGTACACACATTATAACAACCATGTCCAGAAGGTGTAAGATCCTAGGATTTTGCCTTCACCGCCCCTGCGGTGAAGAGGGCCTCCCCTGCGGCTGTGAGATCTGCCCCTGCGGATTTATGGCAGATCGTGCCGATCTTTTCTTCCGTTCTTTTATCTTCCTTTCATAGATAGAATATCCTATATTTTATCTTATGGGCCGGTTTCCTTATCTTCTCTCTAAACCCTAGACGCCTTCCTTCTTCTCTTTCCAGCCCGTTCCTATATATTCTCTTCTTTCTCCCCTTTTTCCCGTTCCTTGCTATCGTCTTCTTCAACCCTAGAGAGCTGCAGCCGTCCTTTGCTTCTCGCGACTTCGTTGAACGTGTAAGTGCATCTTTTATGATTCCTCCTCACGTTCCTTTAGCGATGCATGCCTTCTCCTTCTGTTTTGGTTTCTTCCTTTCGTTCTTCTCTTTTCTTTTTCTCCAAGGATCAAGCATGAGCCTTGATTCTTGTGGAGTGTTCCGTTGTTAACCCTTCGTTGTTCTCAGGCTCTTTGGAGTTGAGCCTTGACGTGTTTGAGCCAAAAGTTCGAGCTTTGGTTGCCTTGTTACGAGTTCTGTCGAAGAAAAAAGTCGACAACGCTTTCTGTCGCGCCGCCGCCCCTGCGCCTGCATAGAGCCGCCCCTGCGCATCTGTCTAGCCGCCCCTGCGGTTTCTCTGCAGTAGCTCCCGTCTTTGGTGAGTTGCTTTCTTCCTTCCTTTCCTCGTTCCTTCCTTGGTTCCTTGTGGTTGTTCTTTGTCCCCTGAGTTGTGTAAGACTAAGGTTGAGCCCTTAGCATGTGTAGATCTCTTAAATATCGTTGAGACTAGAAGTTATAGACTTCTAGCAGCCGTTTTGTTCCTGATCCGTGTTGCTTGTTCGCACAGGCTTTCCTAAGGGAAACTGAGCTTCCTCCTGAGTTGTTGTTGATCTTTTAGTTTACCTTCGTGTGAGGTAAATCCCTTGGACTTACTTAGCTTCATTCCGCGTATTAGTTAGATTGTATTGGCTTGTTTGTGTTGTTTATCATGTTATAACGAATAATTGGAAATAGGATTCACCCTTTATTACCCTTAATTGGCTCAAGTGTATTATAATCGGGCGGTGACCACTTGTCTAGTTCTACAAAAGACTAGAATGTGCTCTTGCGACCCAGACCCGTATGTAACGGATAGTATTGATCTATTCCTATTGGCAAACGGAAGCGGAGGCGAGTTTCGGGAGATTCTCGTGTGACAAAAGAAGTTGAATTAGTAATTGATAACCTTAATGAAAGATAATAACCGGTTGTGTGCAAGCATGCTATGTGTTTACATTACCTTATGTGTGTTTGTGTCCTTACACTCTTGCTTCTACCTAGAATGTTAGCTAACGGTTTATACCGTCGTTGTAGATGTTCCGCAAGTTCAGGATGCTGCTGAGTGATCCGGATGGTGTGGTCAGCCGGGGTTCCCGTACATTATAGGACGGGATCGGGTTTATGTTTCTTTTGTTGTTTCCCTTTTGTTTTGAACTCGGCTGTGAGTCTTTTCCGTTTTGTTTTGTTTAAACCTTTGGTTTTATATCGAGTTTTGTTTTTCATTCGTCTATGCCTTGTTGTAAGATCCGTTTGTTGTTGCTACTCTGAGGGTCGGGACCCATTGTGCGGTCCTAACCCGTAGCGGTTCGAGTTCCCAGAACTTGAAATGTTACAATATGGTTCCTTGCTACACATCTAAACTTACAGGTGCAAAGTGGATGGAACATGTACTTACTTCATCCTCCAATGTGAGGTGCAAGAATGCCCTCCGGCTTGAAAAGCATGTACTACTCATATTGTGTAGGGATTTGAACGAAAAACCTGGATTACAAGCATCCAAAAATATGTATATCCTTGAAAAGGTTGGAATCTTATTGTACACATTAGTTGCTGGTGTTTCAAACCCTGGGAGTTGTGAAAGATTTCAAAGATCAGGAGACGCAATTAACCGAATGATCCATGAGGTGATGGAAGCTATTACAAGACGTGGAAGCAACTTCACCGGACTAGCAAGTGAATTGTTAAGACCACGCGACCCTTTGTTTACAACCACGGACAACTAATTTCAAATACTTTAAGGTACTCCTGATTCTTTCATTGTAACAACTAATTTCAAATGTCAAATATAAGATATTCTGGTTCGTACATATGGGGCAATCGGATGCATAGATGGGACTCACATCAATAGAACAATCCTTGTTGAAGAACAAATGTCATGTAGAGGACGTAAAGGTGCGACAACCTTCAATGTCATGGTAGTTTGTGACTTTGATATGTATTTCACATTTATATCAGCGGGTTGGGAAAGAAGTTCACATAATGCAAAGGTTTTCCATCATGCTTTAACTACAAGAGGTCTCAATTTTCCACCTCCACCACCAGGTAACATACAAGACTAGTTACTATGACATTTTTTTTGTTATAACTTCACATAGAAAATTAACTGTAACTTTCAATAGGAAAATAATATCAAGTGGACAAAGGCTACCCTTATAAGCAAGGCTACATGGTGTCATACTCAAAAGTCAAATACCATCAGGTTGAATTTCAAAGGGATAGACCAAAAAAATTATGAGAAAGGTTTCAATCGCATTCACTCTTCACCACGTAGTCAAATTGAACGTGCGTTCGGGATATGTAAGGGAGATGGAGAATTCTTAAGCAGTTGCCGAATTACAGCATTAAGACGCATATTGATATTGCATGCTTCACTCTCCACAATTACATCCTTACACATCAGAAAAAGATGATTTTTTCAATGATGAAAAAGTGGAACAAATTACCGACCAAGAATTTGAAGAAGATGAAAATGATTTTAATAGGGGGGTTAACTACCAGGTGGAATGAAGGACATAAGTGATGCAATAACAACTCAAATATGGAATTACAGAAGGATTAATATGCTAAATAGATAACCTTAATATAATAAGATAATTGTAAGTTAATTGCTATTTTTTGCGAATGTTGGGTAACTTAATTGGATTGCGAATGTTGGATAACTTAATTCCTCGGCGGTTTGTGTCAAACATATTTTCCTCTAAATCGTCAACGAATAGTTGCAATTAATGTAAACAAGAAGAAATTACTTTACATAATTCTAATTTATACATTTGAACGAATGAAAAGAGATTGGATTGCTTACAACGTAGTATGGATAAATCTCCATAAGAGGGTCATATACATCAGGGTCAAACTCGTACAGAAATGATGCATCGGATGGTAAGGAAAAATGTCATGCGCTATCTAACATGTCTACCACCAACATAAATGTATCTATAAGGCATCCGGCACTTACAATTTGATCATGGTATATATAAATACTATGCATAAAATTTATACAGTGATGAAGGTTATCACACAAGCAGTTTCATTCATCTTACAATGAAAATTTGAAAATCTCAAATATATTAATTGAACATCTGAAGAGCTAATCAGATAAGCATATACAGGTGAAAGTTCATAAGGATTTGGCTTATATAATATAAGAGAACATAATCAAGAAGTGCATAACGCACAACCGCATTCCTTGTTTCCTTTGCAAATATTTCACATGCAGGGCAGAAAAGATGGAATCTTTAGAAATTTCTTAGATAATGAGATCAGTAGTTCTCATAAATCATAATTGTTGTATCAATATTCTTGACTTATTGACCAATGAATAACCGAGTCTCACCCCCATGCACTAACAGTAAACCATATATGTTTCATCTAATAACCATATGTGCTAATTCCGTATTTTTTGCAGCTTCACTGTTTTCTGTAGCTTGAGGGTAAAATATGCACATACACAAGAAATGAAATATTTGAGTAACTTCAAGAACTCATAACAAGATTTCCCTCCTCCTTTATCCGGGCTTGGGACTGACTGTGTACCAAAAGTACACAAGCAGAGTTAAAAAATTGTAATGAGGACATGACTAATGTTTCATCAATTAGAAATGGATCTTACATATCTTATATCAACTATAAATTACTAATGAAGGATAAATCTGCATTTGAAAGGTTATGGTAGTTCCTAGATAGTAAAAGCAAGATATTAAGACTTCTACATTTTAACAAACATGACTCCCGTGATGTTTTGTCTTCAACATTCAAGCTAATATGAAAATCTCAAATATATTAATTGAACTTTCATTTGTAGAAGTGCTCTTATCTTATATACAATATAAGTTTGAGTAGGCACTTGCTATAGTTGCGGGATGTTATTCTCCTTTGCCGGCCCAACTAGATATAATTGACGTTCCTTTTGTTTTGATGTATGAGTAGATGAAGAAGCCCATTAATGGATGAAGCAACCCAATAAGCATGTGGAGATAGGTTGCGTTTTAGGTCAACAGAGAATGGGCTTGTCTAACCTACTTATTTCTTTCCCCCCTTCTTCACTCGGATATCTGAAACGTGTACGACGCACACGTCTTCTGCCTATTCAAGTGCTTCCCTGAAGACACGTGTTGTAGGCGTGTAGCGCTCCGCTGCTTCAACCGACATGGAATTGATGATGCTTTATCTTCTCCCAAAGTTCCTTCTTTCCAACTTCTACTTTAAATAGTGGTGTCTTTTCGAATTTTTAGGATCTTTCTGCAGGATCGAAAAAAGTTCGATTTCCAGTATCGGTAGGTGAACATTAATTAGGGTTATTAAATGGTGCTTTTTGTTTTTATGCAGTCGCCGTTTCATATATATTTTGGAAGCTGCGGTTCAGAGTTTTTTTCCTACATTTTCTTTTCTCTCCTTTGTTTTCTTCTGGGCCATTACTTATGAAAGGTAACTGTATTATGCTTGGTTTCCTTGTTTTCAAATGGTCACTCGAATGCCTTCGGTTTTCTACTCAGATAGATTGTGGTGAGGACTTCCATTTTTGGAGGTAGCCGATGACCCCTTCATTTTTGCCGTATCTATTTTTCATCTGCGATGAACACTTTCATTCTCTGATAGCTGATTCCGTATCTGTGTTTTCTAAACGTAGTCTATGACCCTTTGATTTTTTCCCTCTTTAAAATGTTCAGTGAACACTTTCATTTGCTTTTCGGATTGGACATTATCTCGCTCTCATTATTGCTTTTGTTGTTTTGCTTATTCGTTATCGATGACGGTCACATTCTTGACTGAGAGACGGGCTCTTCATCTTTGACCTTTTACTTGATCTTGTATATGTTGTAATAGTTTGGCTATTATTTGACATAAACTCATTAACTAAAGAAAATCAGATTACCATAATCTTCACCACAAGTTTTACATAGCACATGCGTGCTTCTTACTTTTTTGTCCTCAAAAGTCCTGAACATATCATTTGCCTCGCAACAACCTTTAACCATTATTTCAAAATTGTACATGCATGTTTTATAAAGCTTCGGTCAAGATTATCTCCTTCAACTAAAGTTTTTGTTGTTTTCCTTTTTTTTTGTTTAGTTTTATTGATAGTCATCCATGTAGAATGTTCAACTATATGCATGTGATATATGTTGTTTGTAGCTATTGTGCATCCCTATTTGTAGAATAGCTATATTATACTTCACTGCACCTTTTATTTGGCTTTAGTTATTAAATATATTTAATTTTGTAACTATATTGCCTACAGGTTGTATTGCTGTGTGATCTCATCAACTTCTCAACTTTATCAAACAAATGTTTTTGTTGTTCTCTACTTACCAGGTTATACTGCACAGAAGCACTTTTTTTCCCACTCTTTTTCTACTACAACTTTTCGTTGTGCCCGCTAGCTGCATGCATTTTAATTTATTTACCTTTTTTCCGATTTCAAATTTAACTTCATTGAAGTCTTACAGATTTACTTTTACATTGCCAAAAATCAAATTCCCCAAAAAAAATATTCCAATTTGGATTACTTAGTTTACGCTCTCAAAATAAACGTTGACAATATGATATTGTCTTCCACAGAATGTTTGTTCCCACAGCTACGCTTGCTCCATTAACTAACAAGGGCCGATCCGAGGCGGTTAGAATTCGGGTGATAGATAAGCAGCCAAAACAGACTATAGTTTACGTCACGCTATCTATCACCCGAATTCTAATATGCAAACAATTCAATTATTGTGGTCGTTATATTATTAAGGAACATAGACCCCCCAAATGGTTTATGTAACGGTACACGGCTAATATGCAAACAGTTCCATAAAAATATGATACACTGCGAAATAACTACAGGCTATTAAAAATGACAACAAGCTTTCATCCCAAGAATAACGCTTAAACCATCATCTACAAAATACACTTTTCAATTTCAAAGAAAACAATTTCCGCTAAAACTTTGTTTTGCAATGACCATGAATAAATCACAAGGTCAAACGCTATATCAAGTTATTTTATATTTAAGAGAACCATGTTTTGCACACGGACAAGTTTACGTCGCGCTATCTAGAGCAAAAAGAAGAAAAAATATACATATATTTACACATGAAAGCCAAATTGACGAACAAAACAACGACCAAAATTAAATAAAAAACACAGTTTCTTTTGAAATATTAGAAAGATCGAAAGGTTAAAGTACAAATAAATAACGCAATCAAGATATCACTAACAAATATCAAATGTAACACGATCACTTAAAGGTAATCCACATCTAACATGACTTAACATTTGCAAATCATTTACCGTAAATTAATACTTACAATATCCTTCAAGCAGGCACATCACCGTAGACATATCTAAATACAATGGAAGACCCCTTCAACATAAACACACCCGTCTGCGTAAAGTAAACAAAATTTTGATTTAAAAGAAATACCAGCAGCCGAAGGATTCCGATGCTTCAACTCCGTATGAGGAAGCGGTTTCACCGCAAAATCTTTCAAAAGACGAAAGTGATAGACTTAAGTATTGTATGTTGTTTTATTTTGGTATAATCAAGTATTGTATGTTGTACGGCTTAAAACCACAGCCAATTAGTCACTAAGTTACTCTTTTTTTTTCCCATTAATCACAACTCCTGTATGTATTTTTTTTTTCTCTCAAATGCTTTATTCTTTTTGCATATTCTAAACTACTGATTTTAAATAATTCTGTACCACACAGTTAAATGTATGATCGAGAAAAAATATGTAACGCGCGTGCAAAGCACGCGCCGCAGTACCTAGTATTATATAAACATGTGAAGTTTGAAACCCCCAGTCATTTTACATTTTTATATCAATTGTTACTCCTCATATGTTTGTGTGTTTATTACAATTGTTGCGCCTCATATGTTTGTGTGTTTATAACAATTGTTGCTCCTCACATGTTTGTGTGTTTATACCAATTGTTGCTCCTCACATATTTGTATGTTTATTGATTCATAATTAACTAATTACAATATGTGATTCATCTTACCGTCCTTTGTATCTCTTGTTTTTGACTAGTTACAATATGTGATTGGTTACACGATGAGACAGATTTGTGTGTTTAATGATTCATACATAATTAACTAATTACAATATGTGATTCATCTTACAGTCCTTTATATCTCTTGTTTTTTACAAGTTACAATATGTGATTGACCACACGATGAGGTAGGTTGGTGTGTTTACTAATTCATAATTAACTAACTACCACATTACTCAAACCGATGAGCTACTAATCTACCACATTGCTCAAATCAGTGAACTAGTATTATACCACATTACTCATGCAAGCAAACAACAATCAGTGATTCATAATTAACTAATCTACCACATTACTCAAATCAGTAAGCTACTAATTTACCACATTACTCAAATCAGTGAGTTACTAATCTATGATTCATAATTAACTAATCTACCACATTACTCAAATCAGTGAGTTACTAATCTATGATTCATCTTACAGTTCTTTGTATCTCTTGTTTTTTGACAAGTTACAATTTGTGATTGGCTACACGATGAGGCAGGTTTGTGTGTTTACTAATTCATAATCTACCACATTACTCAAATAAGTGAGCTACTAATTTACCAAATTACTCATACAAGCAAACAACAACTCGGCATGCCAAAGAAGGAGAAGAGAAACAAAGAGCACCGTAGTAAGGCCAAAATCCAACAAAAAAAACTACAAATTTGGGACTCAACCATCAAGGTATGCCTAAACAATTACAAAAAGAGTACAAAATTATAGTTATTTACCTTGAATTGAGGATGCCGAATGCAATATGTTGTAACAAGAAAGGGTTCCAACATTGAGACCACGACAGGAAGGCCAACAAGGATAAGTAATCAAAACGAAGCAGTGAAGAAGAATATATGCTCGCCAACGGCTCTAAATATGCCGCCGCCGTTGTAAAGCTATAAGGCGACGGAGGAAATGAGGAAAGGAGGAGACGAACCCTAGCAGTAGATGTGAAGGCGACGGAGGAAAGGAGGAGTGAAGGATTAAAACCCTAGCGATACAACAATTGGGAGAAATCATCAGATTTCTCAACGGTAGAAAAGTCATCATCTTCTCATTCAATCGATTCAACCTCACACACGTGGTTGAATGAATCAACCAATTCAACCCCATTTTTCAACCAATTAATACCCTCAACTGAATGTGAAAATGAGTATCGAACATTGATGAAAGTCATTCAATCGATTCAATTGATTGAATGGTGTGTACCGAACGGACCCATAGTATTAATATAGTTATATATAATTAATTTGATCAATAACAATCATTTTATTAATTGATACAAACTAAATAGTTGGATAGTTGTATCATTGAAAATATTTCATTTTTAACAACTTATTGTTAAGATCGAGAGATAAACTTTAATTTTTTATTGAAAAAAATATTGTGTAGCATCCTCTTATTTCCAAGCTTTAATGTACATTTGTTATTTAGGGGTCTTACTTTTTGAGGGAATTATTTTCACCAAAGAAACGCTAATCATGTTATCATACTCATGGTGCGATTAATTATTTTTTCTAAATTTTTTTTATAGTTAACGCACCCAAGGTGATTAGGTTCATTTTTTTAGTAAATTCCATGTTAGTTTTATGAGTTTTAGTTTTCGAGTATCGGATTTTACGAGCTTATGAGTTTCGATTTTTTATGTTTAAGTTTTTTTTAATTATCGACTTTACAATTTTTTGGTTTTTATTAGGGATGTCAAAGTTATTTTGTAATAAATGTAACCAAAGAAAAAATAATAACTATTTATAAATAGGTTATACTTAAACGTTTTGTGTTGTTGTAATAAACATAATAAATTATTATTTAATAAAGTGAACAAAGGGTCGAACTCTTGTGTTATATATATAAACGATATCACATATATCATCCGTGGACTTTTAGATCACAAGATATTAATGTTTTTGGTTAATTTGTCTACATCATTTTCTTTCTTTGGGTCATAACCCCTTTTTTTTTGTTTAGGTAAGATTAGGAAGTTTTTTCTTTTAACAAAATCAATATAATGTATTCGGTATAATTTTTTGTCTCTTTTTTATAATAAATAATTTGTTAGTAAAAAGTTTTATTCGATTGGAAACAAAATTTTTGGTTACCAATTTGTTGTCCAACCCTCTATTAACAATTTCATCCTTACAAATCGTTAATCTTTAACCATCAAGTTTTACATGTTTATATATCATGACACTCGTTTTTAGCAGTTTCGTCATCCCAGGTTTGATGTTGTCTTTGGTGGCGGTTAGAGCTTTTGTTGAGAAGGGGTGTGGATTTGTGATCGATTCCTGATGGCTCTGTTGCAACCCAAATCTGAGGTGTCCACGTTGTTCCCCGGGCTTCCTATCTGTGTACTTCATTCGAAGACGAGCGTCTATGCTCGTTGCCTCCCGTTGGCTAGATCATCTTGCTTTCCCTTGAAAACTTTTTGATTTCGGGTTCTTTTTTTATGTATTTTCATGTAATTCTTTTCTCCTTTATTGTGTGACGTTTCATGACGGTTAGTCTGTCTGCCGATCTTTTTCAGTCTTTCATTCCACTAAACGGTGCGCCGTCTAATGTTTCGATTCAACCCCATTTTTCAATCAATTCGTACCCTCAACTGAATGTGAAAATGAGTATCGAACGTTGATGAAAGTCATTCAATCGATTCAATTGATTGAATGGTGTGTACCGAACAGGCCCATAGTATTAATATACATATATATAATTAATTTGATCAATAACAATCATTTTATTAATTGATTCAAACTAAATAGTCGGATAGTTGTATCATTGAAAATATTTCATTTTCAACAACTTATTGTTAAGATCGAGAGATATAACTTTAATTTTTGATAAAAAAAAATGTTGTGTAGCATCCTCTTACACTTTAATGTACATTTGTTATTTTAGGGGTCTTTCTTTTCGAGGGAATTATTTTCATCCAGAAAACGCATGCTATTACATTCATTGTGTGATTAATTTTTTCTCTAAATTTTTTTTATAGTTAACGCATCCTAGGTGATTAGGTTCATTTTTTTAGTAAATTCCATGTTAGTTTTACGAGTTTTAGTTTTCGAGTATAGGGTTTTATGAGCTTATGAGTTTCGATTTTTTTTATGTTTAAGTTTTTTTTTATTTTTGACTTTACGAATTTTGGTTTTTATTAGGCATGTTAAAGTTAGTTTGTAATAAATATAAACAAAAAAAATATATTTTAAAAAAATAAGTTATACTTAAACGTGTTGTGTTGTTGTAATAAACATAATACATTATTATTTAATAAAGTGTGAACAAAGGGTCGAACTCTTGTGTTATATATATAAACGATATCACATATATCATCCGTGGACTATTAGATCATACGATATTAATGTTTTTAGTTAGTTTGTCTACATCATTTCCTTTCTTTGGATCATAACCCTTTTATAAGATTAGGAAGTTTTTTTCTTTTAACAAAACCAATATAATGTATTCGGTATAATTTTTTTTCTCTTTTTTATAATAAATAATCTGTTAGTAAAAAGTTCTATTCGATTGGAAACAAAATTTTCGGTTACTAACTTGTTGTTCAACCCTTTATTGACAATTTCATCCTTACAAATCGTGAATCTTTAACCATCAAGTTTTACACGTTTATATATCATGACACCCGTTTTTAGCATTTTCGTCATCCAAGGTTTGATGTTGTCTTTTGTGGCGGTTCGAACTTTTGTCGAGAAGGGAGCGTGGATTTGTGATCGATTCCTGATTGCTCTGTTGTAGCCCAAATTTGAGGTGTCCACGTTGTTTACCGGGCTTCCTACTTGTGTACTTCATTCGGAGACGAACGTTTATGCTCGTTGCCTCCCGTTGACTGGATCATCTTGCTTTCCCTTGAAAACTTTTTGATTTCGGGTTTTTTTAAATGTATTTCTTTTATCCTTTATTGTGTCACGCTATGATGCACGGACACTTCTAGAAGGCGGCGTGTTCCCGTGTCCTGCCGTGTCGGACATGGGACACAACAAGACACGACTCGGACACGGTCAAATATGACCGGACACGGTCAAGACACGTTTCCAAGGTAGGACACGGGGAGGACACATCTAGGACACATCGAGGACGCGGATTGTAGCCGGTCAAGACACGATCAACGAAAGTTTACCTTATTTTAAGGCTAGAAAAAAATGAAGCATTTTTTAAAAAAAAACATAAAGAAAAACTAATTTACCGTATTTTTTTTTTCTTCTCTCCCATTTTTTCCGACTAAACCTAGCCTCATATGGCCACCTACGAGATTGTGGTTGGCGGAAGTAGGGACTTCGATATTCTTTTTCGGCTCTAATGTTGAAATGTTGTCCCGCCGGCCGACTCTTCTCTCCATTTTTTCTTATGATTTTCATAAGTTAATTTTGAATCTTTGATAACTAACTTATTGTGTAATCTTTCTTTGTTGATCGTTGAGTGTGTTATTCTAATTCTTTCACTTTTTATAATTTACAAATATTTATCATTGTTTTCTTTGGTTAATCACGTTGTTCGGTTGTTGTTGATTTGCAAAATGATAGATTCATTCTTCAATTTCGATACTGAGTATGTTTATTTGATATTATAAGACTAAGTATGTTTATTCTATGTTTTATAAGTCTAGAAATATTTGTTTCTAAGCTTTTGTTCGGGTTATTTTGTTATCATGTTAATATTTTTTATCTACACATATATCATTGATTTTTTTCATATATATGTATCTCATTATGATATAGTAATTCTATATTTCAATATCTTTAAAATGATATATTATTTGTTTTACTCGTCGTGTCCCCGTTTCCTATACTTTTGAGATTGCCGCTTCTCCGTTTCTCGCCGTGTCCGTCTCCCGTATCTGTGTCCGTGTCCGTGCATCATAGGTGTCACGTTTCATGACGGTCAGTCCGTCTGCCGATCTTTTTCGGCCTTTCGTTCCACTAAACGACGCGCCGTCAAATGTTTCGAATTAATTTTCGTTTTAAAAAAAATAAATTATATATATATAATTTGTCTCATATATTTGGTTCATAAGATATTATGGTTTTGGTTAGTCTGTCTACATCATTTCTTTTCTTTGGTTCATAAACCGTCATGGTGAACACAAATCAAAACTATTTGTCTCGTATATTGCTTTTTTTTACTGGTTATCTTCATAAAAAACGTCATATTTTGAACTAAAAAATCCTACAAAACAGGCTCATGACCTTGGGTAGGAAGTTACATTTAAGATTATCATGTTGAAAACGTCACATGCGTATTTCATATAGTTTTGAGATAGGACGATCACGCATAGAAAAAAGGGTTAATTTGATCAAACGAAATATTGATTACAACTAAATTACATTGAGCTTTAATAATAAGCCCGTTTATTAGGTTGTGTCATTCTCATTGGAATAAAAAATCTAAGTTTTCGGGAATATATATATATATATATATATATATATATATTGAGTGACATTGTTTTTGTTGGCTAAGAGAAAATCTTTGTTATATTTTCTACTTATTTTTCCGTTGGTATAAAATTAGTTTAGTGTATGCACCTTATGCGGATTTTGTCTAAATAAAAAATTATTATATTTTTAATTTTTGTACATTATGTGTTGGATATCAATTTATAAAAAAATATTTAAGACTAAGAAAAACCTTTTAATTCAAACTTATTGGAAAAAGTTGAAATTAAAAATTAAAAAATAAATTTAATATAAAATTAAATTAAAAATTAAAAAATAAGAAAACAAAAACTATGATATAAAATTTGAATTTTAAATTTAAATTCAATAATTAACTTAAAAATTAAATTTCAAAAATTAAAAATAAGGAGAAGAAAATGAAATAATATTTTATAATGTGCCTATATTATTTTTGTAACAAATTATAAAAACATACTTAAAAAATGTGAAGAAGATTTCAAAATCTCATTTGTTAAAATTTTGAAGATCTAGTTTGTTATCAATATCTTATGATTTTTATTTTAAAGATTTGATAGATATATTGTAACAAATTTGTAAATAAGTCAAACAAATTCTTATTTGACATGTTTAAAACGTGACGTGATATTGCTGATTGTTTATTAATGTTTTACAAATTATTTTATATAAAAAAAATGGCAAATTTATAAATATCTTGTGGCATATATATAAATATATTAAAAAAAGTTTTAGGTGACATATCTCAGTGGTTGACACGTGACCTTGTGTTCTGCTTTAGTATGTTATATAGATTTGACTTCTCCCAACCGTATTTTTAATTTTTATTATTTGGGTCTTTTTTACATTTATATTTTAATCTTTTTCTTCGATTTTATGCCTATTTTACACTTAAATTCAAAAAAAATTTGGCATTTGATATTATTGGTTTTATTTTCTTCCAATAATAGTTTAAAACTATTGTACTTAAAAATATTGCATTGATTTAATAAGTTTTATATTTTTATATGTTACTTATTTACATAATGATTGCTTTATATTTATTTAATAATTCAAACCTTGTAATTGACTATTTTATTGGATAAATTTACATTATATTACTAATAAATATATAACCAATAAACTTACTAAACAAATATCTAATTAAATAAGTATAGTTATAATAAAATTAAAAACTATTTTTATCATATAAACTTATTATTGGTTTGCCACCTCTCAATAATACACTTTCATATTCTATCTAATATTCTAATCACACAAAGAGGTTGTGATTGAAATTCTTATCGAGAATCGATCTCTTTTGCTTGGTTAGAACTCATACAAAAAAGCTCCCCAATAGTCAACTCCAATCACCTCGACGTCCAATACCGTACGTAGAAAAACATCACTTGATAAGAGAGATGTTTTTCGATTGATATTATAAACTTTCGAATATAGTTAGCTTGAGATCAACGCATCAAAGGCTAGTACCTAAAAAATGTAAGTATTCTAACTACGTGCCAAATTATGATTTTGTGATCCGGTCCGAACGGACAACCCTAAAACTGAACATGCACTACCGTATACGGCGTATACATAATAAAATAATACATACATGTATTTTTAAAATCTGTGCTCTAGTGGTTAAAGGGTGAGTAATTCAAATGGTTAGCCACATGAAGAAGTTCAGCTCCATCAAAGACTGGTAGTTATACTTATCTTACACATGATGTACTATCAGTGTCTTGTCTGTCTTCTAGTGGATATGATTAATGCCTTGGGCCCTCAAAAGAGACAGTATTATGAAAGCAAATTTCGGTAACCACAAACAATCATTCGATATCGCTTCATCGAATGGCTACGTCACCTTTTCACTTTCAGGATTTTTAACGTATATATTATATAGCATATATGCATGGGATATATCAGATTCTTCTTTTATATTTTAATTTCAAGCTAGGTCACTAACTCAATAACACTAAGGGTCCGTTTAGAATTAAGAGGAATCATTTTTTAAAATAAAGGGGCACTAAGTTCAGTTTCTCATTTGCTTAATACAGGGGTTGCTTGCATGATGAGCAGAAGAACGATACACCAACACCTTTGTAAACAAATCTATTTTTCATTTAATCGTAACTTTAATTATGCTGACTATTGGTTTTATTTCTTAAAATCTGACTTCTACTGAGCTTATTAGGTCACTTTTCGAAAAGGCTTTTAATCAAGCATCCAAGAAAATCAATGACCAATATGAAACAATTATTATGTCTCAAATGCTAACCTGAAGTCATCATCATCGTCAGGCACCTTCTAGGTGTATAAATACCTAAAAGCATCAATTCCTCCTGACATAAAGGACAATCTCACAATCTCATAGTCATATCTTGATACCGATATCTGATATACTGATATGAATACTAAACATACCTTAAGTACGATTAGCTATGCACCTAGGCCCTTTCAAACATTTATTGAGATTGTGTGTCACCTATTTCTTATACAAATAAAATAGCATTTACCTGCACAGTTGCATTGGCGTATCTTATGAGCTAACTTTACACACATAGTACTGGTTTCTAGGAAATAAGAAGGACAATAAATCAGTTCAACACTCGAGTTTGGTAAGATTTGGATTTGAAAATCAAACCATTTCTTGAGTTCGAGACTGATTTTTTATTACAACCCGATGATCAAGGTATAGAGCCAGACTAAAAATTTGTCGGCTAGAAATTTTGTCGAACCAAACACACGTATTAAATATCCAGCAAGAATAAGATCGTCGTCAAGCTTTCACACCGAATGAGTTCTACAAGTAATTTACTCTTCCAAAGCCACCAAGGTCATCTTCTGGTATGTACAGCTCTTATCTCTTTACTTTTCTTACTTATTTCATTCCAAGAAACACTTCACAAACCAATCATTTTATACTTCAAGGTTTCAGCAAAAAATTGAACATATTGCAGCATGCAAGAAAGCCAAGAAGGTTCAATGGATTTGGTTTGGGCTATCATGTGTGGAAATTCAGGGAGTTTGAATGAAGCTAAAATCACTTACACTTCTGTCTTCTTTGCAATCATTGATCCAGCTTCATGTATCAACCATATGCTTGTTATATCCATTGACATGCTCCTGCTGCTGTTCTTGTTCCTGTTCGTCAAGAAAAGACGACTTTCAGTTCACGCAGTTTCAACACTACAAGCATGGTCCGGAGGGTTAAACTCCGGTCTAGGCTTGGCTTATTTGTGCACAGGCTTCTGGATTTTGGGTGAGGAATTTATCGATTACAAGACGATTCTGCCCCTTAATGGATGGCTAGTAATGATATCTCAGGGATTCACATGGCTTCTATTGGGTTCAGTACTGAACCTGAAAATACCATTTCTTGTTTCAAATTCAACTGTCCTGAAATTATTGACAATAGCTTCTAGCTTTCTTGCAGTGTTTCTCAGTGCATCTGCTCTTAGAGAAGCTATTATAAATCAATACATAACTTCTGCTAAGATCATATTTGACATTCTATTGTTTCCTGGATCAATTTTCCAACTTATCAGCACATTTTCGGGAAGTAGATCAAATCGTGAAGGACCAGATGCTAATGACTCTTATGCACCATTGCAAGATGAAAAAGCAACCGACAACACAACACCATTCGCAGATGCTGGGTTCCTAAATAGGATGACATTTTGGTGGCTAAACCCAGTGATGAAAAAAGGAAAGAAGAAGGTTCTAGAAGATGATCATATTCCGCACTTAAGGAAGGAGGATCAAACAAGAACATGTTATCTTAGCTTCATGGAACAGCTAAGCAAGAGGAAAGAAAATGAGCCTAACTCAATCCTTTCCACTATATTTTCATGGCAATGGAAAGCAATTATGATTTCCGGATTTTTCGCCCTAATCAAGGTGCTTACACTAGCCACAGGACCACTTTTCCTCAATGCCTTCATCAGTGTTGCTGAAAACAAGAACCAAGGCTTTGAATACAAGGTTTGTGGACTCGTTGCCTTGCTCTTCCTAACAAAATGCTTGGAGTCATTGTCCGAGAGGCAGTGGCACTTTCGGGATAGAATGATTGGTCTTCAGGTAAGATCAATGTTATCTGCAACCATTTACCAAAAGCAACTAAAACTCTCGAGTGCAGCCAAGAATACACACTCTCAAGGGGAGATAGTGAATTATGTAGCAGTGGATGCTTACAGAATTGGTGAATTTCCTTTTTGGCTTCATCAAATATGGTCGGTTGGTCTTCAGACATGTCTAGGACTGATGATCATTTATTATTGTGTGGGTCCTGCAACCATTGCTTCCATTGTAGTGATTGTGTTATCGGTTGTGGTGAATTCACCCCTTGGGAAATTACAGCACAAATACCAGATGAAGCTAATGGCAGAACAGGACAAGAGAGTGAGGGGAATCATGGAGGCTTTGATGAATATTAAGGTACTTAAGTTGTATGCTTGGGAAATGCACTTCAAGAGTGTCGTTGATAAGCTAAGAGAGACCGAGTTCAAGTGGTTATCCTATGTTCAACTTCAAAAGACATACTATATCATACTGTTCTGGTCGTTTCCTACTGTTATCTCAGTGGCTACCTTCAGTACTTGCTACTTCCTGGGAATTGATCTAGACGCAAGCAATGTTTTCACATTTCTTGCCACTTTGAGAATCATCCAGGATCCAGTAAGGTCCATTCCCGATGTTGTTGGGGCTTATATAGAAGCAACTGTATCCTTGGATAGGATCAGTAAGTTTCTAGAAGCCCCGGAATTACATCAGCGGCAGAATGAGGGGACGGAAATAGAGCAGGGTCAATCAATAGTCATTAGAAGCCAAGGAATTTCATGGGACAATTATTCGTTAAAGCCAACACTAAGAAACATAAATTTGATTGTCAAATCTGGAGAAAAAGTGGCAGTTTGTGGAGAGGTTGGGGCTGGTAAATCCACACTCTTAGCAGCTATTCTTGGAGAAGTTCCATACGTCAATGGCACTGTGAGTACCGCTCACCAAATTTCATTTAAAAAAGAATGTTGTCAGATAGGTAACTAGAAAGTTTAAGCCGAAACATTTACAAAGTCTGTGTTTGGGTTATGACCCTTAATACATCATAATGTATGTATTGCATCAAACTATGCATTTTAATGCAGCATACACATTATAATGTACAGCAAAGGATCAAATGAGGAGTTCACTTACAGTGAAAAACGAGCATAAAAGTGTACATATATAATGTGCACTTTTCTACTGACCCTTAATACATCATAATGTATGTATTTGTAACCATTTAGGCTCCTCGTTTTTACCATAGGAAAATATCTCACCGGAAGCCTTCTCTTCTTAGAAGTAATTCAAATACACTTAAAGTAGAAATCTATCCCGCTTACTTTGATTTTGGGTGCATGCTGTTCCGGGAACTAGTTCAAACAAATGTAAATATCCTATTCATCAAACAATCAATCATCATGTTTATCAAGCAGCAAATGATTTAACATTTGTGTTGGATTGACCATATTACTATGTTGTTTACCTCTAGGTGCAAGTGCATGGAAAGACAGCCTACGTTTCTCAGAGTGCGTGGATACAAACTGGGACAATAAGAGAAAATATTGTCTTTGGATCCAAGATGGATACTCAGAGATACGAAGACACACTTAATATATGTGCTTTGATCAAAGATATTGAGATGCTTCCATTTGGTGATCTCACTGTTATAGGGGAAAGAGGAGTCAACCTTAGTGGAGGGCAGAAACAACGGATCCAGCTCGCCCGTGCACTGTATCAGGATGCTGATATATACTTGTTAGATGATCCATTCAGTGCTGTTGATGCACATACAGCTACTCATTTATTCAACGTAACTACCTCTTAACTTTAAAAATTCTATTTATTTTAAGAAAATGAATAAAGTATTACTAACATACAAGCTAAAACATTGGCTTTTCCAGGATTATGTGATGGAAGCTCTCTCAGGCAAAACAGTTGTTTTAGTGACACACCAAGTTGACTTCCTCCCAGCATTCAACTCTGTGTTGGTTAGTTCTATATTTATAAAAGAAAAGGACACTGTTTGAAGTAATTTTTTTAAGATCTTTCATTAAAATATTTGTAAAACACATTTTGTTCATAAATGCATATATATTATCCTATTAGGTTTCTTTCTTTTCATGCTTATCATGATCAGCAAATGAAATTTTCTGATGGATTTCCTTTGTCAACAGTTAATATGTGAAGGGCAGATTAAAGCATCTGGTACTTACAGTGGGCTGATGACTTCGAGTTCGGAGTTCCAAAATCTTGTCAATGCAAACAAGGATTTCAAAGAGGAAGCATCTTTGGTGACGGAAAAAGGATCCGCCAAGCGAATCGAAAGACCCTGCATAGAGGACCGAACACAACAACAGTTAGTCGGAGATCAGTTGGTCAAGGAAGAGGAAAGAGAAACAGGAGATACTGGACTTAAGCCTTATATAAAGTATCTAAGGCATGAAAAAGGATTCATATGTTTATCTTTAGCCATCTTAGTCCACATTCTTTTCTTAGTTGGGCAATCAGTACAAAGTTATTGGCTAGCGGCTAAAGTACAAAGTTCTGGTGTGAGCAGGCTATCACTAATCTTGGTTTACTCAATGATTGGTTGTGGCATGATGTTCTTCTTGTTCATCAGATCAGTTTTGACATATGCAATGAGCCTTGGTGCATCAAAATCAATGTTTTCTACCCTGTTAGGATCACTCTTCAGAGCACCAATGTCTTTCTTTGATTCTACACCTCTTGGAAGGATACTCAGTCGGGTAAGAGCATACTCCCTCCACTTATTATTGTTTTAGCCTTTAAATTTTGTTTTAACTGTCATTGGACTTTTGGCATCTACTTTACAACTCCTTTATTTTTATAGTAATCCTGAAGCTTTAACTCTCATCCTAAAGTATTTCCCTATTAATAAAGACAAATCTGAGAAAGCTAAAATACCTTCTGTCATACAAATTCTGGACACCATAAGCAGAAATTCATCAGACAAGCCATTAATATAGAAGGATGCTAGTAATTTGTGTTTCTGATTTACAGGTATCTTCTGACATGAGCATCATTGACCTGGATATAGCATGCACTATAAGCCAAACGGTGACAGCAACAATAGCAACCTATTTCACCTTTGGCATTCTAACCATCTTCACTTGGGAAGTCTTGTGCATCATCGTACCAATGATTTACTTAACCCATCTCTTGCAGGTATATTCTTCAGCCTCATACCTTTAACTAAGTTTTCCCAATAGCCTAAAGTCAAAATCATTTTCTCTTATGATGACACAACAGCAATACTACTTCCATTCGGCAAAAGAGCTCGTAAGAATCAATGGTACCACAAGATCCACCATAGCAAGCAATCTAGCAGAGTCAATCTCTGGATCAATGACAATAAGAGCTTTCCAAAAGGAAGATCAATTTTTCTCAAGGAATATGGAACTTATAGACAAAAATGCAAGCCCATTCTTCCACAGCTTTTCAGCCAATGAGTGGTTGATCCAGCGCCTTGAGATACTATGTGTTATGGTACTCTCATTCTCAGCATTAGCCATCACTTTGATTCCTTTTAAATCATCTTCTTCAGGTCAGTAACAACTTGCTTGTTGAGCTCTTAAAACTTTTGCCTATGATTCGATTTTTTTACAAAAAGATGATCCCTATCCATCTGGGTATTCTTGGATATCCCTCAAATTTTACCCCTATCGGATATCTGATATATCTGACTCCTACACTTTGAGTAAAACATAGCCTATTTTCCCGATAAAGTCAGATATCCGGCAGGTTCGGGGAAATTTCATTCAGATTAGTCAGATATACATGAGGGTCGGTTTTTATTGTGTAGTCCTCCTTTTGCTTGTGGCAGGGTTTATCGGGATGGCACTATCATATGGTCTCTCATTAAACATAGCTCTTGTTGCCTCCGTGCAAAGCCAGTGTATTTTGGCTAATATGATAGTTTCAACGGAAAGACTAGACCAGTATATGCACATACCTAGTGAAGCAGCTGAAATAATCGAGACGAATCGTCCAGCACCTAATTGGCCAAATGTGGGAGAAGTGGTGATTAGCAATTTGATGGTAAAATCACCAACTTCAAAAAGTATAATGATTGTTTTCTTCCTCTTCTCAACTTCCTATAACATAAGCTATGAACATAAGCAGGTGAGATATCGGTCCAATGCTCCATTGGTCCTTAAAGGGATTAGTTGCAACTTTGAAGGAGGAAGCAAGATTGGAATTGTAGGCAGGACAGGTAGCGGAAAAACTACTCTAATAAGTGCTTTGTTTCGCTTGGTAGAGCCTTCAGAAGGAAAGATCACTATTGATGCCATAGATATATCAGCAATTGGACTCCATGATCTCAGATCACATCTCGGGATCATCCCACAAGATCCAACTCTTTTCTATGGCTCGGTTCGGTACAATCTTGATCCCTTGGCTGAGCACACTGATCAAGAGATATGGGAGGTAAAGCACAATGCTATTTCCTCTCAAAGAAAAGCCGAATGCTACTGAATTTTTTCTTTAGATAATAAAAATATTCAGAAAGGGTCATGTGAGAAGCTTTCTTAAACTTTTTTAACACATATTTGTTCAAAGGTACTCGACAAGTGTCAGCTTGGAGAAACAGTTCAGGGAAAAGAAGGTGGGCTAGACTCCACAGGTAAAAACTAAAATTAAAAAGAAAGTGAGATCTTACTATAGTCTGTATACAATATGAATTTACATTCTCTCCAATTAGAAAGAATTGGGAATGCTCTATTAGTCTCACATTTATGAAGAAGTGACCATTCAATAACTTGCTTGTGAGGATCACCAGATAGCCTCTTATGTTACTAAAAGTAACAGTAAATAAATTTTGTGACAGTTGTACAAGATGGATCAAACTGGAGCATGGGACAGCGACAGTTATTCTGTCTAGGACGGGCATTATTGAAGAAGAGAAAGATCCTAGTTCTCGATGAAGCTACAGCTTCAATTGACAATAATACAGATGCAATTCTTCAAAGGACCATTAGAAAGGAATTTGAGGACTGCACAGTTATTACAGTAGCACACAGGATACCAACTGTTATGGATAGCACAAAAATTCTAGCTATAAGTGATGGTGAGCTTTCTTTGCATTAAAAGTCTGACCATCAAACTTTGTGACTTATTCACTTTTGCAAGATAACTAGCGGATAATATTTGGACAGGTAAATTGGCAGAGTTTGATGAGCCAACAAAGTTGATCAGCAAGGAGGACTCTCTATTTGGGCAGCTTGTTAGGGAGTATCAGACACGTGCTGAAAATGCAGACATTGCTATAGAGGATGGCGTCTAAAACCCGGAAAGACCTAGTTCTGTCAGATTTGAGCGAACACTCGAAGTAAACCTTATAAGGTTAACCAATAAGTGTCACAGTCACACGGAAATAAGGTGGTACATGAGGAGAGAAGCACAAAACAGCAGATTACTGAGAACTTCTGATTTTTTTATTTTTTAATAAGCCAAGGTTTAACAGGAAGTGCAAAAGAAGTAATTAAAATTCAAACAACCTGGGTATCAGCTAGACCAAACTATACTTCATTTTTTACCGATAAGTATCACCACCGATCCATTTACACCATTACAGTATGTTTTTGTATTTTTTACTGAAACAAACTCCGGCATCAGCTACACCAAACTCTGCCATTTCTTACACATAAGTATCACCAACAATCCATTCACAACATTATAGATTATACTAAGTATTTGTATTGGAGTCATCTCCTAATACAAAGTGCAAACACACATAAATGATGCAAGAATGATTTCATATAAATTACTACAATTTCTCAGATGTGCTTGATCTGCAAAAAAAGAAGAAACTGCATAAAGAGTAACAGCAACTTCTGAACTTAAAATTATTTCATATAGATGAATCGTGCTTGATCATTTACACCATTTTGTTTCCACCCAGTTATTGTTATTTTCATTATTATACAGCTCCAAAGTTGAATACAACCAGTTAACAGCAACTTCTGAACTTAAACCACATTAACAGTAGGATATAATAATTTCTAGAACGAAAGCACGGAAACGTATTAGATCAAAGACGAACATATCTACCACTTCCAATCATCCGTATACTCAGAAATTCTAAAAAGACTAGAGCCATTAACTAAACAATGGCATTTTCCATTTATTATTTCAAAGCAACTAATTAAAATACTAGCTGTTAGGTAGACTTTGGTAGGAAGAGGGAGGAAAATCTTCTGAATAATCAACTTTCTAACGAGTCAACCCTTAAAAATGGTAATGAAGTTTGAAAAAATATATATATAATCATTCGTGGCCTACCAAACCTACAATGCTGGCTAATCAAGGAAAACACAACTCAGACTTGTTTGTCACCAACAATTAGAATATAACTATCCAAGGAAGTTCTACTTCAAGCTACAATATGACTTTTCATCATCGTCATACAAAGTTGCAATTTGCATATACCATGCGATAAAACCCGAAGTTTACCACCATAATCCACATTAACTAGCTAATTACTGAAGATTATGTTAGATTTAGAAATAATATGTTGCAACAAATGCAGAATATGAAATGCTAAAACTACAACTTGAGAAAAAAAGTTAGAACACAACAAATATTGTTAATAACAATAAGAAAATAAGTAAACCTAGCATTGAAAAATGGAAAGTATGATTCCAAAAACGGATTGTACAAGCAAAAGCTAATCAAAATCTGTAAAGGTTAAACCACAGTGATCAGCAAATGCCTCAATCTAACCACCAACAAATTACTTCAGTTTCCATCGAGTGTATATGAACATAATGCGAGCAACATGCCGAAGCTGACAAGGTGACAATGGTTACCGGCACAAATTTGACACGAGTCAATTGAGTGCCATGAGCATAGTGATTTCCGATTTTAGGAATAGGAGGCATTCGATTATGAATTATGACTAACCACGAATTGCTAAATTTCTCTGCCGAATTTGCGGGACAAGGTAATCACGGCTGCGCACACTAGAATCGCCCCTTCGCTAGGCTTGCGATTAGCATTTGGTTTTGTTCCAGTGAGTTATAAGCATTCTACATATCGTAGGCTGTATATTATTCGTAAATTACGAAATAATCACATTGGATAATAATAGATTGTTCACATTGGATAATAATAGATTGTTAGGTATGTACCCCTTAAAATTCTTTTAAATATGTTATGTAAAATCAATATGACTTTTATTTTTTATTTTATTTTGTCTTTTTTTTTATTTTTTTATTTTCTGGTATGAAATTTCTAAAAAAAAAAAATTCTGGTATAAGTTTTCTAATATGAAAATTCATGCCAGAAAACTGCATACAACCCAAATTCAACAAGTTATTCGTATTACGCTGAGTCTTCTAGAGCTCTGCCCACAATTACAAATCAACTATTACTAGAAAATTTAGGAGAACGAGACTTTTTTTTTTTTTTTGTGGGAAGGAGAGTCAGTGGTCTCCGGCGCATCTGGACGCGCTTTTATTAATAAAGCAAAGGGCTAAGTAGTCATCAAACGGGGGATAGCCCGACCCCTTACATCATCAAATAAAAGGTCAACTACACCCTCCGGCGGTAGGGATGGCAATTTCATCCGAACCCGATGGACACCCGATAACCCGATCCATAATAAAAGGGTGAAAATCCGACATGAAGCGGGTGAAAGCGGATGGCGGATGAAGCGGGTGATGGATCGGGTCGGATTCGGATGGACCTTTCATCCACCCATCACCCGATCCATCATCCATCCACCCATCCGACCCGTTTCATCCGCTTACATCCGTTATAAATTTATTGACTATTTACTTGTTTAGTGATCTTTAGTTCTTTTTGATTTATAAATTGGTGATTTACCGATTGTTTAGCATAATTTGTACATTTATTCAGTTCCTATTATGATCTTATTGTAGGTTATGTATTGCTAAAATTTTCTATTTTTCAATAACTTAAACTTATAAAACTTCTTGTAATATTTCCATTTGAATGATTTGTGTTGACTTTATATTTACCTTGTTTTTTATGGATAAGACTTTTTCGGATTGAATTTATTTTTATTAATATTAATTTTTCGCATTCGAATCCGAGTTTAATATCGATTTAAAGGAAATGCGTAGAACACCCGAATATCACCCGATCCACCCGCTTCATCCGTTGGATGTGGGTGGATCGGATGCGGGTAGTGGGTTTGGCGGGTGGCGGGTCGGGTGGGGTGGATGAAATTATCTCGCGGGTCGGGTGGCGGACAGGGTCATCCACCCACCACCCGATCCATTGCCATCCCTATCCGGCGGGTCAGACAATACACTTAAGCCAATAGGCAAGTTCACCGCAAAACTTGCTAAGAAATCCGCTACTCTATTCGCCTCGCGGAAGGCATGACGAAGCTGGATATTCCAGTCTCTTTTTAAGAAGTCATGGCACATAAATACCAGACTAGCGAGAGGATGATGTGGTGCAATAGTGTTCTTGAGCAGTTTGACAGCCAACTGGGAATCCGTCTCAATAATAACTGAGCGGAACCCTAACTCCCAAGCGATCTTTAGACCATGGTACAGACCCCATAACTCAGCCATGGGGACAGAACAAAGTCCAAGATTAACACCAAAACCACCCAACCATTTTCCCGCTCTATTTCTAATCACACCCGCTGCACTAGTAGACCCGTCGCTCTTCTTTGCTCCATCAGTGTTGACTTTGACGGCGCCATCTGGTGGGGGAGACCACACTACATTGATCAAGCTTCTTGCGTTGCGGTCTTTGTCTTTATTGTTCTTAGACCAAACTCGTATGAACTCCTTAGCCTTGTCTTGGATTGTACCACTTCGATTGCCTTCGAAAATGACCTTATTGAACACCGCCTCATTCCGCCACTTCCATGTCCACCATAGACCAACTGCAAAACATTCACTCCACAACATATCTCCATTAAAACTAGACTTAGAGAGAATATTACCTCGGAACCATGAAGCAAACGGCTTGGCGAAAAAATCAGCTTTGTGATGTCCGGCTTGAAGCGACCTCCACATCGACTTGGGCCGGGCGCAATCTCGAAACAAATGGATAAGGGATTCCGAAGCATAACTACAAACGCTGCAGTTCTCCAGACTACTCAAGTGCCTCCTCCTACGTTCCTCATTACATAAGACACCTCCTTTAGCAATCTTCCATGCAAAGACCTTGACCCTTTCTTGAACTCTGAATGACCAGATGGCCTTGTACAAAGCTCCTTCACTATACTGGAGGTCAGCCGAGCCTGTGAGCATCCTGTACGCCGAACTTATTGAGTACTCACCATCCTGGGTTAGCCGCCACCCCACTTCATCCTTGATTACTGCCAGCGAGCTAATAGAAGGGGACAATCCATCAGAGCTTATCGGATTTACAGCAGCTAGACGAAGCAGCAGACTAGACGGCAGAAGGGGCTGCAGCCTCTGCCAATCCCACCCTACCCCATCGATCCAGTAGCTTCTGACAGTATTATCGAGCTCATCATACTCTAAAGGTGATAGAGCGTGATACTTCAGCAGGTCTTCTCCCAACCATTGGTCCGTCCAGAAGTTTATGGACCTGCCGTCTCCAAGGAACCATGTGGCACCCTTGGCAACAACCTGTTTGATGGCACTGTAGATGCCATTCCAAACGTGAGAGCAGCCTGGTCCCTGTCGACGCCCATTACCGAGGTATTTACTCTCCAAAACGTCAACCCAAAGTGTCCTGCTGCTCTTCAGAAACCTCCAGCCTAGTTTACCTGTGATAGCCTTGTTAGTTTCTCGCATGCTCCGGATCCCTAGTCCACCTTTTTCCTTAGGTAGACACATCTCACTCCACTTCACCGTATGCATCTTCTTCTGACCATCCGAGTGTCCCCGAATAAAGTTCCGACAAACTTTATCAATGTCCTCGCAAACATTTATCGGAAGGGTGAGAGTGGCCATGGTATATATAGGAAGGGATGTGAGGACGGCTTTAGTGAGGGTAACCCGTCCCGCGAAACTTAATGACTTACTTCTCCATCCATTCAGTTTGAGGTTAATTCGGTCAAGCAATGTAGAAAACGTGGATTTCGAGACCCTCCCTTGTAGAAGTGGAACGCCCAAATAATTACCTAAGTTCTTAGTTACCCCCACCCCACTAAGATTCTCGATGCTGACGCAAAGATCCCTTGGGACATTGGGGGACACAAAAATCTTAGACTTTTGGATGCTAACTCTCTGCCCCGACGCTTTGCAGAATAACTCAATGCACCTCATGATGACCCGAATTTGTGTCAAGGAGGCTTCCGCAAACAAGGTAATGTCATCTGCGAAGAAGAGATGGGAGAGTGGTGGGCCTCCCCGTGATAACTTGATAGGCTTCCATTCCCCAACCTCCACAGCTTCCAGAATGAGGTGACTAAGTCTTTCGACACAGAGAACAAAGAGATAAGGTGAAATCGGATCTCCTTGTCTGATGCCTCGTTCCGGGACAAACTGCTCAGTAACTTCACCATTCCAGATAACCTGCATTCTAGCAGTAGACACACATTCCTTGATCATCCTCCCCCACGCAGAAGGAAAGCCGGCTTCCCGGATGGTGTCCTCGATAAAATCCCATCTCATTCTATCATAAGCTTTCTCAAGGTCCAGCTTCAGGATCATCCACTGCTTACCGGTTTTCTTCTTTCTCATCGAATGCACCACTTCTTGCATGAGTACAACATTATCCTGTATCAAACGGCCAGGAATAAAACTCCCTTGAGTAGGCCCCACAAGATTACCAATGACTCTCTGCAGCCTTCCAACCAGAACCTTGGATATAATCTTATAGCTGACGTTGCACAAAGCGATAGGCCTGAACTGACTAATGGACTCCGGTTTCCCAACTTTGGCAATGAGGGAAATGAGAGTATCATTATTACCTGAGAACAGGCATTGGCTCTCAAAGAACCGGGAAACCTCCTCCTTCATCGAACGTCCCACAACACTCCAACACCTCTGATAGAACACAGGTTGGAAACCGTCAACGCTAGGAGCTTTGTAGGCCCCCATACTTCTAACGGCATTCCACACTTCCTCCATCTCCACTGGTTTCTGCATGTTCTCCCAATCAGTAGCGTCAATGCAAGGGAACTCCAAAGTATCAAGGTGACAAGAGGGTAGGCAAAGAGGATCCCCTAGACTGTACATATCTTTAAAATAATCTATAGCATGTTCCTCTAGCCGCAGTTGGTCTTCCACCCAACCAACACCATCAATCTCCAATCCCATCACTCTATTACGGCACCTCCTGATAACAGCTGAGGTGTGAAAAAACTTGGTATTTCGATCCCCATTCTCTAACCATAACTCACGGGATTTCTGGAACCAGATAGTCTCCTCCTGCTCTAAAATACTGTCTAGCTCGACTTTCAGTCTCTTTTCTTCCTGTAGGAGGCGGCCCGAACTACCCCGACTTATTCTCATCTGAAGCTTGGCTAACTTAGTCTCCGTTTCATACTTCCTGCGAAAGACATTACCAAAGACAAGTCTATTCCAAACAATAAGAGAAGACTTAAGATTAGGGATAGCTATACTCACCTTCGGATTAATGAACCACCATTGCTCCACCATAGGGAAGAAATCACTGTGGGTCATCCATGCAGCCTCGAACCTAAAAGGTCTTTGTTCCCTTTTGCATGGAAGCGAAGAATCAAGCGAGAGGAGAACCGGAGAATGGTCTGAAGAGAACCGGGCAAGATGTCTGACGTGGGCATTGGGCCACTTTAAGCGGCCTTCCTGGTTCATGAATACTCTGTCGAGCCTCTTATAAATATTTCTACGGGTTGACTTACCATCATCCCAGGTGAAATCCGCTCCAGTGTACCCAAGATCAATCAATACATGGACCATGATGAGATTATTGAACACTGCACTATCCGCATGAAGACTTCCAGAACCTCCCGCACGCTCATGCAGGAAGCGAATGCAGTTAAAATCTCCTCCCATAATGGCCGGTCCCGAAATAGATGCGAGTTCCGTATCGAAGGCACTCCAGAAACTCCGACGTCTACTAATATCCGGAGGCGCGTAAACCGCAATGATACTATAGGAACTAGTGCCATCGGAGACTTTAGCATGTACAAAGCATTTATGACTACTAACAATGCTAAGTTGAACTTTTTCACTCTTCCAAAGAAGTCAAACACCTCCTTCAAAACCAACTGATTCCACACGGAAGCAGCCAGCATAATTCAAACGATCACAAATGGCATGTGCCATAGCTCCAGAGACACATGGCTCAAAGATCGCAAGGACATCAACCTTATGATGATTACACAGATACTTGATAGCTCTTCGGAACCCACTCTTGCAAGCACCGAAAACATTCCAAAATAGACAATTCATAACAACCAATAAAGATGAAGGAACCAAAAGGGAAAAAGACTACCTAACCGGACTGTTGAACCTCAGTAGCTACCTCCGCACTCTGGCTCTCTGCCATCAACTCGTCTGACATAGTTGGAATTTCGCTATTACAACAATGAAGGCTAGTAGAGCTCCCTGGCACATCAGGAGAATGGGCAGCGACGGCAAGAGTCTTCTCGACCAAGTCTTTCACAGCAACAGCAGGCAAAATAGCTACCGTTTTATCCTTAATACAAGTTGCATCCAATTCTGCACCCCTACAATCCGACACAGCTTCTATGAATTCTTCTTGTCGTTGCCTTCTTAGAGGGGCTGTAACACCACCGGAATCTTCACCCTTCTTGGCTCTCCAAGCCGCTCGTCTAGCTTCATTCTTCAATCTATTCCGTCTCTTTTGCTTGCTCTCCTTCTCATTGGACTCTTCAACCCTTTCTGCAGTAGCAACAAACAAAGATGGCGGAGCAGATGATTTCTGGGGTTTAGGGACTTCAACGTAGTCTCCACCAATCACTGTATTCGGAATTTTCGTTGAGGACGATGACACAGCAGCCTTCTGGGATCCATTACTACCTAGAACTTCAGCTCCCTTCTGACTTAAGCCCAACATGCTCGGGTTGGATAATGAATTAGGCCCACTCGAAGATTCTTTCTGACCTGGGCCCACCATTTCTGCTGACTTGGTGGAAGCAGCGTTAACCCTATTTTGAGAAGATTCTTTGCTAACAATTTGAACAGCTTTCCCTTTATCCTGAAATTGCTTCCCATGATTAGTGTAATGAGTTTTCCTAACAGAATTGGATATCGTACCTGGATTATTCGCTTGCTGATTCTTCCCTTTTGTGTTTCTGGCGCGTCTCGCCACGTGCATCCAAGGACCGAAGCCGGCGTCGTCATTCTCCAAACTCGGAACTGTAGGAGGAGTGGTTGTAGCATCACCAATGTCGACTGAGGCTACCTTGTCCTCTTCAGCTTCCATATCCTTCTCAACTTCAACCACTGCCTTATTCGATGTATTACTGAACTCGCAGTGAGATGCGTAATGGCCGAATCTTCCACACTTAAAACAAATAATATCGAGACCCTCATATTCAATAGGGCACCGATGCCCGTTAATAAACATCGCTTTTTTGAGAGGTCTGCTTAAATCTATTTCCACACAAACCCGTATGAACCTCCCTCTATTGAGATGTAGAGTCTTTGGATCAATTGAAATTGGATCTCCCACCCCTTCCGATAACTTCCAAATGATAGCTTCATGATACCATTGCACCGGTACTCCTGTAATTCTAATCCACGTTGGGGCCGAACTGATGGGATTTGAAGTAATAAAATCCGGGGTCCAACGTTTCATAATCAGACATCGACCAAAAACCGCCCAAGGTCCCCCTGTGAGCACCGATAACAACTCATTCTCGCTCTTGAACCTCGCAAGGAAGTAGTTATTATCTAAATCCATGATCTGCATATTTTCACCACACTTCCAGAGTTCCTTAATCTTCCTCACCATCACTGGAAAAGCAACGGGAAAACCTAACACCTTGAATACTAACGAATTACTCCATCTAGATTCAAGATCATCTGCAACCTCTTTATCAATCTCTATCACTGGATCTCCTTCTTCTCCAAACGGAAAATTTACTGTAATGCGACCACTAACGGAGTCTCTAGTAATAGTATCTTGTGCCATATTAATACCTGACGCTCCTCCTAGCACTTCGCTCCACGACTTGACAGGATTCTTAATAGAATTTACTTGAGAATCCACCTTTAGGGCTTCACTAGGGTTTTTATCCGGAAGAATAGTGACCATTGGGGCAGTACTCTGAATAGGACCGGTAGAGATGAACCCTACACTCTCAGCAACGAATGGTTTGACCCCAGTTATCATATTACCTTGAACAATATCAGGCACTGTAACAGCCGTTGCAGCAACCTCTAACTGCACTTCCTGATTGGTTTCTGATGAAGCAAGGGCGCTTGATTCGATCATAACCGTATCCGAACTAGCCACTGGAGACGAAGTTGTCGTCATAGTAGTTCCAGTTACCGGGGGAGTTGCCTCCTCCATGTCCGACGATTAGGAGAACGAGACTTGTCGAAAGCTATATGAATTTATATCCCAACCTAACATTAACGAATGAGACATATCATACTTTAGGGTCATTACCCTGTTGAAATTTGAGTACATACTCACTTTGATATATATAATACTAAAATATTTTTCTACAATATAAAGTAGCTTTGAAATAAGTGTTAAATAAATCAAATGGACTTTTATATATATACTCAAATACTCTTGTTTACTATTAAATAAAAATAAATTGTTAGTGATAACGGATATGAAAATTGAAAGTAAAAAACTATACGCAATCGGAAATAAAAAAAGTTAAAAGGAAGGAAAAAATTATATAAATTTACACAAGAATTATTTTTGAAGTAAAACTTTTTACGTAAAAATTGTTAGAAGGGTCAAAAAATTTTAAAAAATTTAAACTATTGTTTAAAATATAAACTTTTATTTTGTAGTTATCATCGACTAATTCAATAAAATAATTTTCTAATATAATTTATTATATCATACAAAAAAATATTTATTTCTTTTTAACTATAGGTATTTTCACACAATTTTTTCATGTTTTAGAGTATACTACTTTTAAGAGATAGTCCAACCTAACCGCTTTCCGTTTTTCCAAAAAATAATAATAATGAGACAAACAATGATAAAAGTTGGTACTCTCATATATCAATAATGATTTGTCCTTGCGAATGTTTTTGGTATCTCTAATACGATTGTTTGATGCATCTACTAGTCTCAATAATCTTGTTGCGGGTTCTGTGACATTTCTTTCATAAGAATGCCATCTGAAGGAGCCTTGGAAGTATGAATTTTGTTGTTCTTCTTCCACTATTTAAACTTGAAGTTGGTGTTTGTTTAATTTTAGTTGTTATCAACGTTGAAGCAATTTTTGTTACGGGTAATCAAGCTCATCCAAAAAACTTATCCAACAAACTTTTTGGGCCCAACGAAGCCCACTTTTCCAACACTAGCCCATCAATGTGTTATAATATAAGAAAAACAAAAAAATCAATACCGATGAAAAAAAATGCAATACCAATCTCGGGGTCTAACGACAATATTCTCTACATAACGGCACCAAAAAAAACTAAAAATGAAAGGGTAAATTAAAACGATTTTCTACGGCCTAACGGCAAGAAACAACCAAAATGAAAAGAAATTTTTTTAAAAAAAAACTAAGGGCGATTGATTTAAGCCTAAGTTCTTTAATGTCTAGGACAATTAAAGATTTTAAAACAAAATCAAATAAAATAGAACAATCAAATCAAAAGCCATTTTCTTTTGACCACCAACCCTATGAATCAATTTTATTTTAACCATGAAGCTTTACACCTTTATACATCATGGTACCCGTGTTTTGCAGTTTCATCTTTTGAGATTTGATGTTGTCTTTTATGGCGGTTTCGAGCGTTTGTCGAGAAGGGGGCGCGAATTCGTGATCGACTCCTGACGGCTCTATTGTAGTCTAAGGGGTGTATTCAGTTAAGATTTTACATTAATTTTTTGGAATTTAAAAAGTCTATGGATATTCAATATATATTTTTAAAAGTCCATATAAATCTTTTGATATTCAATTAGGATTTTAAATTTTCCATAAAATTCCTATGGTATTTAAAAGTTTGATGAATTTAAAAGAATCTATTATTTCATTGATGTTGTAGGACTTTCTTGTTACTTTTATAAATACCTAAACCCTAAAGAAGTATTCTCCCAACACATAAGATTTCCACGTGAAACTAAAACACTGAAGAACCCTAACGGCCAAATCAACGTCTTCGAGCGTTTTCGAGTGCTTGGGCTCGGTGCATCGTCGGAGGTTAGTTCTTTCTCGTGTTTTCCAACATGTTGATTGTTTTCTTGATCGTGTGTGCCATGTTGATTGTTTTTCATCATGTGTCGTGTCTATAATTGCTTGTTCTTTATAATTGATTGTTCACTAATTTACCTTCTCTCCCCCAAATTTTCCACCATTTTCTCCCTCCAACCTTCGATCTCATCAATCTCGAATATAATTCAAGGTTGTCAAAACATAAAAGAAAGAGATTTTAAATAAACTCAAAATTGATACGCTCAGAAATTGAACGAGCAGAAGTCGAATCAATGACGGCGTTTCTCTGTTTTGAGAAACCCGTATGGTAGTGGCCGTCTTTCCCGTTTCTTCGAGATTTTGGCCACCTATTAATCCGATATAATTTGTATTACTCTATATAGAATTAAAATATCCCACAAAATCAACAAATTATACTGATTATTAAAATCAGCAAAATCTTTAAAAATCTAGATTGAATACACCCCCTAAATTTGAGGTGTCCACAGTTGTTCCTCAAACTTCATACATGTGTACTTCGAAGATGAACGTCTATGTTTGTTGACTCTTGTTGACTGAATCATTCTGCTTTCCCTTGAATACCTTTTTGCTTTCTGGTTTTTTTTTAATGTATTTTTGTGTATCTATATTCTCCTTTGTTTGTGGCTCTTGACGATTAGTCCGTCTGTCAATCTTTTTTGGTTTTTCTAATCAATAGGCGGCACGCCGTCTAGTAGGTCGAACAACCTTCATTTTTTTCAATAAAAAATTTAAGAAACAATTTGGTTTACTAGGCTTTTTCTAGTTTTGTTTTTAGTAAATGTAACCCTTGAGAGAAGAGTGTGTAGAGTTTGAAAATAAATACAAAAGGTTGGGATATATCTACTTACTTGAAACATTAAAAAGCCTAATTATTAATATAGTTTTTCAAAAAGGCATAGTTATCAAAATTGTCCAAAAATTATTATAGTCTTTTAAAGATTAACATTGCACAAGGTAGGTATGTACAAGTATGTGTATGTATTTATCTATTAAGATCAACCGGATTTTGTCAATATTAATACTTTGGAGTGTACTTGCGCGGCCATGTACCGATCCATGATACGTGAAAATAATTCCCAAGTGATGTTAATTGAAGCCGACTAGGACGCCGGCGGAGGCGGTGTCCGCATGCGCGAGGACTGGCGCGCATGCGGACTCCGAGTGAGCGTGACCGCGCGCACTCAGAGTCCGCATGCGCGCCAGTCCTCGCGCATGCGGACTCCGCCTCCTCCGACATTTTTTTTTTGTTTTTTTCGTTGTTTTTTTTTTGTTGTTTTTATGTTTTATTTTGTTTTTTTCATTTATTTTGTGAATTCTCCACTTCATTTTTTTATTATGAATTATCCATTTGAGTTTTATTTTTTTGTTTGTATTATTATTTCATTCCACTCCCGGTAAACAAAATCAAAATATCAAGTACCACTAAAACATGATGACAACAATATATCAAAACCGCTAAAACATTATGACAACAGTATATGAAAACAACTAAAACATGATGTCAACAACATATGATAACGTCTAAAACATGATTACAAGCCAATTTCTGAAAACGGATAAAGATATCTTGCAGGTAGTGTCTTCAACTCCCGATGTCCGACGAAACTCCTCATAATGTGCAATCCTTGCAATGAACGGCGCATCCCATCCATCAACACTTGGGTCGTGGTATTTTTTCCAATAATCACTCAACAACGGTAACGGGGCAATCTTATCTTGTTCATCCGGGCTTAACATATTTGAGTCCATTCTTTCTCTAAACTTGTTCAGCGTCGCTTGACTCGGGTTCGAACGATCATCATCATCATCATCACCAATATCACCATCGGAAAACTCAACCGGAACCCAGTGAACTTGCTTCTAAAATGGGTGTATCTGAGACAAATAAATAGGTCTACGAGCCCTGATTACTAGCCTAAAGTCATGCACACATGACACTCCATGAACCTCTCTCCAATAACTATCCCGACACCTTTTATCATCTCTTGTATGTCGAGCCTTGGTGTAATTATTCCACAAGAGCGTCAAAACACTCATTTGTGACGTAGTCGCGGAGCAAGTCAAATATCGGTATACGCACCTACAAAAAAAAGGTTTATTACATAACGAATAAATGTTTAACAATGTTTACATCAATTCAAATTTCGGTATACCCACCTCACGTGGAATCCTCTCCCGTGACATCACTAGAGAAGCTTGTAACTTCTAGACTTGGTCCGTAACCATCAAATGTATGCTATCACAAACCAGCTGAAATCCTCCAACACTAGAATCTAGTGTTTGCTTCAACAACTTGTGCGCGGACTCACACCTACAAAGAGATGTTTATTACAAAAAAAGAAGAAATGTTTAACAATGTAGTGAGTGTTTAAATAACTTACGCATTTGCCGTTCGTGTGCCGAAATGATGATGTAGGTCAGTCCATGCTCGAACGATTGCCTCCTTGTACGGGTCAAGCCAAGTCGTCTCGAGATAGTTCATTAACCTCGGAGATGATTGCCAATAGTCTCTCATTTCCAGCAAACGGCGTTGGTAGCTTCCAGTGGATCTCGACTCGAACAAGGCATGACAATGGGATATGAAGAGAGCTTCCGCTTCCTTATTGCGCAAAACAAGGGCCGCTCTGTTAACTATGTTGCACTTTATGTGAAACGTGCACAATATATTCTTCACATTGGGAAATACTACACCCAAGGCGCTTATAAGACCAAGCTCACGATCAGTGGCAATCACCTCCGGCGTCTTTCCGTATAACAAATAGCGGACCCTCCTCAAAGCCCACTCGTAGTGATCTCTATTCTCGTGTGCCATATAAACAAAAGCAATTGCGAATGTCTTCTTGGTTCTAGTGATGCCTACGATCTCCAACATTGACATATTGTACCTAAAAGTAATACAAAACAACGATTGAGTTACAATTTCTAAGGAAAAGATGATTGAGTGTTGGAAATAAAGTAAAAATGTGCCTTCAATTGAAACTTACTTGTTGGTCTTACATGTCGAGACCATCACAAGAACATAGGGAAACATGCTTAGCAAATGCCTCGAGTCGGGATGTGAGATAAAGAAATCAATCACCTCATCGGAATCTTGACTTCTCTGAGTATTTACATAGTATTCACGTTCCCTCAACGTGTGAAGTGCTTGTTGTAATGAACCTCTTCCTTCGGCTTGTTCCATTCTAATCTTCAAACCGGTGTTGTAAACTTGACGGATGGATGTGACATTGTCGGGATCCTCTAATTGCACGGATTTTAATATATGTCTCGGTTTTAATCCAGAATTCAATTCACGCTCTACCTTTCGGCTCTGCTTGAGAGTCATACGTTCAGCGTATGCATGACCTCTTAACACCGAAAGAATTATATGGTTGTGGATTCCACATACAACCCTCACCGTCCACTTTTCTTCTTCAATTTTGGTTCCTACAAGCTCAAACAAACACATACACTTTTTTGAGTTTTTTTACGGCTAGAACTTGGAACATGATCGGGATCTACGTCTTTTTCTTTTCTAGGTCCTCCATCTATCACAACACAATTGTAGGATACAAAAACCCCTTCTATCCAATCATAATTTTTTAATGACCAACACCATATTCACAGTATTTGCCACATACCTAGCCCACCCCAATAAGTTCTCTCTATCCGCAAAATATCCATGAAGCTCAAATTTTGACGAATAATCGGTACCGAGAGCATGAGAATATTTCATAAGATCCTAAATAAAAATAACATAGAGTATTATTTTAAAAATACACATAATTTTATTCTTAAATGTCTAAACTACAATTTCGATTCTCTATTCTAACATTGCTAATTCTATAATTTCGATTCTCTATTCTAACATTGCTAATTCTACGATTCCGATTTTCTATTCTTAAATGTCTAAAACTACAATTCCGATTCTCTATTCTAACATTGTTAATTCTATAATTTTGATTCTCTATTGTAACATTGCTAATTCTACAATTCCGATTCTCTATTCTTAAATGTCTAAAACTACAATTCCGATTCTCTATTCTAACATTGATAATTCTACAATTCTGACTTAATAAAACGACATAAAAGTAAAGTATAAATGAGTTTGTACACTTACTTCAAGTTGTGCGATAATTTCTTCCGGATCACTATATTTTTCAATATCGAACGGCCTAATAGAGCTTTCACCATCGGCTTCTACATCTACTTCTTCGGAAAACGACGAAATTTTAACGATTTTTTTTGTTTGCGTTGTTGAGACTTGGATGTAAGTGAATGATACAATGACTTCACATGTTATTATATAGGTTCAGAAAAATCTACAACGGCTATATTCTCCAACGGCTATAATCCAACGGTCCCTTTTTTTAAAAAAAATATAACGGGCAGAAGGACGCGCATGCCCACTCCGCATCCGCACGAGCCCAGGCGCATGCCCACTCCGCATCCGCGCGAGTCCAGGCGCATGCCCACTATGCGCCCAATAGTCCGCATGCGCGTGGACTCTCGCGGATGCGGAGTGGGCATGTGCGTCCTTCTTCGCGCGGGCGGACTCCGCCTCTATGAAGGCGCGAGTCCGCCCGAATAGTAAGCCTGATTTTAATATTAGTTATTAATTATTTATTTGGTAAATAGTAACTACTACACAAAATCATATCAAATTTCATAAATTTTCTACATAATTTTGTTTTATTTTATTTAATATCTTTTGATGCTTAAAACTGTTTTTTAAACTTTAAATTATCTCATCTATCCTGAATAACTTTATCAATTTGTTATTAAAAAAGGTTATTTTTAAATTAAAAAATGACAATTGAATAATTTCAAATTATTGTTGAAGGCTTTTATAGTTGTGTGTACGTATCTCTGCTCTACATTAAAAAACTCGAATTTGGTCATGTTTTTGAATTGGGGGTTTGATGGATTATTCTATATTTAATTCTCATTCACAAGGATGAAAATAGAAAAAATTAAAATTAATTTCATGTAAAATTGAGATAAACTGTATAGAGATGACCATTAGCATAACTATACAATATTTTAGAAAATGGACTAGAATAGTTTTATATCTATTTGTATTGAATTTTTTGGTAAAATATTATTTATTTACAGTTACTAGAATAGATAACATATTCAATGATACCATGGATTCAAAAGTATATTTTCAAAAGGACATAGACATAAAAGTCGCATAGTACTAAAAACGAAAATTGCAGTATAACTTTTACTATTATTACAAGGTATGGTATAAAAATTTGTCCAAAATCTATTGAATCTTCAAACGGATTTTAAGTTTTAAATTTTGGTCAAAAACGTTTGAGGTTTCAAATACATCATTAACGTTTTTTCAAGCATAACTTTTTCAATATCGATCAAAATACAACTTAATATGAATGTTTGAAATTGTATTTTCGTATGTTACTATTTAAAGGTAAAAAGTAAAATTAGTGTCGATCACCCACTTGACTATTATATACATGTTAACATTCAGATTTATCTAAAATTAATTATAATTTACAAAAAATTTATAGTTTAATGTAATTTTAAGATGCGACTTTCATTCTCAGTGTGTTGCGATTTTTCGTTATTATTTTTATACGGTCCTAAATTAGTTAGACATGGGTCCGGTTTGAACCAAACGCCAAACTGGCGTTTTGTGAACCGACCCAAAACGGCGGTTTGTGAACCGGCCCAAAACGGCGGTTTGTGAACCGACCCAGACCGGCGGTTTAGGTCTGCCGGTTTGGCCAAACCGTAGGTTTGCGGTTTAAGTTTATGTTTGGCCGAACCGGCGGTTTACCCTGGTATATATATATATATATATATATATATATATATATATATATATATATATATATATATATATATATATATATATATATATTGGCCCAAACCGGCGGTTTAGTGGACCAAACCGGCGGTTAACTGCCGGTTTGGGCCGATTTGGCTACTTTTAAAAAAAAACTAGTTTAGTGCCCGCACCTTGTGCGGGATTGTCTAAATAAATATTATATTTTCACTTTCATGCATCATATATTTGATATCAATTTATAGTATAAATTATTTTTATTAATTAATATGACTAACATATGAGGATTAATTTTTTTTTAAATAAATAAAAGAATATAATTTAAATTATATTACAAAGATTATTATTCGAGTATTATATTTATACCTTAATATATTATCACTTTTACTTAGATTTAGATAGAGGAGCAAAATTTGATTTAGTTTTAAATTATACAAGTGTGTCAAATCTTGTTAGAAGATTTGCGTTAGATTTTTTCAACAAATCGAGTTACAATAGATCATTTTGTTAAATTTGATTGGTAGATAGATAGATTTATTTTTTAATTATTTATTTTAATAAAATTGATGTGGCAACAAATTCTAATAAAAAATTTCTTATAAAATAATTAATGGCAAATCTGTAAATACGTTGTGGCAAATCTGTAAATAAATTGAAAAAAAGCTGACGTGGACGACCTTAGAGGTTGACACGTGGACAAAATGGGTGCTGCTTTAGTAGTATATATAGATTTTAAAAACTAAACCGGCGGTTTGAGTTTAGCCGGTTTAGGTTTGCGACTCATGTCTAAAATTAGTGGGCAACTTTGATAATTAGGCCTTTTTGATAAACTAGAATAGTAACTAGACTTTTTAATGTTTTAATTAAGTAAATATACCCCAACCTTTTTTATTTATTCTCAGACTATACACACTCTTCTCTCGAGGGTACATTTACTATACACAAAACTAGAAAAAAATCAAGTAAATCAAATTATTTCAAGAATTAGTTATTATTATTTTATTGCATAGACTTGATCAATTAAATTATAAACAGTTTTTTTTACTTATAGTATTTCATGTATGGATTTATAAATCATCATAGTTTATGAAATATAATTAGTTTTTATAATTAATAATTATTTTATAATAAAAGATGAAAATAGTATTAAGAGCGGCCCTTTATAAAGAATAACCTTCCAAATGAGTGTTAGGCCACTGCCTCTTGACCACCTCGACGAGTCCGCCCACACTCACCCTCCCTAAGATATTTAAACCCTCATTTCATTTCATCAAATATCTCTCTCGTCTTTTTCTCTTCTTACCAACCCCCAAACCCCCCAAAAGTACACTTTCTCTCTCTATCCTCTCTTCCGCCATGGAATCCGCCACGCTCTCCCATATCGGGCTAGCCGGCCTGGCGGTGATGGGCCAAAACCTAGCCTTAAACATCGCCGAAAAAGGCTTTCCTATCTCCGTCTACAATCGTTCAGTTTCCAAAGTCGATGAAACCGTCCAACGTGCCTCTGTCGAAGGCGATCTCCCTCTCTCCGGCCACCGTACTCCTCGCGACTTCGTTCTCTCGATTCGTCGACCTAGATCTGTTATCATCCTTGTTAAAGCTGGATCTCCGGTTGATCAGACAATTGCTGCACTCTCTGAGTACATGGAGCCTGGCGATACTATCATCGATGGAGGAAATGAGTGGTATCAGAATACTGAGCGACGGATTACCGAAGCTAATGCCCGTGGACTTCTTTATTTAGGTATGGGAGTTTCTGGTGGTGAAGATGGTGCTCGATATGGACCTTCTCTTATGCCTGGAGGTTCTCATCAGGCGTATTTGAATATTGAGAGTATTTTGAAGAAGGTCGCTGCTCAGGTTGATGATGGACCTTGTGTTACTTACATTGGTGAAGGCGGATCTGGAAATTTCGTCAAAATGGTGCATAATGGGATTGAGTATGGTGATATGCAGCTTATTTCTGAGGCGTATGATGTGTTGAAACATGTTGGAGGACTTTCGAATGAGGAATTGGGGGAGATTTTCAGCGATTGGAATCGAGGTGAGCTTGAGAGTTTTTTGGTTGAGATTACTGCTGATATTTTTAGGGTTAGAGATGATTTAGCTGATGGATTTTTGGTGGATAAGATTCTTGATAAAACTGGGATGAAGGGGACTGGGAAATGGACGGTTCAGCAAGCGGCTGAGCTGTCAATCGCTGCCCCTACAATTGCTGCTTCACTCGATTGCAGATACCTGAGCGGGTTAAAGGAGGAGAGGGAGACCGCTGCTGGAGTTTTTGAGGCTGCAGGATTGAAGGATGAGTTGAGTACTGTGACTAGAGGGATTGATAAGAAGAGGTTGATTGATGATGTTAGGCAAGCTTTGTATGCATCAAAGATTTGTAGCTATGCACAGGGAATGAATTTGCTTAGAGCAAAGAGCAATGAGATGGGATGGAATTTGAACTTTGGAGAGCTAGCTAGGATTTGGAAAGGAGGTTGCATTATTAGAGCGGTGTTTCTTGATAGGATTAAATTGGCTTATCAGAGGAACCCTAATTTGGCAAGCTTACTAGTGGATCCCGAGTTTGCAAGGGAGATGGTGCAGAGGCAATCTGCGTGGAGACGAGTTGTGGGTATGGCTACCATGGCTGGAATTAGTACTCCTGGGATGAGTGCTAGTTTGCAATATTTTGATACTTACAGACGTGCTCGGCTGCCTGCAAACCTCGTCCAGGCTCAAAGGGATTACTTTGGAGCTCATACCTATGAGAGGGTCGACCGCTCTGGCGCATACCACACCGAGTGGTCTAAGCTCGCTCGGAAGGGCAATGTTGCTGCTGCCCTCCATTGAGTGAGTTTGTCTTGATGATGATCTTGTTGAACATTGTTTTTCTTGTCTTGTTTGGTTCTAGTTTGTTGTTAGTGCTGTCTTCTATTTGTGCATTTTGGGTCAGTTGATTTATGCCCTCGAGTGTGTCTTGGAATTTATTGAAATTGAAAGTCGTCAATAGCTGATCAAAGTTTATATAAGTGCTTATGCTTAAATTCTGAATAAAAATGGAGGAATTGGGTCTTGCATGATGATTGTCTGACATGTTTACCTCTATGTTTATATAATAGTTATCAAATTCACTATTAGAACATTTGTATTAAACGTGAGAGGAACTCGGATGATCAAATTGCTTTACTACTCAAACAGAGGGGAAATATATAAGTATATTGTGATTTATGAGTTCAGCACCACAATCTGCTGATTCTTTGAAATGTGATTTGCTCAAGTCTATATCAGTTTCTAGGACAGGTCATTCTATAGATCAGTATAAAAAATTTGGTTCAACCAGTCTGGATCAGGCCGGACCTGGACCGAACCTGAATATATGGTCTAGGTTCCAGACCGTTGTTAGCTTTTAAAATATATTTGTACAGGAATGTTCAATACTGTATGGTCCAAATCCGGATCAAAACTATTCACAAGAGCACCAAAACAGAACTCATAAATCATTTAAAACACTTCAGAAGAGGAAACCCAGAGAAACATCCTGAACTCGAAACACCAGCCGAAGATCGTTTGCTAGGCTTCTCTTTTGTTAGAATTGTAATTGTAGCCTTCAGAGTAAGTTTTCCATCAATGAAAAACTGACTGTCTGGGGCCATCATCGCATCCCATTCAGTACCAAGCAAGTAATCGAGATCAACCCAGCTTTTCCGCATGTTGAAGACACTCCAGACCTGTTTTGTTGCCACAAACTCGTACTCCGGTTTCGTTTTTTCAGCATATGCAACTTTGAACTCGAATCCTGTTAGCATTGGTACATGGTTCATATGTAAACGTATACCTAAACGACTCGGCTTCTTGTCCCAGTAGTTGCAGACTAGGGCAAGATGAAACTCTTGGTTGTCAACTTTAAACATGATCGACCTCTTAACACGCCTCGATTCTGCAAGATTTTGTAAGTCTTTCCTGTCCAACTCCAAGAACACTCTCGTTTTGTATCTGCCTGATTCTCTGATAATCGCGGGAAAGTAAACATAATCACGCTTTGTGTGTTCGAAGTTTCCCAGTCTCCTGAACTCGACTCTCCTGTATTTATGCTTGTAAAACTCGAGGTACTCGGTCTTTATCTCCCTTGCAAACTCTTTGTCGACATGAGGGCAGTTTTCGAACTCGAGTATTTTGGAATACGACAAGTACGGGAATCGAATGAGCTTCCGAATACGAGTATGAAGAAACTCACGCTTCTTCTCAACATCTTGGAATCGGTCCGTGACCCATTTCATTAGAAAATCATACGCCATGTCTTCCGATTCGATTTGAAGATCATTCGAAGATAGAACAATCTTGATCACTCGCGGACGGACATCTCGTAGATCTTCGGGAAAACTAATGAAACACTTACCCCGTTAGGTTAGTAGTTCAAAGTATAACAAAAACTCGAAGATAAGAGAACGAACTTACACGTCGAATGTCCCGATTTCGGAAAAGAACTTGTTTGCGGAATCCGTCAACGATTTGAACGCTCCGAACTCGGAAACTCGTTTTGGAAGATCCAAAAACAATGAGGCCAAATCGTAATTCATGAGCAAGGAGTTCAATGATTCAATGCAACTCGCCATGCAAGATGATAATTCGAATTTATCAGCAACTATCAACAATTGGAGCAACTCTGAAGGATTTCCCTTTGGTGGTGTGTTGGATCGTATACACTCTAGCAAATACATCAAGGGAGCTTCTTCTATTCAAAGAAAAACATAAAACGTAGCTTATCTTAATCATCATCTTTCTATTTTCATTTCGAGCAATCAAACAGTCAACCAAATAGAATTAGAGACTTTGTAAACTAACCGTAGGCGTCGATGTACAAGGTGACTTGTAGCTCATTGGACTCTTTCATTCCATTAAAAAACATCTGCATATTACTTACAAATTATGATTAGGCAATGAAATCATCACGAAAACTCGCAGCATAATGAGAAAACGAAAGTCGCAATACAAATTTATCGTAAATAACAAATATCGATCAACCGAGCACCAATGTGAGATAATAAAACACATATTTTATCTTCTTCTTTAATTGTACCTATAAACCGGACTTGAGTTGTGATTAGCGAATATATGTTATTCGTCCGGTTGGCGAAGCCGTTGTGTGAAGTGTCAACTAGTCTCATATGATATCATGTAAACCTAACATACAAGTCACTCCTCCTATTACGGAGGATGAAACCTTGAAGATTTTAGGATGAAACCTTGAAAATTTTAGGTTCACTTTAATTGCATCCCCTCCGCGGATTATAAAAGATAAATTAACCCTCAAACGTAAAATTAAAACTTAACAATCAATTTAAAGATTCAATATACTTATTTTGTAATTATATTGTGCTTTGATTTTTTTTTTTACCTTCTTAAAGAAAGGGCTGGACTTAGCCAACATTTTAGAGCTAACGTTTATAGTCTTGACTCTTCGAACCTCGGACAAACCTACAAGAATAAACCAACAAAATAAAACATAGTATAAAAATTCAAATCGTCAAATATAAAATCCTCCATAGAATCTAAATTTAAAAAATAATACAAATATGTTATCACAAATTATAGCATCGTCGCTTTTACGACTAGGGTTTGTCCGGTATCAATACAATGATACCAATGTTTTGTTGATATATGCAAATACGAATATTAGGGTTTAGGGTTTAGGGTTTAGGGTTTTGTGAATCATGTACTTACCGTTTTCTCGATCGCCGGCCGATTGCGTGCAATCATCTATAGGCACTTCGGCATCCAACCCGTCATCTAAAATCTCGAGTCTTAAGACTCGATCCAAAGATTTAATCTTTGAATTCTTTTGATAACCGGGTTGAGATTGTTTGGTATTAGAATCGTTGCTTCGGATTCGATTCAAGGAGTCCTTCCTGACGGCAGTACGACGATTCGAAGCCTTGACGCTTTTGGTGGCCATTGTTCTTCACGTATTAACTCAAAGTAGAAACCAATTGAAGTAAGAAGTCGAAGTAAAAACCTACTTAAACCCTCTTTATCTTGAAGAAGATTTTGTATATGAGAAAGTGAATCGTGTAACTAAATAACAAACTTATAGTTAGAATAGATCGACAAAAAAAAAAAGATATATATTTAAACAAAAAAAAATTGATGATAAGATTGATAAGTGAAAAAAAAAAATTAATGGAGGAGAGTGCATCGAAGTCGGAATTTGACAAAAATATAAACAATTAACAAAGTAATTATCATATTCGTAAAATTTATATTATTAGAAAAAGTTTTTTAAGATAAGATAATATTTTTATATTAAGATATCTTATATTTTCTCCTATGTTTTAATATATCCTAACTTCACGTTAAGGAATATCAATTGTGATTATAAGATGACATGTGGTCATACAATTGAACAATTTCGAATATATTTGAACAAAAGTTTAGTTTACCATATAAATTTACATTTGAACAATTAGTTATATAGTTGAAAATTTTAGAATATAGTTAAATAATTGGTCATACAATTGAACAATTTCGAATATAGTCAAATAGGGAGGTTGTGATTTGTCCAAATTAATTAACATTTGCCATATATTTATACAAAATTTTAGTTTAACAATTGAACATATAAATTAACATTTAAACAATTAGTTATACAGTCGAAGAATTTAGAATTCGGTTAAACAATTGGTCATACATTTGAACAATTTCGAATATAGTCAAACAATTGACATATTTAAACAATTACGAATATAGGTGGAAAATTTTAATTGGAACAAATATATGTTACATCTGAACAATTGTTACTTGAACTAATGATCGTAGTTTCCACTTCAACTCAAGCCTATATATAATATTATTTATTAATAATTTAGATTGGATTTTATATATTCAAAACCTAATTCTCGTGGTATCAATCTAATATAATCGATCCTCGTTTTCGACTATCTACATTGATCAAAAGTGTAATCTAATGGTGCTCTATAAGTCATAAATCAATGTTACCTTCGTCCTTCGGGTCTTCTATACGAACGAATCTGAGACAAAGAAATTTTTGCTTCTAAATAGAAAGGCAAGTTGATATATGATTTCGAGCTAAACGAAAGCTTTAACTACTCAAAGGTACAATTACAAAATTTGCGACTAGCTCAGTACCTTGATCTTCATATACATTCATTTATTGATAAATTCTATGTTGATTGGGTGGATATTTCAAATCATAGATCCAAACCTACGACCCATCATCAACCACCTCGATACCGTTCTAAATCATTGGATGGATATTGGACAAAGATTCTTGGCCACGAGTTCTACGTCTTCATTCCGACGTCGCTTTGTGCAAACAAAGTGTACTCACAATCTTTACTCAGTTGGTCTAGTGGGATGTGGTGCTATACTTCTTAAGTGGTTAGTTTGGAGATTCGAGTTCGAATTCTCCTGACAGCATGTATGGAAAAACTGATATTGGGAGGGTATCCACAACAATGTACCACGATTTACTACACGATCCGGACGTAGATCGGCGAAACTGATCGAACTGGGTGACCTAATTACCTCTTAAAAAAAAGAACTCTGCCTACACTTTAAAAAGTGTACTCACTTGCAATCTAAGAGGACTACACTCATAGAGCGCACGCTCAAACGAACACCAAACTCGAGTCTCTAGTCATAAATGTCCACCACTATCACTATTCATGTGTGATCAGACGTACAATAAGACCCCGTGAACTTTGATCATCCGAAATTTCACACCTATAAATAAATCCTATCCATTTAACATTGTATTTAAAACCTTTTTTCACCTATTAAAGCTTAGATTGATCGGTCACATTATCAAATATACACTATAATGGCAGTTAGGCAAACCCTCCTAAATTAGTTATAATTTCTAGCCAAATGTTACAACCGATTAGCAAATTGCGTGTATGTGAGAAAACTGAACTAAAAGAGACAAAATTGAGTGCGAAATTATCCTAAAATTAGAACTTATAAGTTATAACAGAAACCCTAAAACAATGCTTTTTATTAAAAATAAATAATTAAAAAAAAAAGCGGATCAAGTTATCCTAAAAGTGATATTGTAACAGAAAATTAAGGATAAAATTTTAATTTTGTATAAAATTGTTTATTGGATAATTATATCTTCCTGTGTAAGTGTGTGACGGCCCGTTTGATAATTTACAGGTTTGACCGGTAATACGAACCGATTATAGGGGTAAGACCGGAATTTGGTCTGTGAGAATTCTATTTAAGCAAGGGCTTGACTACTAAACCGGAATTGTTTTCCATATTCTCTCGTTCGTTCTCGTGTTCTCCCACTTGAACTGGTTAAGCGCGCTAGAGGTGTCTTTTTGAAGATTTGAAATCAATTCTTCAAAATTTCCTAACGAATCTGATGATCAGTCGACGATATAGTTGATTGAAGCACAGGATTTCAAATCGTGAAGGCCGAACATCGATTTCGTACTCTGCGTTGAGTTTTTGGCTTTGTTGATCGAGATTTCAGCGGAAACAGCAAACGTGGAATTAGTTTCTTAGCGACAAGCTTTGGATCGAGAAGCGAGAGATTCGTATTTCAGGTTCGAGATCTTTCGAATTTCGATATTATGTTATTGTTTATTTGTTCTGATTGTAATTTTGAATTTTGATTTCTCTTTGATCGTTAACCGCTTAAAATTAGTAGATGTTTTTGTTCTATGAATTGGAAATTTAAGTCAAGATGAAGGGTAAATTGGTACTTTGACACTTTGGTAATCGGGTAGCTTAATGCACATTGGATTTGGCTCTATCCAAGCGGCCATGCAGGGGAGGTGTCACAAACCGGGACTAATACAGTAATACCGAGTTTTTAGATGAATGAACAATTGCCCTTGTTTATTGCAAACAAGGCCTTGTTTATTGCAAACAAGTCCTTGTTTGGTATGCTACATATTAATATATCATATATCGATATTGACATTCATACCAAGGATATGGATATGAGAATGATATATGTACATGATACTAGCGTGATGGTGTGATATATCATATAAGCGAGAGGGAGAAGTATTTGATACCGGACTATTTGTAAAGATATCAGAAAATATAAAAAAAAGCAAAGGAATGATATATGGGTATATCACTTTGATACCCATACATTTAGTTACGAAATATTAATATTATATACGTGACTTCCATACCCATATCTCATATCATGATATAGGAAAAGAACATATTACATGGAAAAAGAATAGACCCTAAGATATCTAAGGATCACAGTATTAAGATATGTATTTGTGATTGATATCTATTAGAGAAAAATATAAAATATGTATATCACTCTTATTTAGAGTATATCAAAAAGGAGAAAAATATCAATATATTCAATTAATATCGATATACTTATAACAACATGGATATGGATTTTTGTATGTTGGTACCCATATCTAATATTTATAGATGAATACCAAACACACCTTAAATTGTGTAAAATTCAGGGGTATAATCGTAATATCGTGATCTTAATGTTTCTCCTCGATGGATTTTCGTCATTTACTCAAGAGGGGAAAAAGTGGTCGATTGGGATATGTGTAATTTACATTTTAGGAAAATCTATCCTAAATATAATGGTGCATTTATGAGAATCTGGTGTATCTAGGAAATCGTTTTTTTCTATAGTCAGACAAAAAATTTATTTATTTATTTTATCTATAATTTTAGTACTAATCCTATCACTAATTAATACCATAAACAAATATTAATTATCATTTAGTACATAAGGTGATCGTCTTCTTTTTTTATGATGAACAAATCAGGACATCCACCATAATTTTACAATCCATTTTTTAATCATTCTGATTCCAATCCAGTTTTTGCAGTATATGTGATCATTCTTCTATGCTCTAATTATCAATTAGTACTCAAGTCTGACTTTTTTATTTAACAACTTTTTCTGTCATGAAACTTGTGTTCTAGGTTGTTGTCCTTTTCTTGAGGCCTAGTTGAAAAAGAGTGTGAAGAAAATTAATTGCATACTAGGTAAAGACCATTTCACGACACGAACAGTTGTACACTTTTCGTATCGGTCAATCAAGCTGTAATCCATGCATAGTGCATTTAAGAAATTCACATGTAATTTGCTGTGCTGTGATAATTTGCGTATCTCATTTGAATGCATTTTCTATATGTGATACAGAATTGACTTTCTGACGCAATTATCAGATCTTATCTTTGACTTGCAAATTTCAAAGCAAACTCTATAAATTATGTTCTTCTTCACTGAATCTCAGGGAATCCAAAAAGAATCTCTTCTGTTGATCAAAATGGCATCCAACGCCACCGTCATATGTCCTCCGCCGATGAAGGCGACTTCTAACGGAGCTTTCCAGAAGGAAAACCCTCTTGACTATGCTCTTCCTTTGGTTATTCTTCAGATCTGTCTTGTCCTCGTGCTTACGCGAACTCTAGCTTTCCTTCTCAGACCATTACGGCAGCCTCGAGTGATCGCAGAGATTGTGGTAATTATTGCTTCTTTTTAACTTTGATTATTATTATTATGCATGATTTACAAGCTAATGCAGCCTTAGTTTTTATGATATAAGATACAGTTATTTGGAGGAAAAAATCAGTTTAAATTGAAATAGAATCACCCATAATCACTATCGATTTGGTTAATCAATTAAAAATCAGTATTTTGTGTAAATCTCTTTTTAAAACTTTATTTGATACAAACACCTTAAAATTTTGATTTTCATAATTTTTATACAATATATTTTTTTTATTTGTTTGTTTGTAGAAGTAATTTTATAAATTCTAAATGAATATTTTTGTCATAGATGGTGTTAACCCATTTACTTACTAATTCCTATGTTTAATACAATTCTATATTTTTTATAAATAAAATTTTCATCAAATAATTAACAAATTTATAAATAAAAAGGGCATTATAGTCATATGATATGAGATATTCTTTGTGAAATTATTTTTTGGTGTTTTTTCCCCATAATCAAGGATCTATGGACTCTTTGCAGTTGTTCTACACATGGTAATCAACCAATCATCAAACACTCATATTTGCTTCATATTGAGAAAAAAAAAGTCATAATTACATCAGAGTATGAGCTACGTAATGTACAGTTCATAACTTGTAAAACTCAAGCAGAATCGTGTAAGTTAAATATAAGAAAACATGTTTCAGATTGATACTAATAGAAGTCTCTTGACAGGGTGGAATATTACTCGGTCCATCAGCAATAGGAAAGAACAAAGCCTTCTTGCACACAGTCTTCCCAGCTCGAAGCCTGACAGTACTCGACACACTCGCGAGTCTCGGTCTTCTGTTCTTCTTGTTCCTAGTAGGCCTAGAGCTCGACCCAAAAGCCTTAAAAAGAACCGGAAAGAAAGCCTTGAGCATAGCCGTTGGAGGGATCAGCATACCATTCGTACTCGGCATTGGTACATCAGTTGTTCTAAGAAAAACCATCAACAAAGGCGGCGATGGTCCAGCATTTCTCGTATTCATGGGTGTAGCCTTATCCATAACCGCCTTCCCCGTCTTAGCTCGTATACTGGCCGAGCTTAAACTCCTAACAACCGACGTTGGTCGAATGGCAATGTCGGCAGCTGCTGTAAACGACGTCGTTGCATGGATTCTTCTTGCTTTAGCCATTGCACTTTCCGGTAAACAAACATCTCCGTTAGTCCCACTCTGGGTGTTACTATGCGGAACCGCGTTTGTCGCGGGTTGCGTTTTCTTAGTCACTCCGGTTTTTCGATGGGTTTGTCAGCGGTGTCCGAATGGTGAGCCGGTTAAGGAGATATACGTTTGTGGGACGTTAGGCGCGGTTTTGGCGGCCGGGTTTGTGACTGATACTATTGGGATACATGCGTTGTTTGGTGCTTTTGTTCTTGGGGTTATTGTACCTAAAGAAGGACCGTTGGCTGGTGCTCTTGTGGAGAAAGTTGAGGATCTTGTTTCGGGTCTTCTTCTTCCGTTGTATTTTGTGTCGAGTGGTCTTAAGACTGATTTGTTTACTATTCAAGGCGCGCAGTCTTGGGGGCTTCTGGTTTTGGTCATTGTTACGGCTTGCTTTGGTAAGATTGTTGGCACGGTTGTGGTTTCGATGTGTTTTAAGATGCCTGTTCAAGAGTCTCTTGCTCTCGGCTTCATGATGAATAGTAAAGGCTTGGTTGAGCTTATCGTCCTCAACATTGGCAAAGACCGGAAGGTAAACATCCTAACCTTATCCTTTTTCCAATTGATTTTAGTATATTATCTCATTAACTTATGTATTGATCTTGAGTCTAATATCCGCTCATATGCACATGACCCTGTTCGGCAATCCGCTGGACTTTAATACATATCAAACCCGTCCATCTTTCAAGTGTCAACAAAGTTTGTATCTTAGTTGCACTTGCGATATTCCGGAACCTAGGCTACTCCTATTTACAAGTGCACTCGTATGCACATGAGTGAGGAAAGACTAATCCGATCCGGATTTTGTTATTTGTTGGAGATAATAAGTTCCCACGTCAAAAGTTGGTAACATTCCGACTATTGCCAATTGGTTTTAGGATGGAGCCCCGTCGGGTTTATGTGTTGGGTTTGAATCTAATGCGCACGTGCGCTCGTATGCACACGACCCTGCTCTAACGGTCCTCTGTATTGGACTTTGACAAATACTTACTCGAATCAGATTCCGGATCGAATATTCAATCCGACTAAAAGTGTAAAAAATGCTGATACTCTTGGATCGGACTCTTGTAAACGAATATCTGAATTTGCATAGCCTACACACTAGTCAGATGGACTTTAACAATGTTTGATGAATTGTTGTAGGTGCTTAATGACCAGACATTTGCAATTCTAGTGATGATGGCTCTATTCACAACCTTCATCACCACACCACTAGTGATGGCAGTATACAAACCAGCCCAACGAGGAGGAGGCCACCATACATACAAGCATCGAACCATCCAACGCAAGAACCTCAGCACACAACTCCGAGTACTAATGTGTTTCCACAGTCCAAGAAACATCCCTTCAATGATCAACTTAATCGAAGCATCCCGTGGCATTCAAAAGAAAGAAGGCCTTTGTGTCTACGCAATGCACTTAATGGAACTCTCCGAACGGACCTCCGCAATCCGAATGGTCCACAAGGCGAGAAAGAACGGTCTTCCGTTCTGGAACAAAGGTCTAGACGAATCGAACCAAATCGTGGTCGCTTTCGAAGCGTATCAACAGCTGAGTCGAGTCTATATCCGACCCATGACCGCTATCTCGCACATGTCGGAGGTTCACGACGACATTATCTCGAGTGCGGAGGATAAACGGGCCGCGATCATCATCCTTCCGTTTCATAAACACCAACGACTCGACGGAACGTTTGAATCGACTATCAACGAATATCAATCGGTTAACCGAAAAGTCCTTGCGAGCTCGCCTTGCTCCGTCGGGATTCTAGTTGACCGCGGCCTTGGCGGGTCGTCTCAAATTGCGTCAAGCAACTTATCCTCTACCATCACTATGTTGTTTTTCGGAGGATCGGATGATTGTGAAGCGTTAGCGTTTGCTCAACGGATGGTCGAGCATCCGGGTATCACGGTTGTTGTGGTGCATTTTAAAGCGAGTGAAGGGTTTATAGGCGAAGATCATATTCTCGATGTAAAGAAGAAAGGAAAGGAGGATGATAGCATATCGAACGACGACGAGATTATCGCGCAAGTACGAGAAAAGGCGAAGGAGGAAGGTTCGATCAAGTACGAGGAGAGATCGGTTCGGAGCCAATCGGAGGCGGTGGAGGCCGTGAGACAGTATTGTAAGTGTAACATGTTTGTGGTCGGAAGAAGTCCGATTGGGAAGGTTGCAATGTCTTTAAAGGTTAAGAGTGATTGTCCGGAGTTGGGTCCGGTTGGTAGTCTATTGGCTTCGTCGGAGCATTTGACGAACGCCTCGGTGCTGGTGGTGCAACAGTATCATAGAGATCTCCGGCAGGCTAGGGTGGCGGTGTCGGAGGAGGATTCGTTGAGTGGAAATGAATCGGATTGAAGTGTTGTGGAAATTTGGTTAACTCATACATACAAGAAAAGAAGTGGATAGAGGAAGTACGTACGAGGTCTAACGTTGTCTGAAGAAAGTCTCATGCAGTTGGTTTGTGAGGTAAGCAAAAAAAAAATGACATAATTGATGGCATCAAGTTGTAGCTGTCTAGCTTGTTATTGTTTGTACGTACGATGAAATTTGAAATTGCTATTCCAACCTTATCGTCTTGATTGATTGGAATAAAACGATGGATGATTTGTTTTCAAATTAGAGGATAATCAAACTTATTGCATCATCACTCCTAGGATAAACTCGAGTTGATCAACAATTTTTCCGACGATTACAAACTTTTACGTTGTGATAGAAAAGCATAACGAAAATCATAGCACAAATACAATAAATTATAAATAACGACCCACGATGATAGAATAAATTGACGTCAACCATATTGAACACCAATGTGAGATAACAATACACACATTTGTGATCAACGTGGTTAATGTATAAAATTTATTTCTAAAATTTAATTTGAGAGAAAATTAACATGGATTAAATCTTAAAATTAAATTTGAATATTCAGTGAGATTTGAGAGAAAATTTTATAATATTTTTTGTAATTATTGTAAAAGTTATGTTACGAATTTCATTTTTGTGTTTTGCATCTTTTATGTCCGAAATGTGAGATTTCAAATGTTACTGAGCTTTATAATTTTTAAAATTATACTCTTCGATCGTCCATATATTAGCATTTTGATGAAGCAAAAAAGAGTCAATATTCCAATAAGTTATCTATATATTCTGAATGACTATAACTAATAACTTGTAAACAAGAATTATCTTCTTTTCCCCTTAAAAATTGGGTTAGTATTCAGGTACGGCCCTCTTTTTGCGGTACGGCCGTACGGCCGTACCGCAGGGCGACACGTGTCCCGAAAAAAAAAAAAAAAAAAAAAATTTTTTTTTTTTTTTTTTTTTTTTTTTTTTTTTTTTTTA
>BSUD01000001.1:166203880-166235143 GCA_033239045.1 Fagopyrum esculentum
TAAAAGGGTATATTTCGAAAAAAAAAAAAAAAAGAAGATAAAGACATTACTTAAAAACTGAAGAATCGTTAAGCAAAATTCAAAATAATTTGAAGTGTATAAACACTATCCTTAATTTCCAAAAAATAGTTAACATCCTCGTGTCTATGGAGCATCGTCAGGTCAACAAGTTAATTTTGGTAAATTTGAATTATCATTTAGTTCTAATGTGAGTGAAGAGGTTCGGGATGCGGTGCAAGGAATTCTTGAGGTTGTGGAAGTTGATAAGCATGATCGATACCTGGGTTTGCCTACTATGATTGGTCGGTCGAAGAAGGTCATCTCTGCGCAGGTCAAGGAACGTATTTGGAACAAAATACAAAGCTGGAAAGGAAAGCACTTGTTTAGAGCTGGGAAGGAAGTTCTGATAAAGAGTGTCTTGCAATCAATCCCGAATTATATTATGTCGTGTTATTACCTCTCATCGGGACTTTGCCGTGGTATTGAACAACTGCTTTGCAAGTTTTGGTGGGGATCTGTGGAAAGCAATACGATCCATTGGATGAAGTGGAGTAGGCTATGCACTCCAAAAAATAGAGGTGGGTTAGGGTTCAGAGATATGGAATCTTTCAATTTGTCACTTCTAGCAAGGCAAGGCTGGCGCCTTATCCATGAACCTTGTTCTTTGCTTGCAAGAATGCTTAAAGCCCGATACTTCCCGCGCACGTCTTTCCTGGAGGCTTCGATTGGCTACCAGCCCAGCTATGCATGGAGAAGCATTATGAAGGGCCGAGAGTATCTGTCACAAGGTGTGTATTGGGTTGTTGGTAATGGGTCGTCATTACGTGTTATGCATGACCCATGGATTCCACGACCCCTTCTGTTTAGGCCTATTCAGGCTTTACGTGCTACTGATGGCCATTCTCGTGTGATTGATCTCATTGACTGGCAGACTAGTAGATGGCGGGAAGAGGTGCTTTGTGAGCTTTTTCTTCCTTGCGATGTGGAAGCCATCCTCCGTATACACCTTGTTGATCCGAGTGTGGGTGACGAATGTGTTTGGCACTATGAGAAGAGTGGTTCGTTTAGTGTCAAGTCATGTTATCATTTGATTTATAACTCCAAAACTGAGCAAGGTGCGAGCTCCGCTATGTCTTTTTCGGGCACACGGGAGGGTGATCCTGTTTGGAAGACGATATGGAAGTTGAATGTTCCCCCACGAGTTAGGTCGTTCATATGGCGTTGTGCCAAAAATCTACTGCCTTGCAAGATCAATTTATTGGCTCGGCACTGCGTGGATGAAGGTTTATGTGGGGTTTGCCACAAAGAAGAGACAGTGGGTCATGTGTTATTTGGCTGTTTGGTGGCCGGACAGGTATGGGTACTGCAACCTTTTAATCGACTGCCCAAGGTGAAGGCTGATAATTTCTTGCACATATTCCGTCAAAGGATGGCTTCCCTTGACAATCAATCTTTAGAGGAATGGGTTATGATTCTCTATGGAATTTGGTATGCTAGGAACATTCGAATTTTTCAACAACGTGATAGGGAGGCGCTGGATATTGTGGAAGAGCAACTACGTACGTTGACAGATTATAGGACGGCTGTGGAGAGGCGCCATATCGCAGGTCGAGTAGTTGTTGCACCGAGTACCCGTTGGAAAGCGCCCCTTCCTGACTTCATCAAAATCAATTGTGATGGTGCTAGCTCATATGTGGGATGTGGTGTGGGCATCATCGCTAGAGATCAATTGGGTGAAGTCTGTTTTTTTTGGATCCAAAACCATTCAAGTGGGCTCTTCACCGGAGGTAGCGGAAGCGGAAGCAATTTGTTGGGCGATTCAATGTGCGGTTGATTTAGACCTCTCTCATGTTGTGGTTGAATCGGACAGTCTGGGGCTTATTCATTCTTTTAAGCAGAAGAAGAGTGATCGTGGGCCTACAGGAGCTCTCATCCGGAAGATACTCCTTCTCGCCACCTATATTGATACTCTTCATTGGTGCTTTACCCGCAGATCTGGCAATGCTGCTGCTCATGTACTTGCGCAGCAACGTCCAGTTTCCCCTCTTTTCTTTTTAAGTCCTGTTTGCTAACCTTCTGATTTGGCTAATATTGTAATGGATGATTTTGCTTAAATTCTGAATGCAGTTTGGTTTCTCAAAAAAAAAAAAAAATTCCCAAAAAATAAAAGAATCGTATTATTTTTCAAAGTAAGTTCTAATGACATATATTATAACTTATTAAACTTCAATTTAGAAATATTTATCTAGCTTTTTAATCATAGATTAAAAAAAACACTTCAAAAAAAGCTGAAAATTACAATACTTGTTGGGTTTCCTCGAAGGTTAGATAGGCCCATAATTTGCTGCAGTCGGCCCATGTATAATAACATATATATACTAAAATCTGTTTGTTTGTTTTTCTTATATGGTTGAATTTATAATTTTAATCTTTGAGATGTATATTTTTATTTCACTTTACATAGGTAAGTATTTTTTTCTTCAAACGACAAAATATAGGTAAATACATAAATAGGAATTTACTCAAGTATTTGACAAAACAAAAGGTCAAATATATAATACAAGAGTGCCAAACACGACTGAATTCACTAAAATAAAATCATAAGAAATATAATAATATATATTTAATACAAGTTGATGGGACATATGTGTTAGTGATTTTTTTTACATAAAGTTCTTTACTTATATAAAATGATATTATATATATATATATATATATATATATATATATATATATATATATATATATATATATATATATATAATACTATTGCAAATCGATGATAATATTAGTACTAGAATCTTTAAGCCATAAATTTGTTTACGACAAGTGGGCAAAGTACGTATTATGCATGGCATTGCATATATGCTCAAAATTAATATTTTTTTTAAAATGTTGGAGATAATAAGGTCATACATCGAAAGATGGGGATACTCCGAGTTTGATATATAAGGTCGGTGGCTACTCCTCCTATTGCCAATTGATTTTAGGATGGAACCTCATCGGGTTTATGTGTTGGATTTGAGTCTAATGCGCATGTTCGCTCGTATGCACACGACCTCCACTCTATCGGTCCGTCTGTATCGGAGAGCGGCTAGCTTCAATTCGGCTCGCGATCCTAACATGTGGTCAAGTGCAACTCGGTCAATATCCTCTAGTTGCACTTGAGGGGTGTGTTGGAGATAATAAGGTCCCACATCGGGAACACTCTAAGCAAGGTCGGTGGGAAACTCTTCTTATTGCAATTGATTTTAGGATGGAACCTCATCGGATTTATTTGTTGGGTTTGAGCCTAATACGCATATGCGCTTATATGAGCACACGACCCCGCTCTATCGGTCTGTCTGTATCGGACTTTCACATAAAACAAAGCGTTTTCTTGTAGCTTAATAATACTTAATATTAATATGCATTGCAATTTCTAATATGTAATGAGCATATAATAAGCCTATGCATCTTAAAAAGAGGCGAATCATCGTTCGCATATTCTTCCAACTAAGCATTTCTATATAAGAAAAAAATATAATAATCTCTTTGGTGAGTACACATTGGATTGTCTACCATTACAACTCTTCAACTAAAAATCTACCTAGTTTGACATTTATCATAAGCAAAAAAAGAAAAAAAAAAAAAATCTACTTACCGATACTCAGTTGGTTTAGTGGGATGTGGTGCTAGGCTCCTTAAGTGTTTAGCTTGGAGATTCGAGTTCCGATCGAACCGGGTACGTAACCTTCTTCAAAAAAAAAAAAAAATCTAATTCAACTTTGTCTTCCTAAATATTGTTTACTCATAGTTTATTTATTTTTTATTTATTTTTTAAAATTTAAGTTTAATTTTTATGAGTGTTTATTTAGAAATGAGTTTAGCTAGTTTGTTCTTATGCTATCCCAATATTTTATGTTCATTCTTGTATATTTAACGTGATCGATCGAATTTTTTATGGGGCATAAAGTCTTTTAAAATAAACTTTAACTCGTTGAAAAATAACTATAAACTCATTTAGTTTATAAACCCATTAAAAAACCAACATGCAAGTAAACAGACCCTTAGTCTTGTGTAAAATCAGGTTGATCCGTTACCACCCGTTTATACAAGCAAGTGTACAAATCCGCTTGGGAAGTCCAGTCCATAGTCTAAGCCAGACGGGTACCGGGTACGGATAAGGGTCAATTGTTGAAGAGTATGGCATGAAAAGTCCGGTACGATACGGTTTTTGTGTAATACTTTACTTTTTTATACAGGACTTTTTTATATTGGTTGAAAAAAGTATTTTAAAAAATGGATTGGGTTGGTGTGAAACCCGAACTGGACGGGTATGAACAAGACTTTAGGCTCTGATTCCGAACTCAATCCAATCCGGAAAGACGGAAAAAAAAAAAGAAATATCCGGTCCGAGCTCGGATTTGGGTAGTACATATATTTAAAAAATAAAATTTGCATGTTTTATTTTTTTTTAATTTATAGATGTATTTATTCTTCTAAGTTGAAGTGATATGTTTGTAATTACCCTTATGTACTTGGAATTATAATATTGCAAACTATATATTCATGATTTGGATGTACAAAAGAAAAGGATTGGAAAAGGAGAATAATTGAGATATTTATGTTTTGTGAAAGGAAAGAGACCAATAAATGTGCTCAGTGCAATAGATTGTGATCGAGATTTAGAATTAAGGAACAAGGAATATATTCAACCTTAGATTTAGAGGAATTTTTTTTCTTTTCAATAGTTGCCTTAAACACAAACCACACAATGTAGCTTTGAGACTTTGACACTTGTCATTCATGTCCATTCATACATACCTTTTCAAATGTGCAAAGGCAATATTTGGTTCTTAATTTAGTAGTTTTTTAAATGCCACTTTCTTAGTGATTTGGCCTATTAAAGTCTTACGGGTTAATAATAGGAGGATATGTGTCCAAATGTACGCGCAGTCCATCTGCCGTCTATCTGTCAAAGTCGGATACAACGGACCATAGAGAACACATAAATCCGACAATAAAATTAGTAGTTCATCGATTTGTTTACTAGGTTTGGAATGTCCTTACTTTGATGTGAGAACTTATTGTCTACAGCATGACCCCGCAAGTGATACTAGGGCATAGATCGAGTTGACACTTGCCCGCAGGTTAGGTTTGCGAGCCGAATAGAGGTTAACCGCTCTAATATCATGTCAAAGTCTGATACAGACGGATCGTAGAGTGTGGGGTCGTGTGCTTACGAGTGCACGTGCGCGTTATGCCCAAGCCCAACACATAAGATTAATAATTAAGAATAAACAGAATAGTAAAACCAAAAAGACGTGATCTTGATATTATCATGATATCGATCTTATCATTGTCCAATAAGTTGAGAGTGTTTGAATTTGTTATCATACTTGTACACAAAATATTACTAAATCAATCAAAATTGATAAGATTGGTGGATACAACATATGCCCTCTATTTCTCCCATAAAATTTTAAATCTAAAAATAATTAATTAAAAGGGACATAAAGAAAAAAAAACGTAAAATTATAACCCTAATTTGTATGAACGATATAAAAAATATCTTATTACACCAATCTTCTCAATTATAAATAAAGAGACAAATGTTTTCATAAAAAAAAATAAACCTAGCCATATTTCTTTAATTTTAAAAATAAAGTTATAGTTTAAAAAACATGAAAAACGGGTATGAACGATGAAAATGTCTAGTTAGCATCTCGTTTAAGTATCCGTATATATAACTTTACGTATTATCATATATTTATAAACGGGATGTATATATACTACTAGTTTTAATTAACTAATATCGATGTTGGAATAATAATGAATAATTACTTTTTAAACTAATATCAAAGTTAAAAAGTTGTACGAGAGTAATATTAATTTGAAGAAGAAGAAAAAAACTTAGATGAAATGTTGAATTAAAATCAAATCATGTAGAGAAAGTTAAGTTAAATTATTATAAAATATAATTTTTGAAGTATAATAACACATTAGAAAGGAGATGGTAGAATAAATGTATTTTTTAATAGTTTAAAAATGTTTATTATTATTCATGTAAAACAAAAGTATTTAAGAAGAGTGGCAAATGAAGAGAAATGAGAAATGATGTTTCGTCAATTATTACGATAGCAAGATCTCAAGTGGGGACAAAAGTCATCCACGACCACGACAATAACTTGCTTTAATTTTTTTTTTTATTTTCTTAATATGAGACAAGTTATTCGGGTTCGGGTTGTGTCTGATTTGTTAAAAGCTTGGCTCAAGTTCATTCATATTCTAAATGAGTTGAAAACAAAGCTCGTACAAAATTTAGGCTCGAGCTCATTCACTTTCTAAACGATTGAATATGAACAATTTTAAATCTCGTATAAATCTAAGCTCAACTCGTTTATAAACGAGTCAAGCATGAGCATGTCGATACTCAACTCGTTCGACTCGCGGCTCGTATTACACCTGTAACTATAATCCCATAGTTCAGGCACAAGGGGTGGAAAATATTCAAAAGATGCTTAATTTCATCCCGTAATTTCATCTTTACCCCTCTCGCGGAGCACATTCGACGGAGTTAATTTTAATCCAAACCACAGTCTTTGTGTGTATTAGGTGTGAGAAGTGAGAATTGGGAGGTAACTAGGAACGTGTGGATCATATTATACTTTACTCAAGAGATCTTACATGATTTGATGGTGGATCTGAACTACGACGACTATGATTGTCCTATTTGATTGGGTTGGACTAATCAACGTTAAAATATGTCGTAAAGTGTAAACAATGCTAGACGATTTTTAGTTATGAGACGTGTGAAAACACTATCTTACATAGACAATATACAAGTTCGGACCAATGCGCATGAGTTATACTTAACCCTACGTAATACGTAGTGGTGGGTCGCAAACCTAAACCTAAACCGTGTGATACCAAACTGCCAAACCGCCGGTTTGGCGGTTTGGTTTGAACCGGACCCAAGTCTAGTAATACGTGATAAAAATTTTAAATGGTGTCTTTGTACTTCAACCTACTCGCAAATGATTTTAAAAGTTTTTAGTTTTATGGATCATACGACTTCAACCATATATATAAGTGAATGCACGTTGACTTTTTAAGAAAAAAATAAAAATGATAATCATTTTATAGTTTTTGTGACCTCTAAATGATTTTTTTGGATGAATAAAACTATCTTTAATTTTCTACCAAATGCAATTTATGAATTGTTAAAGAAAATAAAGTAAATTGAGTTAAATAGATTTTTTTTAACAGGTTTTATGTAAAACTCTCTAAATTTTAACACATATATAATTTTCTCTATCTGAAATAATCGATTCAAAAAAATATATTTATTAATAAATATTTTAATATAATAATAGTTATAAAATATCTTATTAACCATTTTACTTTGATATGATGTATATTCTTACAAAATTATACATAAACACCGTCTAAATCAAAAAATTCTTGAATTTCATTTGCTAAATACAAAAATACTATCCGAAGTTTCCATTGATTTTTCAAATGGAAAATAAAATTTGACAATAGATACATGCCCCATGCAACAAATACTAATTAATACTCCCTCCAATAAAAAATAAGTGTCTTTTTAATATTAAATTTTGATCATAATTTTGATTGTTTTTTTTAATAATTAATATTTGATTACAGACGTCAATTAATAAAGTGAATTGCTATGCATAAAACATCATATTTAATATTTATTATATATTATTAATCACTGAATAGTATGGTGGCCGTTGAGAAGCCAGAAAAGTCGCCGTCGAAAAACACCAGCCGGCAAAAATTGGACCCCGCCACGTCTACATATTCCTTTCCAATTTCCAATTACTTTTTTTTGTTGTTATTTTCTCCCTATGAATAATTTTGTATTATGAAGAGAATTGTACATATAAATTCATAAATATATATATTTTTCACAATTGCTAGTATGTATTTTATAAAAAATATTTTTACATTTTTTGTTACACATATAAGATATCACGTTTCTATAAAAGTTGAATACATATTTTATTTCCTCACAAATTAATTTATATGATTAACACAAGCCATTTTAAAGTTAATTTATTCCTAGAAACAAAAATGATTCATAGTATGATTTTTTAAAAAAATATTAACTATTTGTACATTTAAATGATAATAATTTGGTTTTGTCCAAGCTACTTTTACCTTATACAGTAAACAAACAATTTTAAAAGTACGGACCTAAATTACAAAAGACAAAATTAATTGCATTCCGACGACTTTTACTGTGTTATAACGGCGTTGACATTTTTCTACCAAAATAAAGTTATAGCGGAAATATTGAAAAGTAGATTGTATGTGTTTGAAATACATCGACGTTTATAAAATACTAGTGATGTCTAAACGTGTTAGGATTTATATGCATGTTCACCACGAATCTATGATTGCGTTTGGAGACACTACTAAGTCTGAGTTTTGAACTGTGGGTGCGTTCGGCATGCTAGCATTACGAGATTATTAGAAAGCTTACTATACTCATATTATTTTAGAAGATTATTAAAAATTTTCATTCCTTAAAATAATCTCCAAAACTCACCGAACGGACCTATATTTTTATTATACGGATCATAGTAATTAACATGAGTTTACATTATTTAAATAATATCTTAAACATAAAAAGGCTATAAGTATGAGTTACACGTGCGCTTTGTGATTTCGTGGCAGGTTATATACACGTAGGTAAGCGTGTGGAGTAGAGAACAAAGCACAAAGAGTAGTGAGGTCGCGTCGCAATTGTCGACGTGGCAGCGTGGGCGTCGACGCTTGTTTGATATGAATGGATCCGCCATTCCACTCGGCAATAGCTTTCATCACCTCCCGAAATTACCATCTTACCCTCTCACTTACCTTATAATATCAACTTGCGACGCCACAACGCTAATATGCGCAGAATGTACCTTCTCCCCAAATCCGTCGATATTCCACAACCCCGATTTTCTTAAGGTCTAGGTCCACTTCAACCCTCTTTCACTATTTATACCGCCTCTCCACTTCCCCCTTCCTCTCTATTTTCTCTCTCGTTTGCGTACTGTACTTTCCTCGATGAACTTCTCTCAGGTAACTAATCCCTCAAATTTCTTCTGGTTTCAAACCATGGATTCTTCCTACGCTTACTTGTCACCCGTCGCTGTATTTGAGTCATTGTAAATCGTTTGTTTTCTGTTTTATCATCATTTCTAGTTGAATTTTGAGATCAGTCTGTGGATTTGGTTTTAGAATGCTCCTAGGTAACTAATTTCTCTAATATCTTCTACTTTGAATTGTGTATGGCTTTTTCTTTCGGCTGCTTGTCACTCGTTGTTGTTTTCGAGTCATTCTAAATCGCTTCGTTATCATCTGTTTCTCGTTGAATTGAGAAATAACTTATGGCTTTGGTTTTCAGTTCTTAAATCGACGAGCTTATCGATGCTTTCAGCTAATTAGTTTCTCAAAGTGTGTTTTCAGCTTAATTCGCGAGTTGAAGATTGATTCGTCACTTTCTGATTTGTTTCGATGCCTTTTCTTAAAAACCAAATTCATTTGATAATCTTTACATGTTAGCCGAATATGAGTATTCTTTTGGGGATTTTTAGTGGGAAATGATTTCCTTTTCCGTGTTGTGGTTGTCTTTGCGCCTTTTTGTCATTGCATTTCCAAGCTACATGTCAGTAAGTTTTTAGATTTTTCTCTCTCTATTGTTTTTTGGGATACGTGGCTTGTTTTTCTATTGCGAGTTCATGATCTGAATTGCAGTATTGTTCTTGAATGTGCTTGTTTGGTCCAGAATTGAGGAGGACTTTTTGATGATATTCAAGAGTGAATTAATCTGCTGTTCCTTATATGTCAAGGTTTGTATAGGTTCCTCAAATCTACTGCATCAAACTTTGTTTTTTACGCAGTAATATTTTCTTATTTTTGGCATATTCTGCATAATATCTAGTGTCAATTCATGTTTTTGTCACCTCAAGATTGTACTATCAAGGCACCTTGCTATAGTGGTAGTGTGATTGCGTGGTTCTGTAGCTGTCATAGGTTATTAGGTGATGGAGGTTTTTAATGTGATATAGATAAATAACAACTTGGAGGCATCTAAATCCAAGAGAATGGTTGAAGGGATCAGATTCTCATTCTTATTATGTGATGCAATAATGAGAAGTGAACAAGTGATGATGGGACCAGTATGTAGAGTAAGTTGTTGTATATAATCATCATTCAGAATAAATTTAATTGAAGTCATGAGCTCCATTACTTGCTGGAATCCCTTTTAAGCTCATCTTTTACCAGGCGGTTTTAACCATAACTTCTGGAGTTATTATTGTCATTAGGCTTGATGGTTTGACTATGCTTTAATAATTTTCCTTCATATTTTCAACTGTCAAGAAGGGATAAATCTGATAGTCATGTGCCTGTGCCTTAACTTTCTTCTTTTCATTGTGTAACAGGATCACTCTTGTGATTACATTACAATATTCTGGATTGAGAAGCCATATGCAGTTGGGTTTTCCATAGGTCACCCTTGAGTGCAAAGCTCAGTTACATCTATTTATTCAGTGTAAATGGATCGTTGTGATACTTCAGGATTTGTTAGCGGGGGTGGTGCTGCCTATGCAGACTTCTGACTGTAGTTTAGTTTTGTAGTTAGCATTAATTCCCGGAAGTCAGGAAGACTGGTACATTTGGCTGTGATTTGTGCTTGATAGAGTATTTGAATCTTTTGGGTGATGGATTCTAAGTTCTCTGGTATGGGCTTTTCTGCAAATTGTTTGCTTCATGCATTACAGAACCATGGTGGTATTTTGCAAGGAGAACATATTGCTGATGATTGTGTAGATACAATCTTAAGATTGGATTCTCTTGGTTCTAGTGCTTCTCATTTTCCCATCTCCAAGGGTGTTAAGAGGAACTGGGTTTGTATTAATGGAAACATGGACCAGCAACCTAAAAGGTCATTAGGTTTTGGTGTTGGTCACTTTTCTCCTAGTTCGTCAGAAGGCAAATGCAACTCAGCAACTACTTGCACTGCAACTTCTTTTGCCAAAGAAATTGCAGAAGAGTCCTCAGTTGATCTTGATCTTGAATTCTCTCTTCACTTTGGCATTGAAAAAACACCCAGCCCTAAAAAAGCTGCTGCCTCAAATTTGGAACAACCAAGTTCAGTGCCGAAGGTCGACTTGGAATTGAGTCTCTCTACTGGGCCTTCTGAATCAGATGTTACTAGTGTCCATGAAGATTCACCTGTGATGCATTTTGACATAGAGGAGCCTTTGGGAGTTGGAGAAATCCAACTTGATGATGAATCTCCTTTCTCACTTGGTAAATCAGATGATCTCATGACACCATTTTATGCATCGAGGATGAATGAGTCAGGTGTCTTATTCAAGCCAGTTCCTAAAAGAATTGATTCGTTCTCTTTTGGGCCAGGCCTCTCAGCAAGCACAACAACAGCATCAAAAAGCTCAGTCACCTGTACTTCCGGGTTAATACAGCCTCAGCGTGGTAGTAGTTCAAAACTATGTAAATTTACTGGTTGTTCAAAGGGAGCAAGAGGTTCCTCTGGTCTCTGTATATCCCACGGAGGTGGCAGGAGATGCCAGAGGCCTGACTGTGACAAAGGAGCTGAAGGAAAAACTGCCTTCTGTAAAGCTCACGGAGGCGGAAGAAGGTGTCAACATCTAGGCTGTACAAAGAGTGCCGAAGGACGCACAGAATTTTGCATTGCTCATGGCGGCGGTCGTAGATGTGGGCACGATGGTTGCACCAAGGCAGCCAGAGGGAAGTCTGGGTTATGTATCCGTCATGGTGGTGGTAAGAGATGCCAGAGGGAGAATTGCACTAGGAGTGCAGAGGGTCTGTCAGGACTCTGCATTTCACATGGAGGTGGTCGGCGCTGCCAATATACGACATGTACCAAAGGGGCACAAGGGAGCACAATGTTTTGCAAAGCTCATGGTGGGGGCAAAAGGTGCTCTATTGAAGGATGCACAAAAGGGGCTGAAGGAAGCACTAATTTCTGCAAGGGCCACGGTGGAGGGAAGAGATGCTCTTTCCTTGGCTGCCCAAAGAGTGTCCATGGAGGAACATCTTTCTGCGTAGCACATGGAGGTGGGAAAAGATGCGCTATACATGGATGTACTAAAAGTGCAAGAGGGAAAACAGACTTCTGTGTTCGACATGGAGGTGGAAAAAGATGCACATTTGACGGATGCAGCAAGAGCGCACAAGGGAGCACCGACTTCTGCAAGGCACACGGAGGAGGAAAGAGATGCTCTTGGGGACTACTTGGGTCTCAGTATGGGAATGTGGATGATGGCCCATGCGGGTCTTTTGCTAGGGGTAAAACTGGACTTTGCTCTGTGCATGGTGCCCTGGTTCAGGACAAACGGATTCATGGTGGCATCACGGTGGGCCCGCTGGTCCTGGTTTCTAATTCTACTGAAGACGTCCAAACTGTATCTGAGGGAGATATGGATGTGAGGGCACTTTGTGGTGAAGCAACTTCAGCCGGCTGGAGTGCTTTTGACGTGAACCAAAAACATTGCCCGTCTGCAGCCAAAGGCTCGTCTTCTTCTCCAGTTCCGGAAGGTAGGGTGCACGGGGGAAGTTTGCTAGCAATGCTGACAGGCGGCTCTGGACTTCTCTCAGGCTAGATCAATAGTGATATTGACAGGCTGAATCTGGATCAGGCTCTATACCTTCTATTGTGCTATGTGACATGTATGATGTATGTGTCAAGTTGTCTACATATTGGTCATTTGTCTAGGCTTCCTTTGGTTTTCTGATGACCAGTGGAGCTTCTTTGTCATTACGTCCTATGCTAGCCGCGAAAATTAGCAGCAAGGAAGTCCAGGGGAAGGTAGTCAGGGTTATAAGTCCAAGCCATTGATATTTGATCTTGTACATACTATTATGATCTGGTCACTAAGCTTGTATCAACATAGGAATCACTGTTAGGCAAGGCAGCCTCTATATCAACATTCATATCATGGTTATAATAATGAAGGCTGTATTGCTTGTTCACGTACCCTCTCTTCCAGTTAATGCATCGGTTTTCTGGCTGTTGTTAATATTTTCATTCCAATGTTTGGAAACTATTAGTAGCAATAATTTTCCTAATTCATACAGAATAAGGATGCCTGTATATTGCTTGTGGAGTCATTTCAAAGTCATTTATTAATATGAGTATGACAAAGTGCAATACATATTGTTCCTTCTTTGCAGTGGAATAAGATGCTTTTACCTCGCTGGCAAGTGGCAATGAACATGTGCAAAGAAATGGAAGATCAGATGTAAAGCAATCATACTAGATGTGATCACTGTACAGATCTGCCTCAGCACTATGGCTGGTGGAAATTGGTTGAGAATGAAAGGTTTGCATTCTCCTCCATCTTGACTTCTGGCTCTACTCTTTTATTTAATTTTGTGCAGTTTTAGCTTTATACAGCACTGACTTTTGAGATTTTTTTTTTATCAAAATCTTTTGATTTTTTTTTATCAAAATCTTTTGATTTTTTTTTAATGTACAGAGTATCATTTTTGTGACATTCTTGTGGGGGTAGAAATTGAAGATACCTGCCAGCTACTTTGAGTTGACTCATGTGATGTTAATTTGATTCTCACATGTATATACATTTTTGTTTTCAACTTCAATGATACAATTGACCATAGATCAAATGTTGATTGTTGAACTGAGATAATATACCATAGGCATAGCATAGCAGAACAAAAACCTTTACCCATTCTTAAGAATGGTGTATGAGTGTGATGGGACACATACAAATCATCAACGAGCAGCAAGTTGACATTTGCTGTTCTAATACCATGTCTTTAGAGATGTCATAGGCTATTGAAATTAATTTTCTGGCCATCTTTATTTATTTATTAAGGGGCAGACGAGTGGCAATTGATCTCTTGCCATGCATGATTATTATATGATAAACACCCTAGATTTTTTAAAGCATTTTGTTGTTATAAGGTTAGAAATTTGGAGGATTTAAGTATTTAGATTGGTCTTCTTAGCCCTTGGGATTTGTCACCGTCTGCTGTACTAGAGGCTTGTTCTATATGAGTTAACTCCAATTTAAGCTAACTTCGCTTCTTAATATTATGTTTCCTTACTTGCCATTTTGAAATCTTACATTTAGTTTAACATGCTTGGATAATGTCACCCTTTCATCTTGTTATGTGCCTCGAGTAGTACAACTCCCTATCCATTTTATAATTGGTATTTCTAACTGCAGGGTCGTATAACTCGGAATAGTATTCAGTTGTTTCTTGAAAGGTTTATCTACTTGCCATTGTCACCTTGTTTATAACAGTCGTAACTGATGATTGATTGGGATGAACACCCAGCATGCCCTACGCCATGATCTTAGCTTCATTCCTTATCTACACTGTCCTTTTGTGACCAGCAAAGCAAATAACACAATTACACAACCCATTCATCCGATATTCTTAGGTGAACCATGTGGTCAATAGATAATCTTAGTTCTATTGTGAAATTTATTTCACCAAATTGGTCCGTACATGAAAATTATAAATTTCAAGTTATGCTTAACACATAAAAACTTAAAAACAATTTAATTGCTATGTATAGTTATCAATGACAAATGGGCTGATAGTGGACTGGTTGATGGATTGGATGCTGGATTTCCAAACCTGGCCTTGTCAATCGTCACCCCAACCCATCACTTATAAGTTTTGTTTGGGTTTTCATCTTTTTCAAGTCCAGCATGATTGAACATACAAACCCTAGTTATCATTATTTATATATAAAGTAATATTTTACTATAATGCTGGAGAGTTTTTTAATTCCTATTTAATGACTATGATTCATAGATAAGCTGCCAGCCCTTCTCAGTTCTCATCCTCTATAAGCCTTCATCCTTGAACTTGGCCATCCTAGAGAGTTCATCAACTGCATCAACAAGGTGATCAAGACGAGCTACAAACTCAATCAGCAGAGAAGAAAACATGGCAAGTGATAATATTGAAGTACTCTCTAGCATTCTCATCCTTGGAAGCAAGTCAACATGAAGGGCACCATCCTCTTCAAAAACATCCACTTCTCTAGAAGGCCATGAATAAAGCCTTCTTGAATGCTTCCTCATCATCTCATGGCATCTCTCCGTTTGTGCTTGAGCAAGTGGTGGGTCCACTGAAGGCATAGCTGTTTGGTTCAAGGAACCACAATTTGTCGATGACAAAACATGGCAAAATTTGGATGGTGGTTTGGAATCAAAATCAGGTGTCTCAACATGTGAAGTGAGGAGATAATAATGCAGGCTTATGGCACACTGGAGGCCCTCTGTTGCACTATGGACTCTCTTCAATAACGAGGTATGTAAATTTCTCTTCATATTGCCGATGTCTTCTCCTAAGCTTCTCAAGAGCTCCACTGCTTGGTTTGTTGCATCTGTGATCTCTGACTGGAATGCGATTCGGAGATTGTGTGGTGCCTGTGATTTTTGTCAGACAAATGATATTAAGTAATCATATCAGAATTGCATGCTTAGTGTAGAAAATGGAATAGTACATGTAGCATGGAATATATACAAGTAAGACATTTCATAATTCTTTCTTGTCTTTACGATCACACATTTATCCTGGAAATATATAGGAGAATATTCTTACACGTACAGTGTTGTAATAATACTATAGAACATGCAACAAGCATAATAGATAGGGTAAACAATGCATTCTAAGACACATCTAAAATGTCCCTTCCCCACTCCCAACCTTTGGCATCATACCAATGAAAAGAAGTTGTGTTTGCTTAAACAACCCCAGAGAATTTGGAACAAACACATAGCATAATTACCCTCATCACCAGTATGCTTTGTTGCTATTCAACTTTTTCTGTTCTCCTAGTTTTCAACTTTGGAAGTATTCTCAAGTTCCCTGAACCTTTTCTATGAATGAGCTTGAGGAAATCTTTTGATTCCTGAAACTAAGTTGCTAAGCAGCATTTTCAGAACATAATAGGACACGACACCAGATACTGGGTAACGGAGTTAGACTCAATATGAATATGTGAAAATTCTATGGTGTCTTAACCATTACAGTTTTTGCTTGGTTATAGTTCAAGTGTGCGTTGGCATCAATCTTGTCTGTAATCTTTGAAAATAAGCAAGCAAAAAGTATCCGTTTATCAATCAAATGGTTGCTCTGAGTTCCAACTATCGTGAAAACCTTTTTAGATGTACCTAAATTTATTGTTTACATTGAATATCTAGGCACTTGAGAACAATGAGAATGAACAAGGACCTGAATTTCAGAGTGAAGAACACCATGGAGGGCCATGACCTCGTAAGCACAATATCTCAAAATAGCACCCACTTTGACATACTCGGACCATGGATAAAAGAAGAGGTTGAACCTTCCATGCGGTGGCTCCCATTTTGCAGCAGTCGCCTATTTTTTTCAGTTAAAAACACGAATGACAGTTAATATCTCAACCATCTCTGTCATTTGATTTTCAATATTCGGTTTTTAATAAATACTAGTATAAATAAGCCTTCGCATGTTACACGGTTATCATATAAAATTTGATATGAATAGTTTATTGTAGATCATCTATAAATCTCTGTAATGTTGTTGTTGACATGTACAAGTATATCTACAAGAACTATTTATAAAAAAGACAATCTGTATGAAAATACTTGTCATTCTAGTATTCACCACTCTATATTTTTACTTTTTATGCAATAAAAAGCAGGAAAATGATACATGTACCAAATTTATCATTTAAATCGTCAAAACATTGTAAACACGAGGTCACATGGAGATTTTGACTTCTGTTTTAATATAAATAATGGATAACTGGATTAGGATGAAAGTTGATTACCAGGCTATCTAACTTTGCCGATGAGTTCAGAACATTTTTGCACTTCTTGTATGCGGGTTCTTCAGGGAACTCATCTAGAACATTCTTGGAGAACTCTGCAGTGCCTGACCCGTCATCCTCAAAGTATTTCGTTACACATTCTGTCATTATTAAAGGTGGAGAAGGTATTACTCTTCTTTCTTGAACTATACTTACAGTCGTATTTAAGATGTCATTATGATGTAATGAGATTTTGGTAACAAGTTACAACTTTATGTGGTATCATTAGGATTCAATAGAACAATTTCAAGCTTAATATACCTTGAAGAGAATCAGAAACTGCATTCAAGCTGTCAACAAGCTCATTGTGCAGCTGCTCCCCTGCCCATATAGGGAAAATGAGCACATTCACAGAGACTGCTACAAACCCACCAAATGCTATCGAATACATCCTGTCTATTGTAGTCCTGATTGGATTTCCCATTCGATAACCAGAGATTATGATCAAGCAGAAGGTGAAGAGGATGACACGGAACCCATACTCGTATGGAAGAAGGGATGGCCACTGCTTCAAGAATGAGGTAAGTGCACCTAGATTTTCCCCCATGCAAATGTTAATACGATGATAGATTGCAGCGGAGAATACTGTGTACGTGTATATAAATTTAACCCTTAAGACATCTTCACTACCATATTGACTACGGATGAATATTATTTAAATATATATCATTTTTAATCATACAATTTTATATAGTTGGTATAAGAAAAGAACACTGAAATACATTTTAAAGATACCATGATTGAAGAATAGGATAAAGCAAGTTTTGAGACTCAAAATATTATTTATGGATGGATGTCCTCTTCAATAGGAACGTACCAACGACAAACACGCTGATACCAATGATGAAAGGCCGGGCAATCTGTCCACCAAACAGAGCAATCTCGGCTATGAGAACCGCAAGGATACCGGCAAGTAAGCTTCCCATTGCTCTATTGAATCCTTTGTTAAATGTCATCCCTGGTAACGAAAGCACGTGAAAATAGTGTAAATTAACCATGAACATGAATGTATCAGCTCACATGCATGAAGCTTGAGAACCAAAGGGGTACATACATACCTACTGTGTATTCGAACATGATGACAACGGTGATAATTGACCATATGATGTCATTTCCAAACACATCATAAGGAGCTCGGATCAATACGAGCAAAGACACAATCAAAACAGACAAGCCAACTTTGAAACCAAAGATCACCCTGTTGGTATCTTCCTTGGCAAAGCTCCAAACACTTAAAATCGAGGCTTTCACTGCGGAAATCGCATTCCGGGCACTGCTGTTTTCCTGGTCATTTGTTGTCGGAATGCTAGCTTCTTTGGAACCTTTCTTCCCGTTCATTCCCCGAAATAGAAGGTAAAAAATGGATCCCTTTCTACTTTACTTACGTTCTTTTTTTTGTGTAGGTTTGTTTTCCTCTAAAAATTTGGTGGGAAAATGGGAATGGAAATGTAGGATTTTATATAGGAGGTTTTAGGATGCAATTTGAAGAAGAAAGCATGTATAGTCATGCAGTAATGTTATCTGATATAATTATGTAGAGAATAAATGAATAATCCAACAATAATAGCAAATACAAGATTTTGGATTAGTTCTCAGGAGGTGGGAAAACGAGAAATATTTGGATAGATAGATGCTTCGTACAAATACTGTCAATAATGTTGCATGGATTGGGAATTAGAATAAAAAAACTAGCATATATACATGACACTAGGGCTATCAGTCATGCTAACCTGCTTAGTTACATATTCCTACCCGTGAGATATATCTGTAATTCTGTACTATGATGATTATGTTAAATTTAATGAAAACTTAACAAATAATCTCATGAAATTACTAAATTTGATTAAAATCAGCATATATTTTAGGATTATCGTCTGTTGATATTGCTTTTTACCCACAGACAACATTTGGTTGATAAAAACTTAGGCAAATGAAACTAAATTAAATGGATAAATCTTACGAATGTAATTAAAATTAAGTTAAATAAGTAAATCTAAAAATATTTTTTTAAATTAGGCTTCTTAAGGATAAATGTTAGAAAAATCAGTACAAGTTTAGCTCGTTGCCAAGGCTTTTGAAGAATTAGACTATTTAGAGTATATTTCACCTACTCTTTAGGAATTGTAGCCAAGTAAGAGAACATGCTTTGCTTTTGACCTTTTCATGTGGTTTTCTCTGCCACTGAGATATGAGATTTGATTTTTCTGTAAAGAATGTTAGCCTGTTAAAGTGTTAGTCATAGCATCTTAGGGTTGAACCATGATCTTCTTGGAGTTGAAGTTGAAGAAGCCGAAATGGAAGCTTATGAAATTAAACGTTGTTTGAACGAGTTTATTTTTTTGATAAGCTTGATGAGTGTTGGAACGTTTATATTTGTAGTATATCATTCAATAAGCTACAGTAAGTTTATACTAGCACTGTGCATACGGTCCGGACCGGACTGGACCGAAAATTACGGTCCGGTCCGGACCGTAAACCCGTCCGACACAAATTGTTTAGACCCGTGGACCGGACCGGACCGGACCGTCTCGGTCCGGTCCAAACGGTCCGCTCCCCGGTCCGGACCGTTTGGACCGTTTAGCCAGCAAATGACGGTCCGGTCCAAACGGTCCGGTCCACGGTCTGGACCGTTTGGACCGTTTGATCTGTAAATTGCGGTCCGGTCCAAACGGTCCGGACCGTTTGGACCGGACCGCAATTTACAAATCAGTACCACAAGATTAAGATCAGTAGTTCAGTACCACAAGATTGGACCGCAAGGTTAAGATCAGTACCACAAGATCAGTACCACAAATACCACAAGGTTAAGATCAGAAAGAACAGAAATTCAACTTCTGAATTAAGAATCAGAAACATAATTCATTTTCATCAGAAAGATCAGTACCACAAGATCAGTACCACAAATACCACAAGGTTAAGATCACAGAAATAACAGAAATTCAACTTCTGAATTAAGAAACATAAACATAATTCATTTTCATCAGAAAGATAAACATAATTCATTTTCATCAGAAAGATCAGTACCACAAGATCAGTACCACAAATAACCAGAAATTAAGAAACAACAAAAGGCAATCAACCAAGTATTTACAGCATGATCACTGTAGTACCGTAATAACCATAAATTTAACTTCCAAAAGGCAATTAGCACGCTCCCTATTCTCTGGCAATTTCAAAAGCCCCTCCAATATCTGGATAAAACATAAGCATAATTCATTTTCATTACAACAACAAATCTACACCAATATGATTAACAAAAATCTCAAAGAATCAAATGAAGAAGCAATAAATTAAGAAACAATAATGTACAAAGTAATATACCGTAAATCAAGAGCAAACAAAGAATGTTCCTTCGTTAATATCAATCGAGCAATTTTTCTCCAAATCTGTACAATATATACATACAAATAAATACTTACTTAAGATGTTTTACATATATCATAAACACTAACAATAAATTTGAAAAATATTACCTTCTTTCAAGACATTTTCTTCGTCTAAGTCCTCTTCATCATCCTTTTCGGTTCTGTTTTTTAAGCGTAGCCAATCTTGGGTACATACAAGTGCTTGTACCGTCTTATACAAAACAACAAATAAAATTAACCTAGTTAGTACAAAAACTTCAGCTATTTAGACTTTAAATAGGAAATACTTACTTGATGAGCCAAACTACTTCTATATTCTGAAAGGTGACGACCTCCTGTGCTAAATGCAGATTCAGATGGAACAGTAGAAATCGGAATGGCTAGCACGTCACGTGCCATTCGTGCAACAATGGGATATCTAGGGCCATTCAGTTTCCACCAATGCAATATGTCCACCTTTTTCTTTTCACGACTTTCATTCAGATATTGATCAAACTCAGATCGTGAAAGCTCATCACGGTCTAACATTCCACTCTCCACCTCTTCATTTATTTCCTCTAACCAACTTGAGCTGTCATTTTCATCAATAGCAGCTGCATTCAAATGTGACCCAGTTTCTTGATCTTCCAAAGGAGAATAACGGATTTTATATTCATCAAACAAGCTGTAAGCAAGATCTTTAACGGTTTTCATTAAGATCTCTGGGGAACTCTCTGGACAGCTCTCTTGCTCACAGATGCTACGAATAATAGACTGCACTTCAATCATCTTATAACACGGATCAAGCATAGCACACAGAAACATCATCATATTCATCTTATCAGAGGAACCCCAATACTTTTCACACTTGGTTTGCATTTGACGGGCCATGTGCTTCAAAGCAAAGTTTGTATTGGAGAGCAACCTATTCAACACCTTCATCGTTTTTAAAACATGTAAAATCATGAAGTTGCTTGTGACATATGAAGAGGCTGAGACACGATGTGTCAAATCATAGAACTCCTTTAAGAAACAGACAAGTGATTCAACCTTATCCCAATCTTCTGCACATAAAACACCCAAACCATCTAAATCTGGAATATCCATCCGACAGAAAATTGATTTATACTTCAGTGCAATACTCAACATAGAATAAGTTGAATTCCACCTAGTCAAGACATCAGTAATCAAAGAACGTTTGCACTCAATCTTCAAGTTATCAGCTATAAGTCGAAAAGCAGCTAATCTAGGAGGAGAACCCCTAACATACTTGACTGCAGCTCGAACCTTCTCCACATAATCATCACACTCTTTGATACCATCTTGAACAATTAGATTAATAATATGCGCCACACATCTCATATGCAAATGATTCCCCTTAAGAATGCAACCATTATCTTTTGAAATATTCTTAAGGTAGTTGCATTCCACATCATTTGAAGATGCATTATCAACAGTCACTGTAAGAAGTTTACTTGACAATCCCCAATAACTTAAACAATCATCTAGTGCCCTACCTATAGCCTCCCCCTTATGACTGGAAATTAGACAAAAATTATTAATCCTTTTTTGTAATTTCCAGTCATCATCAATAAAATGGACCGTGACACACATATAGTTATCCCTTGCCAACGAAGTCCATGTATCTGTTGTCAAACTCACACTCTGAGACGACTTTCTTAGATATTCTTTCATCTTCTCTCGTTCTTTCACAAACAATTTAAAAAAGTCTCTAGTTATTGTAGTGCGTGAAGGCATTGGAAATGAAGGGCAAGCGGCAAAAAATGCTTCTCGTAGGCCATCTTTCTCTACGGCTCTAAAAGGCATCTCATCCCTAACAAGCATTTCTACCACTTTTTCCCTAATATGTTTCTCATCAAATGACCAATTTGCATTTTTCAACCTATCATCCATATTGGGGAGGGTAAGGGAAGTTCGATTACCTTTGTTTGCCGGATTCTTCTCACATTTATAAAAATGATTCCGGACATTTTTCGTACCATTCTTGTTCGAGTCACAAGCATAGATGTTCCCACAATGATTGCATTTAGCCTTGAGGAGTTTATTGTCATCATAAAACTCCGTAAAGCCAACCCAATATTCTTTTCTTGTGGCTCTTCGTTTGGAGACTGGATTGGATCGACTCCGTCCCCGTGACGAGCCATCCTCTGCTGTATGTCCAACTGATGCCTCATCCCCCATACCATCATCACCCAACGCATCCTCAAACGATTCTAGATATTCATGTGATGGCTCGGTATATACTTCTGTGTTGAGAGTTACTCCTGGTGAAGTAGAACTCGCCATCTATTCGGAAACAAAGAACAACCCAAATCAGAAAACAATAACTAAGTAATTACTGAACTACAAAAAGAAAAAAAAATAGTAAGTAAATTATAAATAAAAACAGTAAGTTATAAAATCATCAAGAACAGAAAGAACAGAAAGTAAAAAATATGTTTCCAATAGATAAAAAGCAACAAAAAAGTGAAATATAACAGTATCTATTGGCTTGCCTGCTTTGATAAAAAGCAATAAAATCAGTAGTGGTTACTTTATCGATGAAGTTCACAAGGTAGGAGTTAAAAAAGTACTGAGAACACTTCTAAATTGAGCAAAATGCTGAAGGGTAAATTTCTTATTGATGTATGTTTGAAATTGTACTAATTGTAGATGGCCCTGATTGCTAGAACTTGCACTCATAATGACCAAACACACAGACCCACAATGAAATCAGTAGTGGTTGCATTAGCAAAAATTCTGCAAGTTCTTACATGATGTATGTTTGAAATCTAATGTCAGGAAGGTAACCACACTGATGAACATCACACGTCCATTACATATATATACATGACTGCAATGGAAATTAGAATCTGCAAGTTCTTACAAACACTTGCCCTAACTCGAAGAAATCTGCAATGGAAAAGCAGCTAAGGAAATCAATGGACGAAACACGGAAAGCAAGCACACAAACACTTGCCCAGTTGCCCTAACTCAACATACAAATACAAACACTTTCCCTAACTCACGCTTAGCAAAAAATCCCAAAAAAACGAGAGAGAAAACGAGTGTTTGAGAGGAATCCAGACTTAGGGTTAGCAAAGTACCTATGAATCGGCCGTCGGAGTAGACCAATCAAGGATTTGAGTGCGTGCGGGTGCGAGAGCCTGAATGATTATCGTCGTCGTCGAGAGTCGAGAGAGACAGAGTTGAGAGAAGCGACTTTCAGAAGCGCATTCGAGAGAGACAGAGTTGCGAACTTGCGAGAGCCTGAGTGTTTGAGTGCGTACAGTACATGTGCTTCAAAGCCTCGAAAAATAACATTCGGGTTTATTACGGTCCGGACCGGACCGGACAGTCTCAGACCGGACCGGACCGTAACCCGTTAGAAGATGACCGAATGGACCGGTTATATACAAAAGACGGTCCGGTCCGGTCCGGTTCTGCGGTCCGGGTCAAAAGTGAACAGTCCTAGTTTATACTAATATAATCTTCGTGAGCTTGTATTTCTAAAACCCACTTCCTAGCTTGTTTTTTTCCTAATAGTTCTCTAAGCTTGTTGCGAGCATCTAAGTTCCAGATGCCGTAAATTTTTTTAATCTTTAACCCTTAACATTAAGGGCCCGTTTGGTTTCAACTCCGGAATCGGAAACGAAATGGAAACGAATTAGTCCATACGTATAACCTTGTTCATGAAAATTATTGGAATCATTCCTTCCTTGTGGTTTGAAGTAGTTGGAGTAGAGTTTGATTACTTTTAATACCCTACGGGTAACAAAATGTGGGAAATCAAGTGCATTTTGCCTTCAACCACAAGGAATGATTCCATACAATTTCATGAATAAGGATATAGATATGGATTAAATTCGTTTCCATTCCGTTTCCGATTTCGGAGTTAAAACCAAACGGGCCCTATATTTGGTAGAATAGAGGTAATGAGTAGTAAAAAAAGTTTATTATAGAATAAATGAATTCTTACAAGTTTCTACTAACTCATACAAACAAGAAAATTTTAGATTTTTTATTCTCACATAGAAATTTAAGAGATGGTTGATTGAAGTTAACCCTTAAAGTAATTAAAGATATTTTGTTGGAGATACTAGGACTTCTTTTCACTTATTAACATTGATTTATTACCATTGAATGTTATTAAACCAAATTTATTAGTGTTTATCAAAGATTTTGGAAACGTCCTTATCTTCCAAATTCCAACCTTTTCACCCATTGTCCGGCCTTTGCCTTCGAGCTACATAGGGATGAAGTTGCCTTCGATAAGTGGGTCCTGCTTCTGACAGAATTTTTATTAAATTAATCGTTGATCCTTAACACAATGGAATATTAAATTGGTAAAGTATGGTTTTAGTTTATAAGGAGTTAAATCTCACACACGCAAACAAATTGCGTGTGAAGAATAGAGGGACAAGGATGGAGAATATATTCAAGGAACAAGAACATACAAATGGAAAAAAATCACAGGAATTTTGGTGACAAACATGTAGAAAAATCAGAATGTGTACAATCTAGTATTCTCTATACTTAAGATCAGTAGATCACGATGCCAGGCTGAGATCATGCTAGCTAGTAGCACTAGCAGCCTCAAATCATAGGGTTTTTATTTTTTTATAAATAAAGTTGTTTATTTATATAACTTTATTGTAATATTAATAAAAAAAAATTGGAAAAAAAAAATCTATTAGGAACGATTATCTTCTAGAAGTATTCAATCCTAAAACATCCTTGAAATCCTTGAAGTTGGGAATTGTTAGAAAAATATGTGTTGGAGTTTAAAATTTTTAGATAGGTTAGTCAGTCAACAAAATAATTGATTTTTCTGAACATATGCGTAACATGAACTTCATAAAAAAAGTGAAGTGAAGTGAAGTGAAGATCTAGCCTGGAGTCAAATACTGTCATCTCGAAGAGCCTAGTCTTATACATTAATATTAACTACAAAATTTAAAATTAAATTCAGATTTGAAGAGGCTAGTCTTATCGCCTAAACTATTAATGTAAAATTAAAAATGATTGACTTTTATTATATAATATATGAAAAAAAAAGGCTAAATTGGCACTTAAGACCTTTTACACTATAGAGTTGAAATTTAGGACCCTACCAATTATAAATTGAGGAATAGGACTCCTACTTTAGTAGACTAATTCATAAATAACACAAAAAGTTGACAAAAGTGATGACTAATGAGTGATGGCTGATGTGAGTGTTAATTGTGACCTTTTGATTGACATTTGGAGGGAATTTGAGGCCAAAAAAACGCAGCCCTCTACCCAGAAAAAATCCGCTTACCCAAAAATTCGCTTACCCAATTAATGCAACAATCATACCCAAAAATAAATTTTTCAAAGTACAAAAACATACTCGAAAACAATATATCCAATAAATCAAATATCAAAATAAAATAATATCCATAAATTGGATAATATTTTATATTTATACCCAATTTAAACATCACTTAATACAAAATTCATACCCAATTTAAATTTGTCATACCCAAAATTTTCAAAACTCGATATTGTACACAAACATCAATATCAAATGACATTTGGTCATTACCCAAGAATTCGCTTGACATTTGATCATTATAACACATTTTGGTTAACCATAAAACATACCCACGACATCATTTTAAATATACTTAATAATAAGAAATATACTACAAAGCCAATACACGTATAAAAGCATACCCAATTTGAATTTGCCATAACCAAAATTTACACAAATCGATATTGTACACAAACATCAATATCAAATGACATTTGGTCCTTGTAACACAGTTTGTATAACTATAAAACATACCCAAAAATTTCACTTTAAGCATACTCAACAATAAGAAACATACCACAAAAACAATAAACATATACCCAATAATGAGAAAAATACAATAATTCATATTTGGGTAACGAAAACAATGTCACCCAAAAAAATTAAACATTCATGGACTTGAAAATTTCATCAAACTAGCTACATTAACCAAAAATAAAAGATAAACATGTAAAAAAGATATTTAAACAAAAAGTAAACATCTAATCACCATCATTTCAACTAATGAAATTATTGCCCTATTTGCTAGTTTTCATACCTACTTTTTCTTTCTTTTATATAGAGGCCTAGTTTACAAAAGACAATTTTAAGGGGTCCTATTTCCCTAATTAATTCAAAAAAAATAGAGTTTCAAAATTCAATTAACCCCCTTGAATAGCGGAACTATTTTTTTCGATAACAAAACACGGTTAGGTTATTAGTCGGCTAACAACACAATTAATTTATCTGAATAAAGAAAATGAAGATCTAGTTGCAGTCATATATTATCTTCTCGGTTTACCACATACAAATTCAAAGACCTCGAAATGTTTTGATAACAAATAGATTGACACTTTCAATTTTGATTGCAATCTAAAAGCTTTTTGGAAGCCCGGTTTTAGAGCATATGTTTCCGCTTTTAATACCGAATTAAATCTATTTTTGTATAACTTCCCCATTATGATTTCGGGTAACCAAACCAATGGAGGTAATCTTAGAATCAAACTGAAAACCATCGAACATAAGCTTGTGGGATTTAAACTCTAGTTTATTCCATTTGATGTTATTTTATTATGTTTGGAGTGTTTTTTTTTTATGGTGGTTTAATATCATATAGACATTGTTATTGATTATTCTATTTCATATTTACATTTAAAAAAAGAAAAGAAAATAGAAGAGAAATATTGGAGTCATTGGTTAAGACTCCAATTTCTCTTTTATAGTCATGCATAATCTAAAAGATATAAAATACATTTAGGACTCCCTCGACTCTTCATTGTAAAGCTTTACGAATGTCTTCCTTTTCTATCACACATTTAGAGCCCGTTTATATATATATATATATATATATATATATATATATATATATATATATATATATATATATATATATATATATATATATATATATATATATATATATATATATATATATATATATATATATATATATATATATATATATATATATCCTTATTCATGAAATTTTATGGAATCATTCTTTGTGGTTTTGAGCAAAATGCACTTGCTTCCCCACATTTTGTTACCCTATAGGGTATCAAAAGTAATCAAAGTCTACTCCAATTACTTCACACTACAAGAAATGATTCCAAAAACTTTCATGTAGAAGGATATACGTATGGACCAGATTCGTTTCCATTCTGTTTCCGATTCCGGAGTTAAAACCAAACGGACCCTTAGTCTCCAAAAATGAGATTGGAATATTTCATGTGATTGATTCTCATTGTTTCTTAAATGTCATGAGCTAGTATAACTTCATCACGCCCACTCATTTTTGGATTGATGGGATATCACGATCACGCATCATAAGTATTACCATGAAACTAAAAAAACTAAACTCACCCAAACTTATATATTGTGTCTAATGTAGTATGCTATGTTTCATTTAAATCAAGTCATCAATATCGTTCATAAAATAAATAACTTTTACGAAACATTTGTTATTATGACTTGAATAGTATATGACATGTTTTGTTGGATTATACCCTTTATTGAATAACATGGGTAGGGGTGTATATCCGTTTCGGTCCAGACTAGTGGACCGGAATTTCATAAGTCTCGGACCGTGGACTAGACCTAGACCGGACCAGAAGGGGCGAGATGCAACTTGCGGTGTTTATTTCTGTTCAATCTTTTTAGGACCGCGGACCAAATGTTTACATTGCTCACTCGCTGAAGTCGTACGCCACACAGTCGCTACTTGGTCACGAGATTCTAAGAAGTTGAAGAGGGGATAACTGAAATTTTGAAGAAGAATAGTGAAACTTTAGGGTTAGTGATACGTAAAAAAAATACTTGTATATTTTCTGGTTTGGCAGTCTTTTCCGGTCCTAGTCCGAAATTCAACTTATGGTGAACCGTGGACCAGAAAATTGGTCCTGCTCAAAACTACACTCCCTTAAACATGGGGAGTTGCTCGTGTGCCAGATTTCAAAAGAAAAGGAGGAGAAGAAGTAGAGGAGAATGAGTTTGTGCGCTACACTGCGTACGCACAAGATCCTGATTGTGCGCATCATTGATGAGTTGTTGAATCCTACCCGCTTTTCTCCCGCTCTACTATAATTAAGATAGATATAGAATTATATAAAAATAAATGAATCGATAAAGGGACGATCAAATTGTCAATAGCCTTAACAAATGAACATTTGATCACTCTGTAATTTAAATTGCTCCTCAAAAACATATTTTTTGTCGGAATACGTGGATAAACGTGGTAAACTATGTAAATGTTTATGCCTTTTGTTCTTGTTTGTTTGATTGTTCGGTTATCCTTTTCAAGTTCATTGTAACGACATATTTGTTAATCTCACTAGATGAATTAAACATAATAAAATCATCCTTCAAAACTCTACCATTAATAGCAAATTACTTTGCACTTTGGCTTGCCTAAACTAGATCAAAAAATTTCAAGGCGAGATCCGAACATCTTTTTTATTCATGATCCAAAACTATCCTAACGTTGTTTTAATCCAAGCCAGTCATGCTACATTCATCGAGTTGGATAATTCTGTATGCTCAAAAGTAGCTAAACTTGCAAAGAAAGATGTATCTTGAAAGCGGGACAAAAGAAACCTAGCTAGTTAAGCACTTGAGCATATAAGCATTAGATCCCATACATTTTCAAGCCTCTCACGAGTCTCATTTATTCTGAAGATGGATGCCATTTTATTGATACGTAAATTAAAATCCATTAACATTGGTCTTGTTCCTTCCTTGTCTAGTTTATGTTTTTTTTCTTCTTCTTTTTTACTCGTCTGGTTCTACTAGAGATGGGGCCGGTTCAAACCAAACCGCCGAACCGGCGATTTGTGAACCGGCGTAAACCGCCGGTTTGACCAAACCGGCGGTTTAGGTTTGACGGTTTGGTTGAACCGGCGGTTCACGGTTTAGGTTTAGGTTTGGCTCTAGACCAAACCTAAACCGGCGGTTTGGTTTTTTTTTTTAAAAAAAAAAAATGGACCAAACCGGCGGTTTGGAGATCAAACCGTCGGTTAACCGGCGGTTTGGAGATCAAACCGTCGGTTAACCGCCGGTTTAGGGGACCAAACCGGCGGTTAACCGCCGGTTTGGTCCAGTTTTTCATTTTTTTTTTTTTTTTAATAAACCGGCTAAACCGGCGACCAAACCGGCGATTTAGGTTAAACCTAAACCGCCGCTTTGGATTTTGACGGTCTAGGTTTAGGTTTGGCCAAAGGCCAAACCTAGACCGGCGGTTTAGGTTTGCGACCCACCACTAGGTTCTACCAACCAATTTTACTTCACCTTCGGACCGGATAATTCATGTTACCATGGAAATCCTCTTTAAATACTAGTTTTTCTATACATGTCATCAAAAGGAATTCTCGTGAACCATTCCACAATTTTTGACTACAACTGTACAAATTCGGGAGTTCAGCCCACCCGAAGAATATTATGGATATGAACTACGAGTTTAGCCCAATTGGGGTTGACCCAACCCCTTTTTTTATGGGACGGGTTAGGGTTAGTGGCATATAGGACAACCCCTTTTGGCCCGTGTATGAATAAAACATGAAATGATTGTCACCATTAAAGCTTCTCCAAACTTCATTAGGCTTATGCAAGAATAGTTTAACTATGCCTTATAGGTTTTTTGTGTTTGAATTGCAATTTTTTCAAAAGTTTTTTTTAGTATTAAGCTCATTTGTATAGTAGGTATAAATTGATTACATTTTATTTTGAATTACTTGATATTGTTTAATTTTTTATGAAGAAAAATCTTTAAACACATAATTCGGTACATGTGGACCGTCCTGATAGCCTGTTCGGATTTATACGTGATTGGACATATGTGGTGTTGGCGGCCCAATAATGGCATGTCGGGTCAGCCCGGCCAAGACATTTCTTACAACTTTTTAGGTGTGATCCAAACTCGACCTAACCCGTTTTTGTATAAGTCTAATTTGGACAATCCATATAATAAAAAGCCACGAATTAAAATCTAAATGATAAGAAATTGTACTTTTTAATTGAATACGAATTATATATAATATTTTGTTAAGGGTACAAAACAATGAATTTTCTCTGTTTTATTTTTAAATAAAAATATAATGCGATGAACTTATGTCCACATCTTATCTTATATCTATTAAAGCAGAAGCCTCTATTGCCACGTGTCAACGCCATGTTTCTCGAAGCCTAAAAAATTATTATAAAAAGTGATTTTTAAATGTTAATATAAATTGGAAATTGATTTCTAAATTTTTAAAAAATATTTAAATAAATAGTTTTAAACTTTTACGGATTTTTTTTACCAACGAGTATATCTTAACAAATCAGTTTAAAAATATAATTAATTAGAAGAGATAGATACTTAAAAAGAATAAAAAGTCATAATAATGATTATAATTTCATTCTCCGGATTTTTATTTTACAAAAATATACATATGAGTTTTTAAGTATTAAATATTTATTAAAACTCACTAGTTAGGTATTTATTTAACTCCACTGAAACATAATTGTTTATTAAAAATGGAATTGAAGAGGAAGAATATTCGGAGAATTATTTAAAATTTGCATGTGTTAGAAGTCACTACAGTATTATTCTAATGTCATGGAGTTGTATCATGTTGCTTGCAGTTTTAAAATACATATATGATTAATTTGATGCTGCTATAAATAATATATGTAGTTACAGCTAAATATTATTCTTAAATCGATAATTATTTTGTCCCACTCCTAAGAGCTAATTATTGCTGTATCTATTAATAAATCAATTCCCTTCAAAACAATATCAATAAATTAATTAAATTGCTGTATGTATTGATATATCAATTCCCTTCAAAACAATATTAATAAATTAATTAAATTGATGTATCTATTAATAAATCAAGAAAGAATTCCCTTCAAAGCAATATTAATAAATTAATTAATTATACATGGAATTTTGAGACACGCATGAAATATTTGAAGTAGGAATTTTATGCAATTTACTTTTTTTTTTTTTTTTTTTTAAATGT